>CM052153.1:1174398-1226501 GCA_028455555.1 Augochlorella aurata | reverse complement strand
TCCTATCTCATCCCCACCACTCCTATTTCTCCTTTTAAAATGTCTACCTTGACACTGCGCTCTTGATTTGGTTCAGAACTGTCAAACCGTTCGGTTATATTAAATCAGATCTCGGTCGAGTCCACAATGTAAACGACGCGAGCCTCGCAATACATCGAAGATCTTGCTTGATAAAATCTCTCTTAACACATTCGTCGCCAACAATCGACCACCAAAATGTTCACAAAATCGAAGCAATTTAATTAATTAAAGCGAAATTAGAAAGTTAAAATTGATCATAGCGAATGGAATTAGAACTCTTTCGAAACATCCTAGTCAAATTCAGTTTGTTCGGATATATTAAAATGAAAATAAATTTTCAAAATTATTTAAAAACTAGCGTCACCCATATTTGGGTGACGTGGCGATGAACGTGTTAAAGCAAATAACTATCGCACCGATTTTCAGTATCGGAACTACAGCGAGAAGAATGATCTGCGCTAGTCTAGGATCAGCCGAGACGCGGAACAGCGACACGGAAAACAGATTGAACAAAGCCGCCGCCGCGGAGGAGACCGATACCGGACACCGGGCGATCTTCGTTCCCCGTGAAATATTAAACGTCGGACTCGCGGCAATTTCCAGAAACCCGTAATTTCTCCCATGAAAATTGCTGGAAAGCGGCGCGGCGCGCAGCACCTCCTCCCGCTTCTCTATCCGCGATCGAAGGGCGCAGGAGGGATGGGGCGGAGAGAATACCTGATAAACCGTACTCAATATCCAACCAATCCGGGGTGAAACGCGCGCGTTACGTGGATCCGCATGGAGCGCATGCTGTGCTCGCGTGGCCTTATTCATATTTAAATTCAATTTCGTCTAGACGCGCTGCGCCGCGCCAAGCCGGCTACGAATAAAGGCCGGCAAAGTGTCACTGGCCCGGGGAGAACTTTGACGAATGAATAACGGTGCGCCAAAGAATTTCCCCCTTTATGAATTAACCAGCCGACGACGACTTATCCTTCTTCGACTCTCGGCCCCGCGATCCCTGGAACCCGCTCCAACGGCCCCGTTGAATAATGCTCCCCGGTATACGCGATCCTCGGCTACCGCCGTTCTCGTGATTCCCAAAGTGCCATCGATTTGGCAGTATCCCGCCAGACGCGGTCCCAATCGAAGCTCTTCGACACCGTTTTATCAATGCTCCGAAAGTCGAGCATTAGTCGTTATTGTTGCCTCAAACCGTACGAGGTATATACTGTAGACTACAATTTTGTACATTGTATACAAAAATTATGAATGATTAAATTCTTATGTCACATTTTATTAGAAAGCGATGTATAATTTGGGGGTCTTTAACCCCTTGCACTATAATAACGAGTTAGACGAACATTTTGTACACAATTTAATAAACACGGCTGCTAGTAATTTCTATTAAATAGAAAGAAAATTTGAATCTTCTGTCATGAAAATTTGGGAAGAGACAATCGGGAAACAAAAGTCCTAATAAAACAAAAGTGCTAATCAACGTAGTTCTGAAAGAAATCATAGTGCAAGGGGTTAATATTAGGTTCAGCTAGGAAGGAGCTGAGACAAAATTGCGTGTAGTAGTCAGTGTTGTAATAGAGTATGTTGACTGGAAAATTGTGATAACGCGTGAACAATCAGTAAGCAATTTTTCGGTGTTACGTAACATTCTTGGAATCATTGAAAGGTTCATAAAGCATTTTATTCAGACGAAGATAGTGGAAAGATCGAGATACGTAGTTTAACTTTGAGTACTTTGGGAGTAGACATGCGACAGCCAAGGTTTAATGGATATTCTCAACGGCACCCTGTGCGCGGATTTATGGAATCCCAGCGTGAATAAGCTCGACCTTCTTCGGTATATTTTTAAGAGAAAATTCGGTCGTCGGCGAAGAAGCTCCAATAGGCAAAGCTTGTTCGTCCACACCTCGGAATTTTCTCCTGATTCCTTTCCCCGTCGTTTTTCCAGCCACCGCGGAGGCGGTCCAATTACATTTCGCACACGCCTGGTCACGCGTTTGAACATTCTCCCGCGCGCTTCCTGGTTCGTCTACGTCCTTTCGTAATTTTCTCCGCAATGGTCGCAGTTATGCAACTTTGTTCTCATGGTTTTGCCCGGGTCGGTTCTTCCGCCGGGCGCATTCGGGTCCGAACTTCTCGGAGCGAGCGTACAGGGCGCTGCAAAAAGGGTGCGCGAAGTCCTGGGAGTACACGGAGTTCTCACCGTGGCCGGTAAAAAATGCTTAATCAAGGAAGTAGCGTCGCTAGCGAGACAGTTTTATCGCCGGCGCGGCGGTCCGAGCCAGTCGATCCGATGTACATAATTTATGCCTACTTTGCCAGATTAAAGCTTACGCGATGCTCCAGCACCCGCCGCCGTATTCGGAGATATCCTTGACGAAGAAAGTCGCGTAATTGGGCCACGTTTAATTTCCTTCGCAGAAACTTTTCGGAGACGTTCGTCCGATCAGCCGCTGGAAATTATCTCTATCTACAGATGACTATCATTTGATTCTCGATGCAAAAATTAATTATCTATAGTTAAAAATTACCATTTCTCAATTATTTATTTAAATGATACTTCATTGCAGTATCCCTAATGGTTCAGAAGTTGTAACAACTTCTCACAGATTTCTCTAAACAGAACCACTGCGCAGTGTTTAGACTGCTAAAAAGCGAAGTTTCCGCGAGAACCGTCTTTCTTGCCGATTCTGGCACTAGTTAGGGACATCGGAGGATCGCATCACCGAAAATTCGTAGCCCGGGTCCGTCTCCGCAGTGCCGGCTCCATTTTTCACGCGATAGATAAGACCCAATCCAATTCGCACGGTCGCGTTTTCCCTGACTCTCGGCCTCGGCGACCCTGCGCGACCCCATGAGTTATAGAAGCTTTATAATTTACGGTATTACGACATTACGGAATTCTTACGGCCGAATATATGTATGCGGCGGGCTATATCTAGTTCGGTGTTCCCGGGCCAGGGAGCCGGCAGAAAGGTCCGTTCCGACATAGAAATCAAGGTCTGCATTAAGGCAGTAACTTACGGTAATACTTCTTTCCGGCAGTGATATTTCTCTGGCAACGTGGCTCGCCATTCAACATTATTAAACGGACCGAGCCTGCCGCGACTGTTTCCCTCGTTTCTCGGTTCCGTGCGGCAACGCGTGGTTTATCCGAGTGTCCATTTCGTGCATCGACAGCGCCGGCTCAGGGTGCTCAACCCTTCCGTGGACCGACGCGACGGGAAAAAATGATGCGGGACTTCCGCGTGATTTAGCAAACTCTCAAGCTTGCGGACTTTTTTATTTAGAAATTTTTTATTTTATTTGCGGACTTAGGAATTTATTTCACAGCCAATATAATAGAAACGTTTATTTTTATAGATCGTTTTCTTTATTGCAAAATAGAGGATATTTCACTGACTAAAAATTTGGTATCTGAGCACTTAGCCAACCGAATAGGGAGATCTCCCCGGTTTAAATGAAGCAGTTTGATGACCGAATGGAGAAATGTCTACGCTCGTTATAATTTCTTAATTTTATTAAGGTATTTTTGTTACTTTGAAAGTGTTAAAATATAAATATCCTCCACATTGATGCGAATGTATTTCTTACACAGATCTTATTTGGCTGGCCGTTCTAGAATTCCAGTTGACAATAGCCTGGCTCGCTAACTCCGCGCGAATCTATATGCGCATAGGTATGCTGCACAGCTTTCGCCGCCCTCCGATGATAAATCACGAGTGCCGAAATTCTGTATTTCGGTTAGTTGGCAAGGCTTCGAAACAACGAAAAACCTCGGGAACCTCCGAGCGAAATATCATAAAACCCGGACACCGTGTTTGTCTGAATATCGGGGAAAAAGTCGTGGCAAAAATCTCATTAGAAAAATGGTAGTGCCATTCCGTCGCTGAGAAGAAACGAAGCAATCCAGTAATTCCGCGAGCGTTCGGAACGCGATAAGCAGAAAACCGCCGCGCCGGCAGAAACGACGACTCATCCGCAGTTTCTTGCCAGCGTTGCTAAGTAATAGCTTAACATCCCGATACGCCGTTCATCCCCGAAACGATCCTATTATTTTCCTTCTAAACGTCGAGTTGAGAGAGAGAGAGAGAGAGAGAGAGAGAGAGAGAAGAGCGGAAATATCGAGGGCATCGTGCAGCGGGACATCTTCCACCGAGTCCCGGAAACGGAAGACGGTACCAGGCAACATCTGTCTGCGACGTTGCCCTCGTTGCGCATCGTCATGCCTGTCTCGAGATAATCGATGCCTTCGATACTTTTTATTTTAATTAATCATGGGCAAACGCTTCCGCCGCCACCTAACTTTATGGCTGTAATAAAACACGGGGCTTCCGGGATCGTTTAAAAACCGGCGACAATTTTTCCAACGAGCCTGTCGCTTTTAAACTTGCCTCCAAGCTTGATAGATTACCCGCGATTTTCATTTTTACAATGTCCCCGGGCTTTGTACGCGGAGCTAACAACTATCGGAAACAAGGAACACGGTGGAACTTTGATATCCGAATTCTTTATCAGCCGAGCACGTAAATCCGACGTTTAATCTAGCTAATTAAATGATCCGATATATTATCCAATCCAGTCTCGTTGTTCCAATTAATACGTGTTGGTATAACATGATTATGCTTCATTATTAACTTCTTACCAGCGATATCGAGCCATGAATGGTCCAAGATATATTAATCGCGTTTACCTATAAATGTTTCTCGGTTGAATGTACTGTTCGAGCATTAATGAACGTCAAAATAGATATTTTATATTTTTAACACGTTGAGCGCCACGGAATATTTAACGAAGTATAATGGCGTCTCCCAGACGTCGTCGTGTGTCAAGGGGTTGAGCGACGATATCTCGGAAGTAAAGACGCGTGATTTGCAGCGTTTTTCCTCGCAGCCGCGGAATCGTCCGCTGTTTTCAAAAGGGAAAAGGCGCGGGGAAAGCGACAGCAGGGGAGGTAAAAATGGGGAAACTGCGAGGCCGAGCGAGCGGCGCAGCGCAGCGGGTAAAAGGGCGAACTTCCGCGAGCTTTTTCTCGTTAGCGGCGCCTTCGCGTAATTAACGGTTTTCGCGAGCGCGCACGGCACACACGTGAACGGATCGGAACCGATGCTTTCTGCCGAACCGGGCCGGGCCGTCCGGCGTGTCCAGTGTCCGGCTGTTTCCCCGTGCTTTATTGGATTTCCGAACGCGGCGACGCGCTCGCTCGAACGGGAGAAAAAAAGGCCGGCGAGTCGCTGGAATTAATCCGACGGAGGGCTCCCTCGTTGTTCCTTACGCCGGAAATCCGTGATTCCGCGAGTTCACCGAGACAATGCTCGCTCGTTTCGCCCCGTGTCCTTCCTCGGAAACTCGCGCGCGCGCCGAAAACAACCGAGCGAATTCGACGCGCGACCGCCGGATTTTTCACCGGCCCCGAACCCCGCGGAATTTTTGTCACATATTCTCGAAAGTCGAGACTGTTTTATGGCGTTCGTAAATCCTGAGGTCGGCCGAAATTTATCGAGAAATCTTCGAAAATGAATCGCGACGGCAAGATTGAATTTCCGTGAAAATTGTATACTTTGCGCGGATATGTTTGAACGATGGTGTTATTTCGTGTGAGGCGAAGTATGCAGTGTTGAAGGATGTACTTTCGACTATATGTTCGCGTAATTTGAAAGCGGTGGTCTTACGAGAACATATTTAAATGGGAGCCATTGTAAATCTTTATTTGATTTTGTATTTTCGCGAGCAGCTGCGATCGATTTCGCATAAGAGTATTCGGTAGATATATTATTATATAGAGTTATATACGCTAATATAATACATTACAAGAGTATATAGAACATAGAATGAAGTTCTTCGGAACAGTCGCCCGTTCCAAACACTTCCCTCGCGAACCAGAGGAAGTCGTACACTCGGACGAAGCTTATCTTCGAAAGAATTCGTGAAAAATAGTCACCCGATTCGATTCTATTTCACGCGTCGACTCGTAATGCGCAAGTTTCAAGCAGAATTATTGGGGAAACAGGAACTGATGGAAACAAATGTCGCTTTCCGATGCGCGGTGTTGTTGCAGGCATTGTCGGTCGTATCGCGGTTGTAACACGAATAAACGTGTTGCGTCGATGTGGTCATTAACCAAGTAGACCACACCGGCACTAAATCCGTGCGGCGATGTGCTTTTTATTAGCCATTCGAGGGGAAGACGAAGGGACTGGGTGCTACGAACGCCCAGTGATCCGCGGAGAGATGTTGACACCGTTCCGCGATTTCGGAGCGTATTGTGTGCACGCAGATTCTCGTTTTATAGTTGCAGTTGCCAGAGGGAACGGCGCGCGCGAGAGAGAGAGAGAGAGAGAGAGAAAGGGCCGTGGATTGCGCTCGTAATGGGAAAAGTAGGAGTTTCCAGTTGGAATTCAAATTGCTGGAATTATGAGAGATATTGTTGGTTACATGGGGCCCGGGAGTTGCAGTAACTGGAATTACTGGCGCTGAAAATTTTAACTGTAATGGAGAGCGTAAGGTCCCGGTTAAATTTTATTCATACCCGCGTGCATGCGAGCTGCGAAGATGATGCCGCTGCGACCGTAACGCCGGCCGTGAGTGATAATAAGGGAATTCTGGTTACAATTTCCCCGTTCACCGTTATTACACGGCCCTTTTCGCCGCGTTACACCGAATCCGCGACAAATTACGCCTTTTTACAGCCGAAACAAGAAGCTGCCGCGTTCTTGTCGCGAGAAATGGAACGGCCGTATTTTACTCCCCCGATTTTCTCCCGAAAACGGCAGCTCTCCTCTCCTACGTTCCGCGAGGAAGTCTCGTAAAAATAACGGAGACGCGAATTTCTACCGACAAGCGTTTGCCTTCGGCTACTTCGAGACGCTTAAATATGCGAACAATGGCCTCCGACTATTCGTCTGTACATTTCGAATGAAAAGCAACCTATTTATTATTCATACTAGATACACAACAATCTTCCGCTCAACTTTTAATACATCTGCTAATTCTCTTGTCCAAATAACTCTACTCCGCTGTTGCTTTTCTAAGAAGCAGTGCGCGATCTAATCGACGGAAAGGAGCTCCCGACTGCTCGCCGAAGCAGTTCGAAAACACTGCCGAGTGACACAGAAAATAGAAAAAGAATCGTTGACCATAGAGACCGGGAGAAACAGCGCACGACTTACTTTCGCGAGATACTAAAAATTGCCGCAACAATCACGAAACTCGATCGGAGCTCGCGAGTTCGACGCGGCCGAGCTCTCGGAATCGGCTGGCCCGAGTCCGCGATTTACCGGACACCCTGTACAGGATTATTGGGCTCTAGCTAACGGTCGAACGTGCTCTAGCGAGTAACTGTATCGGAGGAGAGGCCGGCTACGTGCTCGGCAAGAGGTTACGTGCGCTTAGCTAGAGCCACGTACACGTACGTGCGGAACCGCCGCCGCTTCGCGCCGGGCCGAGCGCGCTGAACGGCGCCGAGCCGAGCGCGCAAGAAGCCCGCAAGACACGGCCAGGAATTACACGCTGCCCGGATACCGCCACCGTCTTTTCCGGGACCTCCTACCCCGGCCAGCGAGCCCAGAAATTACTCTCCAAGTGCTCGCGGTTACGACGAATTAACCCGCCCCCGCAGACTCTCCATCTGCCGCTCCACCTAGCTGCCTCCTCTTCATTTTCCCCTCTCCCTCTCTCTCTCTCTCTCTATTTCTCTCTCTATTTCTCTTTCTCTCTATGGCCGTCTGTTTTACAACGTTTTTCGGGATGTTTAGAGGTGCCTCGTTCACGGTGCCGAGCTCTCCTGGAAACCAGCTCGATTTTCCACGGGGCCACCGGGAAACGAGAGTTTTTTGCGCCGCGCGCGAACTCGACGCGACGCGATCTGGGCTTGGCAAATTAATTCGCCGCTGGATTAGTCTCCGGGGCATACGGCCGATCGATCGATCCACTCGCGACCGAGGAGGCGATACACGCGCCGCGTAAATATTGATCGCGAATTATTTTTCGTATTTACCGGACGCCGGACTTTGCCGCGATACCGGCTGATTTGACTAATTTGCTTCCGTCCCTGTGCGTCAGGTTGAAAGACGTGAGTTTTTTATTTTCTCTGAGTTAAGAGCGATGATGAACTTTATTGCTCTCCTTACAGATGTGCCCGTGCCAAACAATAAAATACTTTCAAGGCAGAATGAAACGAGAAAATAAAATAAACTAAACTAGAATAGAGTAAAATACAATAAATAGAACTCGAATAAAATATCATTGCGAATAACGGCAATATTAAAAAGAAGTATTTCAGTCATTCTAAACTAGTGAAATAGTCGCTTTAATATTTAACACAGGAATCGCATTCCTATTAGAGTAAAGTAAAATGGTGCCGATACTCGTGGTCGAGAGACGGCCGTCGAAGGGAAAAATTTGCATAAAAGTTCGCGGTCCGGAATCCGACGGTCCGAATATTTTGGCGACACAGCATAATCCGAAGCAATTGCGTGACCTGTAATATCGGGCCGCGCGGCTCGTGCAAAATAACCCGGGGATCAGAGGAAATCGCTTGCATCGTCGGGAGGGGGACCGCGATGCACCGGGACGAGGGGGGGTGGCATTGAAAGCGGGAAAGCGCGGCGAACGCGGAGAAGGTTAAAAATCCCCGGTCGGTCGGCGCAAAACCTTCAAAAAGACAGTCCCCGTCTAAAAAGTACAAACGCGACAGCGATTTCCGTCGCACGGGGTTGTTTGGGGAGCGTGTCTGGCCGACTGCCAGCGGCAGGCGTCGTGCTTGTTTATTTTAATTTGCGTTTGCGAGCGGCGGTCATAGCGCGCCGAGCCCGGCCGAGCCGAGCCGAGTCTGTGACGGTCTCGCAATTGGCGTAAGCGGTTCTTCCGTGGAGAAACAGGAAACGAAAGGAAACCGACGAATGATATATCGGACCTAAGAACGCCAACGGAACCGTCGAGGCAATGGGGCGCGCGTTTAGCCATTCCGAAGAGACGATTCACCATGAATTTATTATTCGCCCGGGAACTTTCGCAATTACGAGCCTCTCGCTCCTTTTCCAATTCCACTGACCTCCAACAGTTGGCGAAAATAGTCCATCGCTTTGTTGCGTTGCTTTTCCATCCGTCGAGCCTCTTGGAATCTGTTCGCGATTGTTGGCGATTCGGATCTTTGAATTTCTCCACCGTCAAAGTCTCCCGGTTGAAAGATCGATCTTCCGAATCCATTCCTTGAAATTTCGTGACATTCCCCATTCATTGACGCGAGAGAGGAAATTAATAGTCCCTAGTCAAAGTACCAAAGTTGACTTTGACGTTTGTCGATGAATAAAATGTTATGATTCGATCGTCTCAGGCGAATCGAACATCTTCGATCGCCAGCAATATTTGACAACTTGTGTCGGCCACTTGGTCACATAAATAGCTAACACCAAAGTGTAACTGTTCAATTATCCTATATCTCTGTGATTTAAACATTTCGCTCCGTCTGAAGATCCGCTATTTAAAGTACCGCAATTTTATCCATTCTCGTTCGCAGACGGCGCTCAGCCGGCCGACCGGCCGGCCGGCAAACGAGCTGCTGTTTAATTCATACTTTCGCGAATTAATTTCGGGAGCCGTGCATAAAGATCCGTGAACTACCGGTGACTAACAACGAAGTGGCTCCGTGACAAAGGTAATGTTTTCGTGTTCGAGCGGCGCGGCGACCGGTATCCATCGGGGCCGGAGCGGCGAGCCATTCTTGCCGGCCAGACGAAACCGGAAATGGCGGTGTTCAAAGTAACCACGCGGAAGGATTCCGAAGAGGTCCGGAGCCAATTGGAATATCCGTTCGCCGTTGCGGGACCCGTCGGAACGTTTGTAATTGAAAGGGTGGAATAATCCGCGGCGGAGAGGAGCGCTCTTCACGGTTGCCACGCGGCTCTTCTCCGCTCTTTGTTCGGCATCAAACACGGCGCGGCGGCCCGGCGGCTTCTTGCCGAGCATAAAGCGCAGCGTAATGCGCCGCTACGAATAATGAAGTGGGTCATGGAAATTTTCTACGCAAGAAAAGTCGCTCCACTTAGCCGAGGCGTGTAGAACGAACCGCGGAGCCGAACCGGCGCAGAAGCGGCGCGCGGAACTGCGAGCGAGGGACCCCGGCTATTCTTTTATTCAGCGGAGAGCCTCTATTAACGCTTAAGCGTCCGGCAAAAACCGTGCAAACTGCTCGCGAACGCTCCGAAGTCCTTCGCCGGACGGACGCGAAGTGCTCGGATGCTCGCCGATGCCGCGGAATTTACAGAAAAATTAACTCGGACCGAGGACGAGGTCGAGGAGTCCGACGGAGACCTCCGGGAAACTGCTAAGTGCTGACCGAAACCCCCTGCCAGCTCCGTTCCCCAGCCACTCGGACGCTGCGCGAAGGTCGTCGTGCAACCATCTCGCCAATTTCGCAGCTCAACCTTCCCTACTTTCTCCGGTTTTGTTCCCCGCAATCGCCGGCCGCGCGCACTTTCTGCTCGGACACACGCCTTTTCGACGGCGCTGAAGACACTCGGTTCTTCGAGGAATAGCGCGGCTTGGTAAATTTAGCAAGGATTCTTAAAAAGAAGGGTTCTTGCTTTTTTAAACAAAATTGAAGTTTTAACTACTATGTTTTTTTTTTAATAAGCGTCGACTATTTTTATTTCTCTGATAATTCATTTTCTGTCTAATGTTGCCTTCGTTAACCCACGATTATCTAAAGTCAATCTATGCTTTTTTGAAACGTTTACAAAATGACAAAACATTGATAAATCTACCAATATTCTTCCAAACAGATTTCGTCAACTTGTGACAAAACTGAGTAGAACAGTCAAAAAGAATTCCAGAACGTCGCTACACACTTATCAACGCACCTACCATCGAATAAAAACAACAGAAAAAAGCTAAAGAAATTCCTATCGGACCAAAAAATGGTTTCGCGCGACCGATGCAGAAGATTTGCAGGAAGATCCGCGGTCGATAAATCGGCGCGCCGAAACACCGAAGTGTACACTGCGCGCGAAACGAGCGTCGAGTTGACAAAAGGTTTAGAGGAGGGTCAAGAGGGGCCGGACAAGGCAGAACCAGACATGACAAACGAGGCGGAAGAAAAATACGAGGATGTTTGGCCGTGACCAAAGCGTGGACGAACGGCGACAACGAGATAAACAAACGAGCGGCAGCCTCGGAGCAATAATTAACTAAACAAAACGGGTTGCGTCGCGTTCGAAGAGTCCGAACGAGCGTTCAAGCCCGGACAGGCGGCTGAAAGGTGTACCGAAATTTCCTAATTGTACGTCGAGAGTTCGTGATTGGAGTTGCCTTCGCGAACACGCGTCCTGCAATTCGAACGCCCTCCACCGTGCTGGAACGAACGACACCTGCACATTCCACTTGGCAAACGATGCAATAACCCTAATTACTCTTTCCTTTCGCACGCTACGTGTAGCCCGACCGCGATGAATTCGTCAAGGGGTGTGTTTCTTCCGCGGACAATTAAGAGGCCCGGCAATTGCGCCACGAAAACTCGCCGACCGATCTATCGATCGTGATACATGTATTCTTCCTTTTTTCTTTGCTCTTTTGTCCATTTTTTGGATCAGAGGCGACTGTCTTCTCGGTAAGAATGTTAGTATAAAGTGCTACCCTTTCGTGTGCAGAAAGCGTGAGAAACGGCTTCAATTATGCTCTGCTTCGTTCTTTTTGTAGTTACCACTTGGCCAACCAAATAGGGAGATCTCCCCGTTGATGACTAGAGAAATTTTTGCGCCAATTAATATTATAATTTCTTAATTTCATCATGATTTCTACGGTGTACCAATGTTGAAGAAGTAATCAACGCCATATAAGTTTGCTTTGAAATTTTTTGGCACGACCGTCTAAGCGTTAAGAGGAAGAGAGTTGAAGAACAACCGAACCGAGGTTATATTTCCTCGATCGCAAGGCAAGGGCCGCACTTCCCATGACGCAGGACGAAAGCGAAAATATCGACTCCGGGATCCGGATCGCGCGGCGATCCTTCCGCTTTCCGACCGGAGTCGATCAATTAGCCGTCCGCAGGGGCGGAAGAAAGTTTCGCGGGGGGATCGAAGCCGTGATTTCTGGAACGTGACAAATGGACAGGAGATCACGGTTGTACGTCATCTGGAAATATGGGAAAATCGATGGACCGGCGCGGTTCGGCGCGGCTGGGAGCAGCGGTCTCGAGGAGGGCGACGGAGGAGGGGGCTCGAAGAGTGGGCCTGGGGGGTTCAGATTGCAAAAAGAAATATTCCCTGGTTTCTTCCTTCCGCCCTTTTTCTCCCGGTTAGATACCGTATATACAGGGTGTCCTTTCATCGGGCGACACGCGATGCCAGTTCGCCGAACGTTTCGTGGCTATAAAATTAATCTTGCGTGCAAAACGGAGATGGAACGGAGGAAAAGGAGCAGAAACAGATGGAGAAAGATGGTGGGGATGAATCGGCGAAGGGAAAGGTGGCGCGTAGGTACGAGAGAGGAAAGAGAGAGGAAAGAGAGAGGAAAGAGAGAGGAGAGAAAACCACGCCTCGAACGATTCTTCTTCCGCACCCCCTTCGGCCCGGTTTCTCTCGCCGCACACGCCCGCTTCGAACGTTTCTTTTCTCCGCTCTACACCCACGTCCACGTCTCCTTTCTTTTCCCGTTTCTTCCGTCACACCCCCCGAACTCGGCGACCGCCAACCCCCGACCGAATCGGCTCGCTCGTCGACCTCCTTTTTCCACGAACCCGCGAATTTGATGCTTGGCGCCTGCTGCCCCCGAGATACCGTAATTTATTACCACGTGCCCCCGATCCCTTTCCCCACCCTTTACATCTGTTTCGTCGGCTCGAGCCCCGTTATTTAAATCCCATCGCCGGTTAAACATTTCCCGAATTAACGACCCGATAATGCGATTTATCTCGTCGAGCACCGGCTTCCCTTTGAACTTTTTCCGGCCGCTTTGCCGCCGTCCGTCTGCCTCGGTAATTATATCCGCGTTTAGGGGCCGAGGATCGCGCGGGATTTCGATACTCGAGCACGGTCCGGTCGCTGATAGAAGAATAGAAGTCGCGGGGGGTGGCAAGCGAGATTCTATCGCGCTAATTTTGCTTTCGCGTTTCATATTGTTGGCAGATGTTCAGCTGGACGCTGACTTTTCCACGCATTTATGGCGCTCGAGGACCTCGGAAGTCCACGGAGTTTGCTTCGCTGCTATAACATAACGCTTCAATGATCCTTATCAAGGCAATGTGAATCGTGCGAAAGAATCTCGAAAGGCGTTTGCTATAAATTAACAACTAATCCGGCGCGATTAGTCGCCATCACCGGAAATTGCTTCGAATTCTTGCTCGCGACGCGGGAAACACAAATAGCATGATCACCGCGGGGTCGGTCGGCGTCAAACACCGGCCACCACCGGCAGGAATAACAGAAAACATTATGCGACGAGCGTTAAAACGGGATCGGACGGTTGTTATTCGTCGGCGGTCCAGCGTTTTATCGGCGAATATAAAACAATGTTATTGTTTCAGGGAACGGGACGGGAATATGCGGTCCTCTTATTTTCTTCTTGCAAAAGTAACAGGCGGGAGCGGGGGGGGGGGATCGCGTAGCTGCAGCGGAGTCGAGCCGGCGCGGCGCGGCAAGAAGTTCTCGAACAAAATGGCGGCGGCTCGTTGAAGCGCATTTTATTTCCGCTGGTTATCCAGTCGTGAACGAGCAGCTTTGAGACGATAGTCTCTCCGTTGATTCCGACTTGTTTCTTGCTGGACGGATGATTTTCTTGGCCGGTTCGCGGCCCAGAACCGGAAAGAGGGGCAAAAGTGCACGACGGTCATGAGTCACGATCACGGAGAGCCGCGGCACGCCGCGGTGGTTAGAACGTCACGAGTTTTACCGGAGGTTAGAGATACAATGGCGACTGTCGTCGGACGCCGGAGCCTTCTTTTTCTTTTCCACCGTCGTTCGTTTCCCCCCGTCCCGCGGCCCCGTCCCACCGGCCTGTTCGCTCCATCGTTCGCCTTTCTTCCTCTATTCGCGGGACTCTATAGCCCCGGCACTCGCGCAGACACTCTATCTGGAAGTCGCCGGGATTTTCTTTCGCAATCGTAACGCGGAACTTTGCATTTCAAATTTTTCGCCACTTCGCTGCCCGAGAGATTTAACTCGCGGGGCACCAACTTGTTGAGATGCCGGGAACTACTTTATTGTTCCACGCTCGGAAGGATTTCCAACCGGAGTACTCTAATCTAGGCTTGCTAAGGAATTCGTTCTAATGTTGCTCGCGCCGCGCCGCGATCCCTCCGCCTCTCCGAAGGGAGCTGCCGTTATCGAAATGTGCTCGCCAACCTTTTGCGCGCTCGGAAACGCTTCCGCGGCGATCTTTAGGAAACTTGTAAATAATATGTAAACGTTCTCGTTCGATTTTCCAATCCTGACAAGCGAATCTTTGCACGGTCTACACTAGGCTCCGTCTGGAAAGGATATCTTAAAGACCGAGAGATGTCGTCAAATAAAATTGTGAACTCTTGTATGGAAAGCTAAACGGAGGCAATCCGGTTGAATTACTTCACCATTGTTCCGATGACAAGACTATCGAGGACCGGAAACTCACCTGCAACAGAAAAGAAACCAACAAACGTTAACGTCAAATCATATCCTCCTGCGTTGAAGTTGAGAAATCAGGGAAAACAAATTATAGATCAAAATGTACCCCTGCCGAGTACACGATATTAACCCTAGAGCGACCCCGTGGGGTTGCTGGCAACCCCAACACATTTTTAAATAGTCTGTAAATACCTGTACTTCGTATTTTCTATTTTGAAAATAATAAACAATATTTCGACTACTGAGATTTTATTTTTAGACACCCCCAACCCCACGATGCCACTTATACCAAAAAATGGAGAGGGGTCTTTGTTAAACATTCAGCTTTAAAATTCCGTACCCGTTTGTTCGCTAGCGCGTGATCGTTAAACGAGATAGATCCCAAAGATCCATTTGCCTAACAATCGTACTAGCAATCGCGCAGCGACGAAACGCAAAGGAGTCCTCTGCGGCGCAATCGCGAACGGAATTGAAAAAGCCGGCTGGTATCCCGCAAGCACGACAGCGGAGAGCAGCAGCAGCGGAGCAGCGCTCGCAGAATCTCGAAATCAAGTTCCCTAAAGACATTTTCCGAATGAATCGCGTCCCCGAATGGAGGCAGCGAGTCGCGTCGCTAACGACGCACTCTATCCCCCGGACTGGGGCGTTCGTCGAACCTCGAACAAAGATGACGAGTGCACGGGAAACACGATATTACGCGTCGTTAGTCGCCGGTGCTGGGAGCAAGCTCTGGGCTCCCTTGTTCGGCTGGGTCCCTCTCCCACAAAAATCCGCGCGATTCCGTGATCTTGCGGGGGCGTCGATCGCGGTGGAACCAGTCGTCGAACGGGCGACGCCGCGCCGGGTCTTTCGAGGACGTCACGGGGAATAAAAGCGACGAGAGTGGCCGAGGAGGGCCGCCGAGGGAACGGGAGAAAGAGGAGGAGGAAAAAGAGAAAGAGGAGGAGGAGGAGGAGGAGGAGAAAGAGAAGGCGGAAAGTGGCGGGATGGAGAAGCGGAGCAAGTCGAGCCAGGGTCGACTTTAATTGGACTCAAAAAATCGACAGACGACTGACGACTAACGTGAAGAGGTCCGCCGAGGTCGCGCAAGCAATTTCGGTGGAAAAGATAAGGACAGAGCCGGCAGGAAATAATAAGAGGCAGACACACAGGCTGGCGGCCGTTCGTTCGTTCTCGAATTGAAAGACCAATTTGTAGCGGCGGTGGGTTCGCCGCTCGAAGACACTATTAGCGTCAGTTATGACGAGCGGAAGAGGCGCACGGTTAAAAGCTGAAAAGCAGGAAATACCGTCGACGTCGTCGTCGTCGTCGCTGTCGCGTACCGAGGAGCTCCGTCTCCCTTTCTCTCCGTCCGAGTCGCGCAATAAGACTTCTGCGGGCTCCCATTTGTGTTGCGTCGTGCTCGTCCGACGCGGTTACACGCAGAGGACTGCTCCTTCTCTCTCCTTCCCTCTTTTCCCGCTGATCGTGCTCGGCTTTTCTCTCTCTCTCCGTCTATCGGACAATCGATTTCGATCGTCGTCGAGCGGCCTCGCGTGTTCCGCTGTCGTTTTAATAATGGAAATTGAAGGAAAGGGGTAAACGATGATTGGAAACATCGTTTGGTGAATCGGCGGCTGGAGTTCTTCCAACGATTTACTGATTTATTTCGTCGGCAAAGGGGACCGTTGATGGACGTTTTAATGCTCGCCCGGGAGAATGCTCGATGACTCGCCGGATGAGAAATTGCTACGGTTTCTCCCGTTTTTAATGTAAACGACGGCTCGAATCGTGTACACAGTTTCCTGATAATCGCGCCCGCTTCCTGCGTAATCCGCGCCGCGGCCTTTTTACCGCGGTCTCGTTCCGAGCAGGCCACAGCTGTTCCATTCTATCGATCATTTAGTCACGCCGGTTATTAGATGTACGCACGCTGCACCGGGCAATTCTTCGGCTAAAGATAAATGGAACCCGCGGCGTAAAGTTTTCTTGTTCGAGGCATAATTGTCGAGGAAGTCGAGTTTTCGTGCTCGGTGATGCAGGCACGAAGTGGAAACGGCCGGTCATGCACAGACGCGTCCCTCGAGTCTATTCGGTGCCGCGTTTGTTCCACAATTTTTCGTGCCTTATTTTCGACCTCACAGTCCAGAAAATGTTAGATACTTCTTATCTGCATAAAGCAATATTCATATATAAAGAAATAATCTCTTCGATGCGCATCGCTATCCTAATTGCAATAATTTTCTCCTTTATAGAAGAAGCCATTTAAAGTTCTATTTTGCCAATAATAATTTGGTTCTCGTAAATAATGAAATGTTGCTTCCGCTACATTTTTCACTAGTCTATATCGAATAATAATCTATATCCACACTTTGTAGACACTATGAATGGTAACCTAAGTTTTGATCGCTATGCTACTATCGCACTAAATGCAATAATAACAGTATTGCAGATAGGTTCTCTTCAAATAATTTAAATACCGAATTAGAATAGCAGCATATACTTCCGGGATCGCGAGTCCCGCAAACGCTAGTGTCGCGGCGATGCTCTAAGACGTTTAAAGCATATCAAATTAGCGTTAAGGCTAGTTGAAAAGGCAGGACCTGGTTTAAGTAAGAAGCGCGTTTAAACGAAAACGATTCGGCTTGATAACGGACTTAACGGTTCGCGTTGCAGAATGTTGATCGAACCGTGTTGCGTATAATTTTGATTTATGTTCCTTCAGCCCAGACGGGATCAACAGTTTTCCGTGGTGCGTGCACAGTTAGACATGCGATCTTCGCTTCAGCTAGCACTTGCTAATTCTTTGCGGCGTAGAAAATTTAATGTTCCGATCCCATCTGTTTCTTCCCAAGTATTGTAGATAGTAACGTAATTGCTTTTCGCAAGCGCCATTACCTTTTACTCGGCTATGTTGTAGTTTAACGTTTCTGTGTGACACACTTTTTATTCCGTTTTATGATGAATTCTTATGTCTTAATAAAATGGAGAACAATCTCTAATACGATCCTTTTTAATCTCTTCAGAGAACGGCGAGTTAACTTACAAATCTCTGTGTAACCAATTTTATCCTCGAGCTCCTTAATTTTCATCCCATCTCGAATCTTTTGAATTATATTGTTATTATATTATGATATTATATTATAGTTATATTTTTATATTAATATACCTATAACTACCTATGACTCTACAAGTCCATATGACTATAAAAATTTGCACAGCACTGAAATCTCATTTTAGATTATTAGAGACAGAGAGAGACAGAGAAACAGAGCACTATTAAACAATATTAGCGCGATACAAATCTTGTGGACGGTCGAAGACAGCTCGGGGGACCCGGCACCGGAAGTGGCGCTCCTCCGGAGTCGGCCGCCGCGCTCTCAAATAGAAATAGGTATTTTTCTCGGGCCGGGCCGGGCCGGCGGGACGTATCGCCCGCGTATCTTGGCCGAGGATCAAGGAATACATGCATCCTTAATGCACGCCGCAGGATCTCGCCGCGGACCGTGATCCAACCAAGAGCAACCACGGTGATGAATCGTATCTGGTGTTGAGCGACGGAACAGCGATGAGAAAAATGCCGGGCGAACCCGCGACCAACGGAAACGCGAGTCCAGACTGGAAAGATAAATACCGAGCCGTTACCGATCCCGTTTCGGCAACCGCTCTAAACCAGCCGATCCTTTTCGTCGACGATCCTTCCTGCTTTCCTAGACAAAATTCGAGGATCCGCGAGAGCGACGATGATCCGGCAACTACTTTCGAGAATCCAGAGGCAGCTAATTTCGAGGCTCGCAGAGGACAAATAGAAGTTGGATCAAGCACGTGGATCTTTAGATACGTGACACGTTAGGTTCGAAAATAAATGTATGAAATATGTCTCGACGTTAATGCATGCCGGGCAAAAGTGCAGGAGAAAAGTGCAGAATTAAATGGCAACATAGAAACCTAGAAATTGAGACCAGATCGCCCAGTAGACAATCTAACGTGGATAATCTAAAAATTGCAGTCTAATTACGAGAATAAAATAATTGCTGCGCGAATCGCGACCATAAATTAATCTGTACCTTTGTATTTATATATAGTCCGCAGCGAATGCCCCAGTAATTTCTTGCTAAGAGCTGTCACGCATAAAAGTGATCGAGACGCGACGTTGAAATTGTTCGGATTTTTGCAGAACGGCAGGACGTTATCGAATGTAAAAAATGCTCTAGTTAAGAGCGCTCGGTGGCAAGAAAATGAACGGTGCCAAGGTTCGACGTCGCGTCGCGCCGGATGATCGATAAAATCCACGTTTCCCGCAATTTTATTAATGCAAACATTTTCTGCACGGAGTAATCCTTTGTGCGGCAGTCACACTACAAGATATAAGAAAATACGGCGAGGTACAATTGATTCGAACGTCCGCAGCCGGGGAAAGGAAGATATATTGTAGCAAGGGGAAACGGATCGCCTATTGTCAGACGCTTCTTCAATATCGCAGAAAGCAGCGCTTCTATTCCCTTTCACCCTGCAGTGCCATCTTAAAAATGATCTTAAGCAAAAATTGTTCCCTCGGATACGGTCCTCCGCTCGTGGAAATCGTTTCCCCGGAACAGAGTCACTGTCACGCGTTCGCGCACGCAACGACTGTCGCTAGACACAACGGCGTCGACCCTCGCTAATTTATTACCGCGCTTCGAATCTTCCGCGTACGCGACGGAAGTTACTTTAAACAGAGGCGCGGAGAATCGAGCTATAACGAGTGTACTCGTCAAACACGGTTAGCCTCTTAGGACGACGCGTATACGCGTCATAAGGAAATGGCAATGTTGTATCTTACAAGGAAAACACTTCTCCTATCATTTAGGTTAAATGCTTATGTCAAGCATACTTATAAATTTCGCACATTTTAGAATAATTCTTGTCGAGAAAGCTACGCCCGGTGTGATCGATAAAACGCGTAACGAAAATTATCTTCGAAGTAGATCGACGCAGCCAAGTGGTGAAACGAGTAGACATTTTCACAGAAAGGACAGAGCGTTTCGAAGATTGCCAAGTTGCTGTTGAAAACGTGACTCGTGCAAAGATTCGTCTAGCGGTAAGAGGTCTTCGAAATAGATCTTCGGAAGATCAAAAGGACCGGAATTGGCGGAGGACTGGTCCTAAGCCCGGCTTGTCGGACACGGTGGTGTCGGAGAAGCCGCGGTCCGACGACGACATCAAACACGGAGTTTTTTCTAGTGGTCCTATCGCTGTCGTTGCCCAGGAGGAGACGGAGGATGAGGAGGAGGAGGAGGTGGAAGGAGGCTCGGGAGCACGTGGCTCGGCAAGAATCCGCAAAGTTGGCTTGTCCCCGGGCAAAAAATGGACCTGGCCGACGTCGCGTCGGTGAGGTCGCGGTGTGCGGCGCGCGAGTCCGTTTCCTCCGGCACTGTCCTTCCTCGGGGTGTGCGCGAAACTTGGTCCCCGGCCCTGTTTAAGCATGCAAATGCCGGCCAGCCATAAATTAGCCGGGATACCGGTGTGCTCTTTGTCCGATTAACAGTCCGGATTCGCCGTTGACAAAAAACACCAGCTACACGGCCGTGTCGTCTCCGTTCCCGGCCATAAAACTCGTGTATCAGGTGATGTACACAACTATTATGCGATCTGGCCGGGCCGCTTTATCCTCCGGGCCGTAAGCCGCGCAAAACACCGCTCCGGACGAGGATGAATTCGCGGCGGACTCGCGAAATCCGGGAGTCCATTCCGATTTTACGGCCACGCCGAAACCCCATGCTTCTTCCGTCCCCCATTCTCCGGCGGCACCTTCGCCACCAATCGGATCAATCTCCTTGGTAAAAAGTCCTTGCTACAACAGGCGGTGTCGCTGTTTCTTTCAATTTTCTGTCCGAGCTTCCAGGGCCGAAATGCGCTCGCTTTTAATTCCGATTAAGATTCTATTATCTCGTCGATATTTAAGCATTTACGTAATTACAGAGACAGGTATAAGTATCGACGACGATAAAAGATCGTGTAAAGTTTGAGTAGATCGAATTTTGTCATTGTGATAAATAGACTGCGCATTTTACGCGATAAAAATTATTACACTAAATTCAAAACAATAAAAACATTTTGAAGGTGACCTAAGTCAATTTGTATTGAAATTGAGGTATTTAAGGACTTGCGTAAATGTATCTGAGAGACTTAAATTTACAATTGCTATTAAAATAACAGCAATTATCAAGAGAACAGATTACTACAGTCAATAAAAAAAAGAGGAACGACCTCGGGCCACTTTTAAAACAAACTTCTGATTTAAACTCGTTAATTAAAAAAGGAATAAACGTCTACTAAGCTCCTGCATCTTGCAGTCGAAGCCGGCGATCTCTATTTTGCATGGAGATCCACAGGCTGGTATATATCCATCGCTATAAAAAGATGTACGTCAGCCGCGTTTATAGCTCGATAGTCCCAGTGTCAAACATGCGACCAAGCCCAGCTCTTGCATAACGTCGAGCAGATAAAAGAATTGGTCTGTTGTTTCAGTAAATGTAGGCACGGAACGGGGTTCGCGATGCTCTTTCTTGGAAAAGCGCTCCGTTCAGACAATGTTCCGCGCGCCATGCTGCTCGTAGCCTTGGGGCCCGCTGAACCATCGGTTCGCGGAAGTTCGTCGAAGCCGGAGAATCCCACGATCCCCGGCAAAGACAAAAGTCGTGAAGCCAGCCTGGCCCCCGAGTATCTCATCAGCCGGAGGATAAAATTTCACTGTTGCGAGGATATTTCGTAGCGCGCGGTATTGCGACCCAGAAATCTCCGGCGGATTTCAAACGGACCCAGATCTCTTAATTCGAGGACGTGTCCACGCGCTCGCCGCGGCTCTTCCGTCCCTTCGCTCGGCGAGCTCGGCCCTTACGTGCCCTGCATTCTGCATCACACTTCCATCCTTCGGGGACACCATTTTTCACAAATTCCTCGAGCTGATATTCTTGTACCGAGAATCGGTGCCGAGTGTCTCTGCTCATTTCGACGCGATAAAATAAAATTTTTCTGACAATTTCACTGGAACGGTGTTACAAAGTCGTTGCGATTATTAATATGCCATGAACTTTCTCTTCAGTAGGAATTGTTGCTTTGATATCTTTTCATCGGAACTCATTTTGCCATGAGGCACTGGTTTATGCAAACAGTTATACGCTTTTCAATGCGTTGAGACGAGGATGGGGGAGAAATGCGTTTGATTTAACGATCATATTATGCGAGTATTTATTTAGCTGCTTGGTTTACTTGATTCCTCCTGTTTAGCAACATTTGGAAATTCTAAAGGAATATATAATGCACTTAATTTATACGCCAATTGTATCATATAAAGTGGAAATACCGTGGGTTGGGAAAACTATTTTAGATTTATAAATAAACTGGCTCGGGACGCGAAACGAATGTCCAGAGTTCGGAGCAGTTTTGTAGATAATGGATTCAGCGAAGATCTCGCGACCGTCGGATGCAGCCGGCAAAGGAAACGAGGATCGCGTGGCAGCGCTCGATCGCGGTCGGCTCGTTTCAGCTCGCTGCAGGCGCGGTCTCCGCCGCGGTAGTAAAAAGATTTCTGGGTCGCGGGAGGCGGCTTCTCGAAATTCTGTCCATCAATTACCTTCCGTCACGGTCCGCGAACCACCTTAAATAGATCCCACCCGGCCCGAAGGCCGTGGCCGGAGCGTTGCCACGGCGTTCGCGCGCACCAAAGCCGGTCCCCGCTCGCTGCTGTCGCTGCAAAGCCGAGCCGCTGATGCCGCTGATGCCGCTGCAACGACACCGACACCTTTCGTTTTACGGGGAATCGATAAATCAACCCACCGCGATATCCTACGGGGAAACGAGGCGGACCGGCACGGAAAAAAGCCAGGACGGTGCGATCCGGCTGGAGGAGGGGCGGAGAGGGGGGCGGCGGGGCCAGGCACGGAAAGCAGTTTCCTCGACGCGGCTGCAATCACTTAACCCGCTTTTACGGTTAGTTTATTGCTCGAAGAAAACAAGAAAGGATCGCCGTTTTATATTTTCCCGGGCCACGGTGTATCGGAGGAACGCGATCGGGTGGGGATCAACTCATTGCTGCGGGATAAATTAGCACGGGTTCGGGATCGACTCTCCGAGGAAACCGCCGTGGGATTGCGAAACAGCTTTGCGAGGTAGAAAATGAAGGATCCTTTAAAAAATGCACCTACGATACGTACAGTATCGTACCATTGTTCGATGTACAGGTAACCGACAGATTTGCCGCTAATATAATCAATGCGCAATGTAGGGTTAAAGTTGACTCGGTTTCGTCAACGCAAACAACGCCGTTGCGTAAAACTATACTATTGTACTATAAAGATAAGGACGTAGATCAGCATAAAAAAATAGAGGAAAATGTAGGAAAATGTAGGACAACGTAGAAAACTGAAAGAAAATGCAACAAAAACGTAGGATCAGCGACGTCAAATCTAGATTCCAGATGTCCTGGTAAATATAACATACTACTCCGATCGAATCCTGCCAGCTACGATCAGAGCTCCCTTCGTCGCCTCGCCCATAAGGCAGGGGGTAGTTTTTCGAGAAGATCGATTTCCGTGGCGCAGCCCTAATAACCGAGACAATGGAGCACGGTGGCGAAGAAAAGGAGTCCCGTTTGAACCGGCGCGATCGCGGATCGGAAAAAGATGTCAGGGATGGGGGGAGGGAGGGGAAGGAGCGCGGGGCTCGGTCGCGGTGTCCGCGGGGTTGGGGAGCGCGGAGGGGGCTCGGTTTTCACCCCCTCGGCTTTCTCGCGTCCTGAATAAGTCATGAAGGACCGCGAGCGCGATAAACAGGCGATTTTATCGCGGGCAAAACTGTGCGACTGTGCGTCGAACGAGCGGAGCTGAGCTGAGCTGAGCCGAGCTGAGCCGAGCGGAGCGGAGCCGAACCGAGTCGGGCCGAGTCGGGCCGAACCGAGAGGGTTCAACAAACTTCGCGGCGCGTTTCAGCGTGCCATTCACGACGATGACACAAGAGTTTCGACCCCACCACCGCTACACGCGATACCCTGCGCGGCGCGGCGCGGCATGGCGCGGCGTGGCGCGGCGTGGCGAGGCGCGCGCGGCGAAGTGTTGCACTTTCGCGGCTCGTAAATGGGCCACACGTTGTCGCGGAGCGTTGCGCGCGAGCGTTTCCACCGATACCCGCTCCGAGCCTCTCGCTTCTGCCCCCCTTTCCCCCTCCGGGCTCCGGCTCTCCCTCCCCGCCGATCCCCGCGTCGATTATATTCTACACCTTTGTCTCTCCCGTCGTCTTTGTTTCTTTTTTCCAGTCAGTTTGTTTTGTTTTATCGCGGTTTTGTTTGCCGGACGGCGGGAGGGAGGGCCGCGGAAGCGCATGAAATTTACATGAAACGACGCCGACGCGATCGCGATCGACAATGAGCTGTTACGCTCGCGGACGCATTGTCCGCGCGCGGTCGCAGAACGAACAGGATGCGCGCAACACGCTCCGCTTGCAACGAGCAAATTCGGGGCCGAAAACGCGGTTCTCGGGGCCCCTCGCCGCACGGTTCGCGAAACACGCGCTTCTTGGCTTGCCGATTATCACCGCGCCGCACTTTTCTGGAGGAGCGGATGTCGGCCGTATATGGCGCACGGTGCCTGTCGCCCTTATTTGGGCATTCCACGAAAATTTCCTGCGATCCTGCAAAAGTGTTAATAAAAATGCTCCGTCGTTGACGTCTTAACGTAATATTTTATTTCGATTTAGACGGAACGAGTGACATTTGTGTTTAGCAAATTAATTAGCTGCTGCAACGTGGCAGAGGAAGGATTTCATATAAAAAATGGTTCGATGCATTTTTATTGCTTGCATTAAGAATACCTTGCATTAGAAAAGCACAGCTTTCGAGAATAATTTTGAATTATTATTTGGAATATTATTATTAGA
The DNA here is from genome assembly GCA_028455555.1 of Augochlorella aurata. NCBI lineage: Eukaryota > Metazoa > Arthropoda > Insecta > Hymenoptera > Halictidae > Augochlorella > Augochlorella aurata. The sequence goes on along the minus strand of CM052153.1, from coordinate 1,201,992 downwards.
TCGTGGACTAGATTAAACAATTCTTGTAACGCAGAAATTATCAGAAGCGTGAAATTGTACCGAGATGTAACGTTGCTTCCAACGATAAGATCGTGCAATAAAAAATGTTGGATCACCGAATGCGAATGAAAAATGGGTTCTTTAATTCGAATAATTGTTTAAAGCTGCGACAAGATCGAGAAGACTTATTCAACTTACGGACTTTAATGCCTGATGATTTATTGCGGTTTCCGCGCGGCGTTTCTGACAGCGATAATCGTGTACAAATGATAGCGTTGCTCATCGTTATCCGCCGACCGATGACTAACGTTATTTTTTAACGATCTCGCATGGTCGACCAAAGTCGCTCGCTGCATGAAATACTTGTTAACATCACGGCCGGACGTTTCCCTCGTTCGACGCTGTTCCAGCATACTGCCTGAAAACATCGTATCGCGCGAGTCGAATTTATTAAACGATCGCCGCATTAACCGTAATCGAGTTTCACTAAAATGATTTATAAATGGATCGTCACGTGATTCGCCGACCAGGGTACCAGCCGCAATTACCGCGAATTGCAGCCTTTCGAAGATCGTTTCCCCAGAAAAGCAACTGTTACGCAACTCGGGCAACAAATTCCGGCTGGCATAGAAAGCATCCGCGAATTAAACTCCGCGAGAAAGCATCGGATTATTTTCCCAAAGGAAAGAAAGTAGCGGCTCGCCGGGCGAGATACAAGACGAATTGAAATTTGCCACTAAAATAGAGAACGCGACGAGCGAGCAAGCCCGGCGGCTGCGAATCGCATCAATTTTTTTATTTTGTTAACGAAACTCTCCACTTAATGCATCCATCGGAAATAAAGGGGAGAGAGGAGTAAAAAAGAGGGCTCGCTCGATCGCGGTGCAAATAGCCTCGTATTAAATTCCGTGGAGGAAATCAAATTTGTTAAATAGAGCAAAGGCGACGGGAAATTTCGGGGTAAAAAATTTCATAACGCGGGGTGGCGGCCGATATAAATGACAATTGAAATTCGCCGGCTCCGGCGAGAGCGAATAGAACGCGGCGCGATGTTCATCGGCCGCGGGCTCCTCCTATTAGATTAATTTTTCGCCGATGGAAACCGCTAATTGCCCGGCCGGCAACGTACGCGGAATACGCTCCGAGATTTTCATTATTCCATTAAGGAAATTTGCATGGCCGGCGAACTACGCGGGACGTATTAAATTATCGCCGCGCGTTTTATTAAGGCTGTCCGGGACGTCTTTCGGGTCAACTCCGCCGAGAGGATTAATTTACAATTAATGCCCGGCGCCCCTAATCTCTGACGCTTAAAAGCGCATTACACGGGGCTTCCAGCGCGCCGAATTCCGACCTGTCTCCGACTCCGGAACCGGTATCTGTCGCATTTGTTTCAGCGGATCTGCTTATCGCGCCGGAAACCCGGACCGGGACCGAGCCAATCGATTCCTCGCCGTGATCGATCGCGGGACGACGACGGAAACCGCAAATCTAGAGCCCGAACTGGGTGAAGGTTGCATTTGCGCTTCGCGGGGGTGCTTCGCGCAGGAGAGCGCCGAACGTTTGCTTGAAATTTTATGTGCATTTGCATAATTCCTCTCTGTATGAATCTCATTGACTATTAATTGCATTATTATAACTTTGACTAGTTAACTCGGCGAGCGAACGATAAGTGAATGGGCGATTGCTATCGTATTCGAGTAACCTTTTTACTCTCTGCTTCATTCGGAGACGCATTGTTCGGGGTTATTTTATAATAAAAGCAAAGATTTTTGGCGAAAATCGCTGGCTTCCGTTCCGGCCGCACAGTTTCCACATTTGTGCATTATTTTCAGTGAAAATAGAATGAAACGGTGCATGTGCTCATGAAAAATAATATCCATTTGAATTGTCAATTTCGAATGAATGCAAACGATGCTACATCGCGCGTCGACAAATTGAATGCCGTGGTGTCGAACTAATATTATTTTTAACCTGGCAATACATATATTGTTGCGCTGGAAAACGTATCCTAAAAAGCAGACAACGTATTTTTCTACCGAAGAATATTTGATTTGTCGCTTCGATAGTACGACAATGTTCTCTAAACAATCGGAGATAATTAAATCCTTGCCGTAGCTCTAACGTACTAGGTTAATCCTGCGATTCCCTTAAAAATAATTCCGCAAAATTATCTAAATTTCGTAGTGTCGCATCCCGACGACGTCCATTTTATTTCTACATACATGCAGCACATAATTTCATCGGAACTGCGGTAGCTTCTTCGACCATTTTCACGAATTTCTCGCTCTAAATTAACGTCGCTGACCAAGAAATGTAAAATGTAAAAACGATGCTGGCTATTATTGCGACGGATCCGTAAAGAACTCGTATTTTTACGAAATCGAGAACGCAGTGGATTTCAGACGCCGAAATCTTACCGCGAAAGCGAACTATTAATCTCGAATAATTTCGCTGTAAGTCGCGGGACGCGTTTTATCGGTTCGCGGAATATTCGGCGTTTTTGTTGCTCCGAAAATCTGGTGCGGCGTTCCCGGGGCGGAAAAGCGCGGTTGACGGACGAGCAGCCAGAGGCCGCGCCGGTAAAAGCAGCGGCGGCATCGTCACCGACAACATGCTCGGTCTCGGCGAGCCAATAATTCCATATCTGGGAGCTCGAAACGCCGTTCGAATCGACCGACAGAATTTCCTCATTTACCGGGCTCGCAATCTCTTTCCCGGAAAGTCGTAGCGCCACCATAGTATTTCATGCGATTCCGACCGAGCGTATCGCGCGGATTATTCAATCTGGACGGCCCCCCCCTCGGCCCCTGTCCTCGGCGATTCAGTTTTCGGGAGCCGAGCCAAAGACGCACGCTGTTGCCAAACGGGGAGAGACCGGAGAGAGACCGGGAAGCGAGAAAGACGCCTAATCGGATCTCTAGTCGGGATTGGAGGAATTAAAGGTTCGGTCGGGCGAGGAGAAGAAAAAGAGGAAGAACAGGAAGAAGGAGCTGACGAAGTCTGATGGTAGCAGAAGTGGTACCTAATCTGGGAAATGGCGAGTCGAAAGGAGCAAGAGAGAAAAAGAGAGAAAAAGAGAGAGAAAGAGAGGGGGGAAGGAGAGGGGAAACGAGCGGTATCCCGAGTGCGTGTTTTTCTTGGTCTTTTTCCTTTCGGGTTCCCATGCCGCTCGACGAGTTTAAAGGCTCTTTGATTTTCAATAGAAGTCGCCTCCTTTGAGGACGCTGCGCCAAGACAAAATATTGTTACGCGAGCTTCACTAAACCTTGCTCCAATATCCTCCTCAAAGGACACTTTTATTCGCGTTCCGGCGAATGCCGGGCTCTCTAAAACGCCGCATTGAAATGGAGCTACAATATAAACCTCGAGGAGAGGCACTCGAACGATAAGGAAAACGCGGGCTACATCAACCGGCACCGGGGAAGCATGCATACCAAATGATTCGGAAGACCGGGACCCCGAGAGCCAGCCGAACGTCTCGCCTAGATTCCGAGATTGTTGTTAATGAAATTTCGGATCGTTATCTAGCAGCACGTTCGTGACTGCCCCCGGGGCGCGGCGAATCCGACTCGGCTCCCTCGGCGCTCCCAGGCCCGAATTAAATCGTTACTTTCAGCCCTTTTTACACTCGGCCATCTACACCTGGAAACTGATCGAACGTCGCGTACGTTCACCTCGAAATATTTCCTCCGCTTTGCTTTGCTCCGCTTTCCGCCGCTTTACTAGAATCGATAGACCGCGGAATTTGCAGCCGGAACAGGGAAGAAACGTGAGAATTAAAAGTTATCGTAAAATCTCCAAGTCACCTTAAAATTATTCAATTATTTACTAACCGAATTATTGAACTACTTAGTTATCTGTTGACAAAAGAATTTGTTAGCTTCCGTGTTGTGCTACCTGGTAGGCAATTTTTATTTTGCACAACTATCCACGGTCTAACAGTTCACTCTAAAATCCAATGTACATCATTTTTAGTTCGTTGATGCTTTTACAACGTAACAAAGTTCATCGGCCAAACAATGGAAGGAATTCCGATGTCTAAAATCGCTAAAACAGTTCGAGAAAATTATTTAAAAATTGCTTGATATTTTTCAGTTCCGTCAACAGTTCGGTCAAAATCACCGGAAGCCGGCTGAAATAATTTTGAGTCGCAAGAATGCGACGTCCATAAGATCGGATTGGCAATATATGAAGCTCGTCGATGATCATTTCGTAAGCATTTGATGGTGAAAGAAGGAGCGCGCAGATACCGATTATGCAAACGATATTTTCTGCAGACGTTAGGCACACCGGGCTGGATCGAACGTCTCAGCGCGACGGTGTTTACGGGACGGGGTAAGTCTCGAATGAAATCCTCGGCTGTGTTTTCCTCTAAAACACGAAATTACAAAGCCCAGTGTCCCGGGCGCGCGATCGCTGTCGCGCATAACAAACAATAATTTACCCCTTTGCTCGGGGCGGCGCGGCAAGGCGCGGCAAGGCGCGGCGAGGCGCGGCGAGGCGAGAGGAGACGAGAGGAGAGGATCTCGCAGAGCACAGTGTTTCCCCACGGTGTTCTTCCAGCAATATGTAAAATTCACAAACGCCTCAACTTCTCCCCCTCTCTCTTTCTCCCTCTCTCTCTCTCTCTTTCTCTCTTTCGCTCCCTTCTCCGACTCGGTCTCTCTCGGGCGCGGTTCCCTGGAATCCCGGCTATATTTCTTCCGCATATTTTCGATTCGCCGGCTGCGCTTCGCGCGGCAATCTCCTTGCATCCGTGAATTTCATTATGTATATTCCGTATCGGGGCTCTTCCGTTTCTTCATCTTGTTCGGGATCGAAAACAGGATAGCGTACGTAGAACACGCCGGGATGGAACTGCGGCGCTCTCGCGAGCGCGTGCTCCAGCGAAAAAATAATAAGAAGAATAATACGGGCTGCCCGCGCACGCAAAATAGAGGACGACAATGCGCGCGGCGAATACCCGGCGCGACGGATGATAAAAAGAAGCGAAGGGAATAAAAATGGAGAGCGCGGAATGGGAACGGGGCGAGGGCGGCGGATTGTAATTTAAACGTCGCGCGATGCTCGAGCAACTATTACATCGGTGTCAAATCGCGTTGCATTTTGTATTCTACCCTTCTCGAATAAATCCACTCTCTCTCCCCTTTTTTCTTTCTCTCTCTCTCTTTCTCTCTCTTTTACTCTCTCGCGATCCGAGAGACGAGGCGGACTCATTTAGAAAGAATATTAATCGCCTGGAAACCGTTGTTTCGCGTGTCTTGTATTGGCACCTCGATATCGAATGTCCGCGTTTTGCAACGCGTTAGCAGAAAGTCTCGCAGAGAATAAAGTCTTTCAGCGGTTCGATGTCTGCTCTAGATCTTCAAACTGTAAGTCAGCCAACGTTCCCGACACGTTCGGTCTGTCCATCTGTCTATCAGGTTTTATTTAACGCTAAATCTAATAAAGAGCGAGAAGCGACTAGCGCGTTGCTTCGTAACGATGACAAAGCTGGATTTATTCAGACCTCTCGCCATATCAATTGTATCGAACGATCGAGTTCAGACATTTATTCAATTGATTTCTATAAGGGAGTCTTTTATAATTTCAACAATTTAACGTATGCATCGATATACCGATCTCTACCATAAACGAAACAGCAGTAATTGAATTCAGAAAATGAGACAACTTTCGCGGATATTAATTTTTCAATTGCAATAATTTCTTAGAAGGGACGGAAAATTATTTCGTGTCTAAATTTACAGAATAAATTAAATAATAAATAATTGCTCAAATATTAAAGACAAGAGATTAGAATTTTATTCCAATTTTAAAGAACAGAACAATATCCATACTTAACAAAATATTGCTAGACTTTTTCATCGCGAGTCGCACTCGTCAAAGTACAGTAAGGAGTTAAAGTGCACAGTTGCCATGAAAAGCGACGATTCTATGGCCGATGGAAACGCGGTGTAAAATATCTGGAACGAAAATGAGAGGCATCCAGGTGTCGGAAATAAACTGCGCACTTCAGATAAGAAACAGTACATGCCGCTAGCGAAACGATGAATAAAGAGGACCTCCGTGACACGATGAAGCCAGAGGAACGGCTCTCTAGGAATTAATTAGTCGGGCAGCTCGGCCGGCTAATTTATGAAAACATGTGCAATAAGCATTATCAATCCGCTGTAATCAAGCCGCTCTGTAAATAAACGGTTTCCAGGTTTTCCGTGGCGGCGAGCGCGTCGTAACGCCGCGAGTCTCGAGACGAGTCGAGACGGGACGAGCCGGGAACCAGTTCACCGTTAAGAAAAACAATCTTCGGCGAAGCGGTAACCGTAGAACGCACGCACTGGGTTGCACCGAGGGAAATAATGGTGCATCGGCGCGGAGGGACGGGTGACAACATCGTGGAAAGCCATCTGATGCAACAGCCACTCCACACGCCCGGCCCGCTCCCGCCTAGACCATCCGAGACATCCTAGAGTCGTACCGCAAACTGCAAACGCAACCATTTCGCGTGTCGTGTGATGCAAGTCGGATTGCAAGAGTGCACGCGCGCGGCCCGGAGTGAACGAACCGGCGCGGCGCGGAGCGGAGCGGCGCGGAGCGGATCGCAGACACGACGACGGTGCAGCGAGTGCAGCGAGAGCAGCGCTAGAGTGCATGCGTTTCTCTCGGAAGCGGGCGAGAGGCGCCCGGGAGGAGGAGAAGGGGGAAAGGTGAGCGTAGTCACGGTTCGTGGGAAAACCTTGAAAGCGCTGCCCCGGGGCGAAGAAAAATCCGGACGCGTTCGAACGGATTGATGAAACTTAATGAACTGCCGACGCGCGCTTTCCGGGTGCTTTTTTATTTCGCCGCTAATGTGCCCCGCGAACGGTCGCCAACAGTTGCGAACAGTTGCGAACAGGTGACGCGAACACGACGCCGAGATTGCTCGACCCGCTCTGCGAAGTCATTTCCGTGTCGGTGATTTCCTTGCGAGCCGCTGCTTGCGAAACGACGCGACGCACCGTGGGGCCTCCAAGTCAAAAGGCCGGACAAAAGTCGATTTCAGAAAATTCCCATGACATCTCAAATTTCTATTGCGCGAGCAAAAAAGTAAGAGATTGGAGCTTCAAAATCGTTCATTTTTCATCGAATTTGGATAAATATTGGCGAAGTTGTAGCAGTTTGAATATCGAGAGCCGCCGCACGGTGCGTCGAATTTAGGCCAATTTCGGCGACGAATAAAATTAAAAAAATTAAAAAAATAAAATTCGCGATTTATTCGTACCTGCTTTAAAACGTGATTAATTAGCACAGGAAAAAGTACTCGAGGTTTTTCAACTGTTTTATCGAAAATTTCATCGAGTTTAAATGAAATATTAAGAACTCTGAAGATATCGGATTTCTCGTCCAATAAGAAGCAATGGAAGAAGTATACGGGAATCATACTGAAGGCATAACAAAAGTATAATAAAGGATATTAGAAACTCGTTCTCCGAACAATGAAGCTTCCGCCGTGAATTCCAAGGTGTACTTTTATCGTTTAATGCTTCGTAATCGTCCAATTAAAAATGCATTCTTCGAATGCACCGCTGATCGTGGAAATGTATTGTACATTAATGCTGAACAATGCAGGCTAATTTCTGTCTTCTTTGTCACCGCCGAGCATCGTTAAACGGGACCTTTTCTTTGCTGCAAGATATACATCTTGAACTTCTTCTCCGCAGTCTACTATTTTTTGCTCGTTTCCTACCTCTTAGCAGATCTTTATGAATCTCGTAATGCGGCCTGTATTGTCGTATTGTTGCGGAATCCCGGACTATATTTCGTGCTTTGTCCAGCGAAAATGCCATTTTGCAACGCGGATTTCGAGCGAAATGTTACAGGAATGTTGTACTGTACGGTCGCATGTACATTGTTACTCCGTTATTATTATTATTATTATTATTATTTGGTTGGCTGCATTGTTATCTGCAAGAATTCTGTGGTATTTTGCTTCGTAATATTGCAAGGCCAATGAGAAACGCACACTTAACTATTTGCCGAAACGTTGCGGAAATTAATTGTAGTTTAATTAGCGAGACGGAAGGAAAAGGTCTCCCGGATTCCGTAGAAAATTTTAAACAAATTATAATTCATACGTGTCTGTGCCAAGCAAATTTTTATCATTGTCACTTTTTTAATGCGCTACAGTTTTATTATTCTACAATTAATTTATTACGCTTTATTAGTACGCTACCTTTTCACCGCTTTGCGATCAATTTATTACACTTTATAGTTGCACTACATTGTTGTTAATTTCGAAGTAATGTAATTACGCTTTTCGATTATACGTTTTTAGCAGACGTTAGGTTTCAGAGATCGTTTTACCTAAACTAGATCGAAAGGGACACGTATTTTGCCAACAGGAGGATGGAAATAAAATCAAAAAGCGGCCGACTTGCGTTCAAATCGGCTGGAACGTCGCAGTCTAAACAAAAAGCTGCACGAGTCCGGAGATTATTTCCGCAGTTACAGGGCGGCCTTGCTCGAGGAGATTAATCAAGCACAGCGGCGGCAACTTCAGTTTCGCACTTCAGGAGCTGCATCGATTTCATGCAACGCCTCGCGCATCCGTCGGGATTGTTCAGGTTGACCAATTCGAGATAAATCCGCGCGCAAAACTGGCGAATGCGCTTCGGGCGACCAGGCTTGCTCCGATTCAATTTACAAGTCATAACTCGGGAAAAAGGGCTCTTGGCATTTACAGCCGGCGAATTTATACCTCTCGCAGTTTCGATCGTTGTTCTCCTTTTTTTCTCTCTCTTCTTTTCACGGATTCCAAACTGCCCATCAAAGCTAGAGGAACACGGTCGACACACGCGCAACCAGTTTTTATGATTACACATCGGGCGCGAAACATAAAAGTTCCTGAAAACTCTCCTACCCCCCCCCCCTCTCTCTCTCTCTTTCTCTCTTTCTCTGTATACTTTTCAACGTCTAAGCTCCGGCTGCCTTTCATCTTCCGATCGGGTCGGAGCACGAATGCAAAGTTTGCTTGTAGTCCCATTACGCAATCGGCTGTATCTCTTTCGAGCACGAACCGTAAATGTTACCTGCGGAGAGGATTTTTTAGAGTCACTTTCCGTGTCCTCTTATTATTGCGACATTGACTTCGAACATTGTTGTCTTCATTTTTGTTCATCTTTTACGGCGATAATCGTGGACGAGTCAAAAAATGAATTCAGATTTGTTTGCTTTTATTGGTATCGAAATTCTGAAGATATTTTTGTGGATAATTGTTAGACGATTTCAATCATTTCAATTTGTTATTGGAGATATCGAAAACCTATTTTCTACCAATTTTTATCCCCCCTCTTCGATCTAATACAAAACTTATGTTAAATAAAATTCGACGAAATACGCAATCTCGGTAAAACAATATTAAAACATGTTAGTATATTAAATGAAATTATTTAAAATATTTGCTCATGAGCATATCCAAACGATCAGAGAGAAAGAGCATCGCATCGTCGGATATTTAAAGTTCAGAAGCTCGACGACGAAACAGTTAATACAAAAGCCGTGTATTGTCTTTATATTAATGGTCCCGCTAGACCGGAGACCGTGCACGCGCGGTTCTCGGCCAAAGAGATAAAGGGTTAAACAAACCGGACAGACGGTTCGGGGCGCGCGGAGGACCGCGAGCTTGCAGAAATTAGAAGGAGAAATTAATTGCTGAAAAAACGATTGCGCGAACTGGAAGACCGCCAGAGGGTAATCCGCAATAAAAAGCTGCGCGCTAGGCTCCCTCGGCCGGATTGAACAAACGACCGAATAAACTTCGCGTGCAGTCAATTTCATAAAATATGTGCTCGGGAAGCCGCGGGACTCCTTTATTGCGAGACAGAGGGACAAAGCTGAAAGCTGTGGCCGCGGCCCGCCTCGGCCCGCCTCGGCCCGATGTTATTTACGCAACAAAGGCGAGGACCGTGTTATCTTTCGATCCCGGTGTGTACATTCGCCGCGATACCGTCGCTCTATCGATGTTTTTCCCGGGGATGGCGGTTCCGCTGAAAAACGCATGCGTTCCCCAGCTTTAAAAGGCCACTCGCCCCCTCGGTCCGTTCCGCGATACCCGAACAAAGGCTGGGAAAGAGGGTCAGTGGCGTCGGCGTCGTCGTCGGCGTCGACGTCGATGTCCTCGCGAAAATGGAACCGGCCGATCGTAACGAAAAACGAAACTGACGAAAAGAGCAGGGAGCAGAGCCGCGCTGCTCGAGCGGGCGGTGGGGAGAGGAGGCGGAGGAGTTACAGAGAATCGCGTTTAAACCGGCTGAAGAGAGGCCGCGCCGCGTTACGAGCCTCTCTCGTTAAGGGAAAACGCGGCGGAGAGGCCGAGAGGTGGCCGGAAGGGAACCGGGAGCGAACCAAGAGGCAACCGGGAGGGGCCTTCGCGCGTTTGCCCCCGGAAATTCAGCTCCTTTCCTTTTGTTAACTCTCTGTAACCCGGTGTCTGCTCGGACAAACCGTCGGGTCGGGTCTTGTCGCGCGCTCGCCGCCAGCGCGATTTTACATCCAGAAAATGGAGCATTATCGTGGCTCGAGAAAACCCCCGTCTCTTTGGCCGGTCCGCAAGCTCGAGAGCTTTCGCGCACGCTTCCGGGATCCGGCGGAATGATACTTTCGTTTGTATTGGGTCCGCCGGATAGAGGCGATCGCCGCGCGTGCTCGAAATGCCGCGGAGCTCGAATTCCTTCACATGAAAATAATCCATTAAGTCTCGCGATACGAGAAGTATACTTTTATTCATCGTTGACAGTTCGGAAAGGTTTTCTATTTCGCTCCTATTCCCTGTTATCAATGCCGATAATTCCGACTCCGCAAGAAGGTGCGCCGCGTTCAATGATTTTTGGCCGTACTAAACAAGATTCGCTCGCGACGGAGACATCGGCGAAGATTGTCCGGCTTCCGAGAGCGCTCTGCTCTCTCCTAGTCCGATGAACGCATTCGAGATTTGCCTGGGAATGGAGCCATTTCGCTTCCTTCGAGGCATCCGCAATCGGAAGAAGTGGCCGACGCGACGCACGGCGTAGATTTCGAAATTTCACGATCGCGTCCGCGGGAACGACGCGCCGTAAACTGGCGGCGAAGCGTGTTGCGTTTCTCGGCCAGAGAACAGAAAGAATAACTGACTCGGTCGACCGGTTATTTCCCCGGACACCGCGATGGCGGCGACGGGACGCGACGGACGTTCCGCGGCGGAACGTCCGCGCGGAAGCCGGAGGACCGCGTCCGTGTTCCGGTCGCCCGACTCGACCGCTCGTATTCATTCAAATTCCAGCGAACCCGATATTTTCGTTGACTGGATCCGTTGACCATTGTTGGCTATTTATACGGCAGCCATGAACCGATGTCCCAGAAAATCGTGGCCAGCGTTTTATACCGCGAGGATCCGCGGAGTTCCGTCGGTCGGGTTTTATCGCCGCCGGATCTCGCAGCCCGGCCACTCCGCAATTTAAAACCAAGGGATTTTATGATCCGAGGACATTTTTCTATATTGAATATTTCAGGCAGCTCGCTGCTACGTCTCGATGCTCGTCCTGTCCGCTGTCCCTCGCGTCGTTTCCCCGCGGAATTTATTCCGATGCTTAATTTTTACCGCCGCGAAACTACGGAGCCTCTGCGAATCGTCGATGTTGCCTTTCAGCGGAGCGATTTCTACGCGAAGCAACGCTCGCGACAACGAAATACAGTCGCCGAGGTTCATGGTTGCCGTGGTCAGTTCGTCCTCGGACCGCGACGGCGGAGGGGGGATCGAGGGGAACGGTGCAATCGAAGCGAAACAACTATTTCGATCTCGGCGTTTCCGCGAGACTCCGCGGAAATTCCAAAATCCCGAGACTCGCGTTTCCTGAAAACACTTTCGAGATGAAATCGATCGCTCGAAGCGCTATCTTCGCGCAAAGTAGAACGGAGGAAAATTCATTGGAAATGACATTTAAATCTGCCAGGCTCTCGGATACGAAATCGAATGACCATAAAATGGTACGGCATCGAGTCGGTCGATTGTGGGAAGACGGAAGGGGCAGACATTTTAAAAGAAAAGACGGATGGAAAGTCAGAGCGAACTTTCCACGCAGATTTGTTCGAGCTGGATGTCTCGACGGGATCGATGCCGCGGACATTACCTACGAGGCCGCGAATTCATTAACAGTTAACAGATCGCATGGGAATCGATCGGCCTGGCGCGTCGCGCGGCGTGTATTTGCAAATACCGGAGCGGATTAATATCGGACGCCGGAAATATTTACCGAATTAAGTCGGAAATGTTGAAACGCTACTTTTGAGTGCGGTCGTTCCACTTAATTGAACGCAAACCGGGATATACCGGTGCAAATAACGTGGCTCGCAACATTTACCTTCGTTACGGAAGAGAATTAACGTCGATCCGCCGCCTCCTCCGATGCGAAGTGATCATCATTCGCGAGATTCAATCGACGACTCTCGCAAACATTGCCGTGAAAACGTGCCTGCCCGATGCTTTTATGCTAATTCCCGTCGTTAATGCTTCGCCGGATTAACGGCAGAGACCCGAAATCCACCGAACGCCGAAACTAATGCTCACGGGATTCTATAAAAATTATAAAAGCGCATCGTTTCGACTCGATTTGTAAGCGTTCGTCTCGCCTCGATTCTCTGCTACTGAAAACGTAGCGGAATTAACCCTTTCGGTGCGAGCGCCGGATATATCCGGCATTATATTATAATGCCATTATATAAGAATCGTACTGAAAATATATTTTGCATATACGCATAAAACTATATATACATAAAATTATTTAACGCTTAGAGAATCTTTATACAAAGAATAACTGACCATGTGCTAAGTGCGAATTTTCGGCGCGGCACCTCGTACAGCGGAAGTGTCATGGCGGACATAGCGCTCGTACCGAAAGGGTTAAATAGGAATTATAAATATTATAACATATTCTTTCCCTTAATTTGCCAGTAACGTTCTCGAGCGACGTTTCTACGCGGAGCAAATTCCAAAGATTTTTGCGATGCTTGAGGAGCTTACGATTAAAACGCACGCGACGCATCGGACATTTCCAGCGAGTCCGATCAATCTGCTGCACCGTGGTAGGGTTAAGCATCCTATCGAATGAAAAAGATCAACTAACAATCGCGAATCCCGCTGATGGACACCGCCGAGGGTTTCGACGCGTTAAAGGTGTCAGTTCCTACCGGGAACAAAGCGTGTCAATGCTCCCTCGTAAGGCTTCTATCATGTATCGGCGGACCCTGTACGGTTTCGGCGAATTATGTTTGTTTAATTCAGATTTGCTGATCACACGACTCGCCCGGCGCGCCGGGTTCTTACCGGAGCGGGTTCACGCCGAACGCGACCGCTTGGCTCGCGTACGTTTCGCCTGGCTCTCGTTTGCCTTCGGGCCGTTGTCCTCGAAGTCTCCCGTTCCCTTCCTCCCTTTATTTCTCAATAAACGCTCGATAAGATTCGAGCGCGAAAAATCCAATAGATTTATTTTTGTCAAATTTATCCGTCTTAGATACTCTTAAAAAGTGATTCGATACTTTAGTTTTTACACTGGTATGGCCACAAAATTATTAGGTAAAACACAAGTCGGCGATAAACTATTTAGATAAGTTGCATAATTTATAAAAAATAACAAATTATTCAATACGGGAATAAATGTTTCTATGGTTTCTTGCAATTGCTGCGAAAAATTGTCATTTGCTAGAAAAATTCGCAGACGCGGATGGCAAAAATGTGCCTAATCGATCTAGAGATCTATTCGATCTACGATCTACCTGTTTATATGTTGCAGTCAGTATTTTCCCGAGATGATGTGCACGGTCTCCCCGAGTGGCCACGAACGTTTCGATCAGACGCTTTCAGACTCCGCCGTAAAACGCGTGTTTCAAGTTGAACAACCCTCGGCGGCCAAGAAACCAGCCATTAGCAACGGCCCGAGATGCGCGCCCAGCCCTCCTCAAAGTGTCCGCGTTGAACACGGAAACGGATCCGTCGCAATTCCCTTGAACAGCCAGCCGCCGGAGAGGGCTCGCGCGCCTTTATTTTCGTTCGCGGACCGTCGCGGAAACCTCGGAGGGGCTCGACGCGCGGAATTGCGTTATTTAGCCGCGGGGGTTGTTTCTTTCTTAGCTGTCTGGGGCTACGAATCCTGGTATTATACCTGGAACCTTATGCTCTCGGCGTCCTCCGTCGTGTTATTTAATTCTTCTGAGCTCTTCCATTTAACAACCCTCCGCAACGCCGGCAACGTATTTTTTTCCGCCTGCAACCTGAGTCTTTTAAGCCTGAGCTTTATCTTTTTTAATGTTCTTGGATTTAAAAAATATTTAGAAAATTATGTAGTTTTCATCAAAGTTATTCACTCAGGATATTCGAGACGTCTTCGTGCTATTTGAATATCCAATGCATCGAGAAATTTTTTATTCTCTAACTAATTCCACCACCCTTGTCTTTTTTTATCCATGAGTTCAGCGCTAAGTAGAATTCGTTTCGCGAAAAGTTATGGAACAAAAACAAAGAAACAAAAACCAGGTGATTTTTTACTGCTTTGTTCTCAGAAGTCACGCGATACACGACGCCATGCACGGTTCAAGTAGCCGAACGGGAGCGCGATTTTGACTTTCGTCCGCGGGGAGGGGCAGCTCCCGACGGAATCGCGTTGCTTAGCCGGGAGGGTTGTTTCTTTCTTCGCCGGCGGGGGGGCGCGGTATCATTGTGCCGGGTAGCCGGTAATTACTTGGCAATGCACGAAATTCCCGGCCAATCTAGCGGTGCTCCGAGGAAAAAAGGACGCGGGGAACGCGGTTGCTCCGCGGCGGAGGGATCGGTGGGGCGCGGGGGATGAAAGGAGGAAGCGTAGAAACCGTGAGAGGGACGGGGCGAGGGCGGATCGGCGGAAGGGTGGACTCGGTACGACGGCCACTCGACTAGCCGAGTATTTTTGCTGTCCTGGGTCCCGGTGTCCCGGTCTTCCCGGTCCCGGGAAGCCGAAGAAGAGGCGAAGCGACGGAATATAATGTCGACTCGGTGGCCCGAGGCGTTGTCGCTGATTGTCGCGGGGCGTCGCGCAGCGATTCGAGCAATGGAGCAACAAAATCGGAAAATCAATATCTTTTAAAATATAAAATAATATGATCTTTATTCGTACGTATGCAGTTGAGAAAAAATATTAAAATACGTGTCAGTATCATGTGCATGTATTATATTAGAATTATTATTTATGTATTATATTAGTATTATTACATGTTTGTTTATGTATTATTTTTTGGAATATGTATTACATATTTCTGTATAATGCATTTATATTACGTAAGAGATTTTTATGCGTCGTGTCTAGATATGTACTTAACGTACCGACTACCCTGTAATCTATAATAAAAAATGTTTCGAATAAAAATTAGTCAGTACACAGTTTCCAACAAACTACAATACTAAATGTTGATAGAAGAATTTTTTAATCAATAAGAAACAAAATCATTGCAATTCTTTTAAAATATTTGTATATCATTTGTGTACAAATCGATACATCTTTGCATTCTCTTTAAATAATTATCAAGGTGCTGAGGTTGCAAATTAATTAGATTGGAAGATATGATATTTTTGCTCCGAGCTGTCCTAAGATCGGATCACTGTGCATCAGGTCAGAAAAGGAAAACCGAAGACAGGACTCTGCCTCGATCCGCCTCGAATCCGCGTCGAATCCGCCTCGGCCGTGCTTCGCATCCGCCTCGGACGCCCCGCGGCGCGGGGAGGACGCGCGGCATCCCTCGAAAGACAACGAGAACCCTCCCCGGCTGCGAGCGAAGCCTGAACACCGAAGACCGAACCCTCGGCAAGCGAACCGCTCTCAGCGTCTGCCGGCTCCTCGGCGTCGAAGCGCAAAAAGACGCCGGTGCTAGCCCCGCTCCGAGGGAATAAAAGGGGAAGACACACACGGGGGAAAGTGAAATGTCCCGGGATATCGATGTCGGGTCTGTTTGGTCCTCCAGCGAGAATAGGGGATGATGAAAGTGGCTGCGATGCCTCGCCGGGATCGGGGGATGATTGGAGAACTGTGAATTCACCGTGCCACCGGCGCTGCAGCTTCCTGATCATTTAAGCGTAATTGAAGCTGTCTTCTGCTTGCGAATTTTCGATCCTCCTCCGAGGGAGGAGACTTTTCTTTTAGGGAAATTAGGTGTTTCGGGCTGATGGATGGCGCCTCTTATTGGCTCGAGCGCGGGGTCTCTCGATACTTTAGATTTCACTTTGGAACGAATGTATTGTTCGATTGCAGTCGAGTGAATTGCAATAAAGTGAGAGCCAATTGCAATTTTATACGTCATTTTGACGCTTGTTGCAGTCGAATTTTCTATCTTTTTATGCTAAAGACGAACGTGTACTCGAGCATTTTTTAATAAATAATTGACAGAAGGCCTGGGGAACAAAAGCAATTTCTCTATAAGACTTCAAAGTCCTAGATCGAGCGATTGTTATTAGCAGATTGTTGAAATCGATAATTATTATTTCGCATCTATATTTATAAATTAAATTATTTTACTCTTTCAAAGTTGTATCGATCTAAAACATTTTACAAAAAGAATGCTTAGTTTCTAAAAGGAGCACGCTTACCAAAAATATATATAAAAGCAGAGCAAAATTTCCTAATATCGCTGACGACGATATCGCTGATACTATTCTAATCTTGCATGCTCGATTGTACGGCGATTCTACGGCGAGATAAAGGAAGAAACAGCGACACCTTCTAAGAAAACGAAGCGCGAGCAAAGAAAAATGAATAATCGAACCGGCTGAGAATCAAGGTTCGCCGAGCGAGCATTTCAGTTTCGTTTACCCGCGCATTAATCCGTCGAATCAACGTCGTTCCGCGAATTTCGATTTAAGCCCCCGTGTACGATGCTTCTTCGAATTGCAATGTCACGGTGGTAGATGGGGACGGAGGGTTGATAAGTAGATCGCGGGGAAGATTATTGGATCTCGGGTTGCGGTGCAACTTTGAATCACGATTAAATATAATTACGCGGATTCATCGCGCTCGCGGCTTCCGCGTGTGCGCAGAAATTTAGGGCATTTCCAAGTAGAACGCAATTAAAACAATATATTCACCGAAGACGTTTGCTTCGCTTCCGACTTGATTTTAATACATCCCTTGCCTCCGTGGAGCTTCTACGCCAGCAGTCTACCGATTATTGGTATCGTGCTTGTTCTGTCATGGTATTTTCTGTTATGTTGCTCGTTACTATTTATCACGTTCTTCTTCATTTATTCTAAATAAATTCCGAGTCTAAATAAATTCAGACTCGTCTTCTTTACAGAAACGCGTTACCCATTCGACGCTTTTAACCCTTTCGGTACGAGCGCCGGATATATCCGGCATTATGTTATATTTTACCGACGTATTAGATGAGGATCATTTTGAAAATATATTTTGCATATACGCATAAAACTATATATACATAAAATTATTTAACGCTTAGAGAATTTTTATACAAAGAAGGACTGACCATGTGCTAAGAGCAAATTTTCGGCGCGGCACCTCGTACAGCGGAAGTGTCATGGCGGACATAGTACCGAAAGGGTTAATGCTCTCGGTAGGTTTAGCGTTAAATATACACAAATTCGGTAATTGTAAAAACGATTTTGTAACGCGATAGACAAATTGTTCGCAGTGCTTTAGGGTCACAGGTCGACTGCGAATGGTTAAGATGTCGAGGAGGAACGATTTTTAAACATTCCCATTCCGTCTAGATTGGCAACGCCCTGCGTCAACAGTGTCTCGTGGATTACGATTTAAAAGCCGAGCAATCCCGCCTCGAATCCCAATGTTGCGGGGGATGACAGGCGCGGAGGCGTTGATAAATCGTAGATCGCGCGGAGGAGTATTCGATTTCGCGCGACGCGTCGCGATGCAACGCCGGGAGTCGCGGCTGATTCGATTAGGCCGGGGTTCCCGACGCTTTTAAAACCGAATTCCCCGTTCGGAATGAAATCCGGAGCCGGCCGAGAGCCGCGGACGCGGAAACTTGGCTTAGCCTCTCTGCTCTCCGCTCTCGAGGTGGCCCGACCCCGCGAAATTTAGGTCGCCGAACGATGGAATTATGCTTCCAGGAGTGGCGCGCTCGCTCCATCCGAACGTTTTTGTTAACGGCGTCGCGGTACCCGCGTCAAATCATTTGTTTTCCACCGCGGACGGTATGTTTTCGGGCAGAGATCGCCCGGCTAATCTTCGATCCATCCGAAATCTTTGATCGATAGGGTTGTTTTCGCTCCACGAGGCGCGAGTCTCTCCGCGAATCAGAAGCCGAATATCGATCGCGACCAGCGATCGTCGGATGTGGACACAGAGTGACCGGTTAATGCCGTTACTTCAAAGTGCTGTAACTTTGCGAAAAAAAAT
Source organism: Augochlorella aurata (assembly GCA_028455555.1). Taxonomy (NCBI): domain Eukaryota; kingdom Metazoa; phylum Arthropoda; class Insecta; order Hymenoptera; family Halictidae; genus Augochlorella; species Augochlorella aurata. The sequence continues at coordinate 1,183,585 of CM052153.1, read as the reverse complement.
CGCAGCCGCGTTCCTCTTTTTTTAAATTAAAGAGGAAGGATCGAAGCTCGTTCCAGTGTAAACGGCATCTCCGAAAAAAAATTTACAAAGTCCGTGAGTTTCGTCGAACTTGGCTATCTTCAACGTGACAAACATGGCCTCGCATTTCATGGATTACCGTGACGAGGACGCGTCGTATTTAAAATCCAGAAATATTGTCTCAGAGCAGAAGCTTCGAGCTTTAATTTAAAAAAAGAATCTCCAGCCTGCGATGATTTTTTACGGAGTTGTCGTCGGTCGAAATTGGCCAACTTTTATCCAAAATTCGTCTATGATGTAATTCTGTTGAACGATGTATTTTTGGACTTCGTTTAGTAATAAAGCGTTCGGTATCAGGAACGAAACTGTCCACCGGTCAAAATCCGGGTTGCAATTTTGAGGCGGAATCGCCGGGGGCTGCTAATAAGGGAGTCGTTTCGCCAGCCCCGTCCCTCTCGGATTATTTTTCTCCGCCTGGTTTTTCGGGCGTTCCCTAACAGTTCCAGCAGAATTTCATCAAGCCGACAAACGTCACCGAGGAACGTTGCTTTACAACGCGAAAATACCCGCTGCAAACGAAAGGATATCTGCGACGGTAACGGGGGTGGTTTCCGGGGGAAACTGCGAGCCCGGGGGAAGCGAATAAGAGAGGGGGGGGGGCGGAACGACGGCAGAAACAGACCGAGCGCAGAGTTTCGACGGATTTCTTTCCGCGATCCGTCGCTCCCGTGAATGCAAACGCGACGGAACCGGGGATTTTGAAAATTCCAATATCTTCGGGGACGAACGTCGCAGTGCCCGTGGAAATCCGGCCGGATTTGCGGACGGAGACGCGGGTCGACCTTTCGTTTCGTTAAGGCAATCGCTATGAAAGAGAGACCAGATAAGAGAGAGAGAGGGAGAGAGAAAAAGAGAGAACACACGTCGTCGTCGTCTACGTCTCCGAGAGGAAAGACCGTGCGCGGCGTACGCGACCGACGAATTCGAGCAACGATTCTTGCGGGACCATCGGTCGCCATTCCAGTTTTACCGTCGAAAATGGCGAAACCGGCGACCGCACCGAGGAAATCCGTTTTAAGAGACACGTCGCCCCGGAAACGAAAGTCACACGAGATTTTTCGCGGAAAGAATTAACCCCGTCGACGGAAACGCTCGCCCCGTTGCCGTGGAAAACGTGGAAAGCCCGGGCACTCGCGAAAAAGACCACTCGGACTGCGAATCTTCCGCGTACTACAATATTTACACGGCTGTCGGAATTAATCCTCAGAGTAATTTGAGATCCCGTCTAATTAGCAGATTGTGGAGGAACGCGTCAATTTTGACCCCTGAAATTCTTCGAATCCTGTAGAATTTTATTACACGTCGACGATTATTGCTTCGAAACTTGGTTCGTGCAGTATTTGAAGCAACTGCTATATTACTATATTATTATACTATTATTGTATCATGTTATGTCATATTGTTACATTATTATTATTATTATTATTATTATTATTATACTATTATTATGTATTATCTTGTAGAATTCCGTTCTACGTCGACGATGATTGCTTCAATATTAGGTTCATGGAGCATTCGAAGCAACTATTATATTATTATACTACTATTATATCATACTATAATCTTACAGTATTATTGTAGTATTATTATATTATTACTATTATTATTATTATCATTATTATTATTAGTATTATATTTTAGAACACCAATCCGACGAAAATGAGAAAAATACACTGACTCGGATTAATAGGGATTGTTATCGTCGCGTATGCTCGAGGAAACATATTTACGAAATTAATTCTCCATAAACGTGTATTAAAGAGGAAATGATATTTCTACATCGTTATAATATTCCGCGATTGATTGCGCGATAATGCAGCGTTAATCAAGCGCCGATACGCATCTTCCCCGATATAATATTCACGGCCGGAATAGCTTTTCCGACGGAGATTTTGTAATTGGATCCAATCGAATGCAATTTAAAGAAAATGAAACGTCGCGAATTTTTTTCGGAAGTCGCTTGACCGGCGCGCTTCGATAAACTTGGTTACCGAGCCGGTCGGAGAGCGGCCCAATTACTTTTTAATCAGCCTGTACCGATACAGAAGCACCGTCGAAAGCTTCGGTTAATCATCGAAACTGCAGCACTCCACTCTAATTAATAAAGTATCGCTCAAACAAAGGAAATCCAGCCGAACTTTTTCATCCAATCTGCCCGGCTACGATAATTAATATTCATCGTTCCGGCGAATTATTCAGTGAAAATTGAGAACACTGTACCTTAATCTCCCATATAATCCTCGCCGGTTCATGCTCTGCTAGTAACTTCAATAAAACACTCACCTGGAACAGAAAAGAAAACCCATTGTTCGATTATACCGTCCGGCTGTCTCGCTGGAATTTATTTACTCTTAAACTACTTTTATCCGACGTCCTTTCATTCCTGCGCCCGCGCTGTCGTTTCTCTTAAGACCCGTGATATAGCGAACCTAAATAATATAGGAAAGATTGAATCGTCCGCCGCGGAGCTTCCAACGAGAATAAACCAGTCTCGCGAGGGAATAAAATAGAAAACTGGAAGATGTTCCAAATTCGGAATTCATCGATACAAATTTCTCGCTTTCCGGAAAATCGCGATCAAGCGTCGTCGCTCGCGTTCTCTTGCGTTCTACTCGCAGCGATATTCGCCAGCGCCGAGCAGATTTCACGCTGCTCAATAAATTCAGCTTTCTCTTTATTTTATTATTGCGATACGTATTCGGCTGCATTATCCCGGAGAAATTCCGGGCATTAAAATTAATCTTCTTACAGGACGTGGTTCCAGCGGGAGCGCAAAACAAAGCAGAACTTTTCCATTCGTTCCACGATCTTTCGAGAAACATTTACACAAGAAAAGACCAAGCAGAAATTCGCTTGACCGAGAAATATACGTTCCGCGGACTCTTAAAAGTTTACGACAGCCAAAATCTCTGCGCTGCCAGAAAAATCGGCCGAAATCGGGACGATATATTTGATTTAGTAAAATACGACGAGGCCGGGATCGATAAATTTTCATCGGGAAAGTAGGGTGCGTTGATTCCGTTCGTTTGAAAAGCGCTGCGGCTTGCTAGTCGGTCAGGACATCGATAAAACGTCGGCCGTTAAATCGCTGGGAAAATTATGTGAATCGGCCGGTTCCGCGCGCCCCCATTTGCGTCGGCCGCGTGTCGGCATCGTCGCCGTCGACGTAATCCGAACCAGGCTTGTGGCCTGCGTTTTATACCAGTTGTTGCTACAATTATTACAGCGGTCCGCTGTTGTCTCCGCCGACGGTTCCGGCGCGCGCTCGTAAAACTCGATGAAGGGAATCGTCTGCGAAACGCCCGGCTCTCGCGCGACCGCTTGAACCGATTCGAATCGAGGGAGGACACCGTTTCCGCCGATTTCCAATCGTCAAAGCGTCCCAGTCGATTTCAGTTGGCTCATTTGAAATTTTACTAGAGTCGCGCGCTCGCTCGCCGACGGACAATTTGCCATCGCGAACGTGGAAACGGCGGCTCGGCCGCGCGTTTGCCCTCTTCAGCGAGACGCTTTACACGCTTTACACGCTTTACACACTCTCTCTTTCTATACTAAAACATTTTTCGTCGGTTACGAAACTACTTACAGGGGAAAATGGAAGCAGATTATTGATTTTCAATTGACGGCTCGTCGAGGTTATTTTGCCTGCGTGTTAAAAACACGTTCGTCGCCGACACTCGTTGCGGCTAAAGACCTCTCGGGTGTTCCGCGAAGTGCAATGTACCTTGCAAGATGTGGAAAATATTGTCACAGTTCGTGCGTAAACTTCATTTGATTTTCTCTGCGCAAAGGAATGCGTTGCTTTAACTATACCTTGCCGTAGCATTTCCTTCCTAGTTACGATGGCTCAAAGTTTTTCGATTATAATAATTTCTTAGGGGACGAAAATTTATATTTGTGAAATATTTGGTTATTCTATAGTTCCTGGAATAATTGAGTATTGAGGAGAAAAGAACAGAAGTCTATTTTTAATTTTATTGCAACTAGAGACCTCCGTCAAGAGTAAACTCGCCGAAGCACTGCGAGAGGTTGAACGACGAATCCTGCTCCTTTTAGTCAAACAATCGCGTTCATTATTTATTGTTGGATCGATTCAGTAAGTTGTAGTGCACTAGTGTTTGACATGTTGTCGAATAATTGATGGCCCTTTAGAATAAAATACAGTTTATTCTACCATGTACTTTGTGTTTCGAGTGTTCGCTCTTCCAGCGAGTAATATTCCAATTTTCGGGAAAACAAATAAATTGATCGATTATAACGCATTCATTAAGCTTCTTAACGAATTGCAAGTCGCGCTAATACGCTCAATATTAAATATTAATGTTGCTACTTTCATCGCGGCGTACGAATAAGTAGATCCATTTATTTAATCCGACTGGATTCCCCGGAAAAATCCTGCACATCCCGGCGCATTAACAACGCAAACTCGGTGCCTGAAATATTACGTCTGGAAGGATCGAATTACAGTAACCTGAAACTAAATCAAAATTTCTGTAATAACGAGGAAAGACTGACACGAAAAATACCCTCAAGTTTTAAATAATTCTCCCTTTAACTATCTTAACAAGTTGAAAATGATACATCAACGCGAATTCCGCGGTTTGCTAACGAGTAAGCCGCGTATTTTTACGCGCGATAAAAATTGTTTCTATCTCCCAGCTGCGCAGACATTCTTTTGTTCCCCCGATAATCTTACCGAGGTGGAAATAATAGTTTCGTATTCTTTAAACGTCCGAATTGTTTTATATACAATCCGATTCTACGCTTCTATTACGAATGCATGAAATCCGCAGTCCAATTACGGCGCACATAAGATGGAACACGATCCATCAAGTGGAGACGCGGGACAATTAAAAACACACGGGAAATAGAACGGCGATCCCCCAGCATCCCCTAGCAGCGGCAGATGTCGCGACACCTACGAGCCCCGAATCCCCGAGCGAAATTTCAATCGCAAATTACGTATCGGCGGCGAAGCAATTTTCCCCGCGCGACCGCGGCCGCTGGAAAGTCGAATCAAACACGCGAATCAATAAATCCCAGGCCGGGCGAGCCGGGGGGCAACGAAAAATATTTTCCTAATCGACCCACGGTCCACTAGAAATATCGTCGAGAGTCGAGCATCCAGAGTGGAGAGGCGAGAGAGAGAGAGGGAGAGAGAGAGAGAGAGCCGGTCGCTCTCCGGACGTTCGAGATATTCCGCGCGTCGGTCAGCAGACTAACGATTTCGGCCTAATTGATTGATTCCGTAGTGCAAATAGCCGGCGACCTTGACCGCGAGCTAAAACCAGCCTGCTCGCGTACATATAGAGGGCGCGGGCCATTTCGGTGAATCCGTTGGCGGGCTGTCCGCGATCCGAGGAGCTGCTTTTCTGCGACTCCGACGCAGAAAACAGATTCCGCGGCGCATTACGTGTTTTCCAAATTGTTACCGAATGTCAGAATATTATTCTCTTCTTCTTCTTTATTATTCTAACTTATCGAAATTATTGCAAACAGGGCCTAGCCGATTGAGATGATCAAAATTGCCCTTAGAAGTTTTTGTATTTTGGTTTGTGAGAAATCTTAATTTTCCTATCTTTTCTGTTTTTTTTTTATTTTTAATAACCACAGCTGGCAACCGAAAAATCTAGAAAAATTCTATATGCGACTGGATGTCTAAAATAAGCCACGTTTTTCAAAATTTTAAAAAGCCTCCGAAAGGGAAGCGGAAAAGCGCGCAATTTAATTTAATCTGTAGCTACCCTCGCGGACAAGGGCGGTTTTGACCAGCTTTTGATCAGCTCGGCCCTCTGTTCACGCGTTGTCTAGCAAACTTACCCTTCCATCGTCTCAAGCAAAGAAAAATCAAGGCGTTTAATCCAGTTCGGATAAACTGATTGCGTGTCAAAGGTGTACGAACGATTCGATCGCGCAACTTTGTAATTATTTGCAAGTTTGTAAACGGCAATGTATGAATAAACGGCGCTAGAAGGAGACGGCAGACAGACGAATCGATGTCACGATCCACCGGGGTTACAAATGGAAATCGGTGCGTCAGAATGTGTCGCAGATAGAGAGCGCGTTGTTCGTCTTATCGCGAGCGACGCCGTAACAAAGGAATTGATTCGACATTTCCGATCACGTGTTCCCGGGAGAGGAACGGCTGGGTAGTCGGACCGACGCAGGCGAAGGAAGCGTTAACCAAATGAGAGCTCGCCCGGCAGAATTCTTGCGATTTTTCGCGTGACCCGCGGCCGTTTCGTTCGCCAGAATGGCTTCCGCGCGGCGTAATGGCCTCGGTGTGCACGCTTCACCGAAACCGACGCCGTCGCGTCCCTCATCGCAGAGGAGAGACCTCCTCCGTTCCACGTGCGCCGGAATTGCAGTCGTCGACGGTTAATCTTTCCGTCGACAACCAAAAATCTCCACGGACTTTCAATTTCACGGCCGGAATTACCTCGTAGATTTTTCGGATTGATTTAATTTGAAGGCGTGCCCTGCTCGATATCCCCCCTCTCTCTCTCTTTCTTTCTCTCTATTTCTTTCTTTCTCTCTCGGACCTCGCGCACACGCTCCGTCCGAAAATTATTACCGTAATTCCTCGGCATCGGGCGAGTTCGCGTTGTATGGACGCTTGTCGTTCGGATCAATTTCAGCCGGAGCTGACATTATGCGCTAACCCTGGCTTTGCAGGACTGGGGGAAATTAGCGGTTCAGGCTTTTTAGTTTCCAAGTGCTCGAGGGACTTTGGGGGAAGTTGTTGTTGTTGTATCGATTCGTTCGACTGTGTGCGTAGCGTTGCGGCCAGTCTCCATTGATTTAGGCTTTTCTAGTTTACAGGGTGATAGGAGTTAGTCGCTTTTAGTATATTTTATTAGGTCGAGTCATAAATAACTTCCGCTTCTTCGCCAATCATTCATTTTGTCTTTTTTATTTATTTATATATTATTATTATAGACCAAAACGAGTAAGTGCGATTGAAGAGAATAAATGGACTTTTGAGAACTGCGGTGCTCCTTTTTCTCAATACTGAAAATATTTTAAACATCTTGAAATTTGGGGATATATTTTTATTTTCACTGAAATTGCAATTTAAGTAGCCTACTGCAATTACATTGCCTATATTGCTGCAAACAATTATTATTTCGCAGTCCGGTAACGAGGAACTATTGTAAAATGTTCGTCGCCGATTCGGCCGTGAAATCGGTCGCGCCGAGTTCCAATAACGACGCCGATACTTTTCCCATCGCATTCAAATGAGCCCGGGAATAGATTCGGTGTCCTGTTTAGCATCGAACAAAAGCAGACATGATAAATTATGACGTCGAAGTCCGCGTCGACATGCGACCGCAAAAGGCTCACCCTTTGACCAGCCTCTCAAAGGGCCATTGAATCGATTTCCGTGGGATCAAGACCTTCAAAGCGGCCAATTGTTCAGCGACCGACCGAAGGATTCCGACGTGGCGCGGCGACGCGACGGAGAAGAGAAGACTTAGCCCGGAGAGACCGGAGACCGGAGACTGGAGACGGATTCCGGCTTTATTCCACGCAACGCTTACAATGACTGCCGGGATCCGGCCGGGGTCTATTTTCGATTGGCTCCTTTTATTTTTATTTATTATCGCGTGAACGTGTTACGGCCCGGCCCTTTCTTCCACAATTTTCCGCCTTATCGTGCGGATAACGGGCTAAGGAAAACGTTACTCCGCTTCAACTGCTTTCTTGTCGCCGCGTTCGACCGAGTTCTATTATCGTTGCTATCGATGCCTCCGCTGCCTCCTTCACCGGTTCCTACGACCCTCTCTCGTCGCGTCTTCCTTTGCATCGAAACGCTCCTGCGAAATTCAAGCGGAATTTGCTGGTTTCCGATAAGCGCTAGTAATGCACCATTCGCTTTGCTCTGCGAGTCTTATTTTAGATGGTATTTTACGATATCGTGTCTTACTATTTCGCTTATTCTATGTCAATTTTATTTCATTCTATTTTATGCTATACATCCTATTTTAGTCGATTTGATCTTCAATTTTAATTTAATTTTAATTCAATTAATTCTGATTTCAGCGTACTCCATCCTTCTTTCATCTCTTTATATTCTATTTATCTATTTTAGCCGATACTTTTTCATCGCATTCTTCATTGTTTCGCTGCATTATGTTAAAACACACTTTGTCCAGTTTTATTAAATTATTAAATATTATTAATCTTACTTCAATTTTAATTTAATTTTAATTTAATTAATTCTGATTTCAGCGTACTCCATTCTATCCTTCTTTCATCTCTTTATATTCTATTTATCTATTTTAGCCGATACTTTTTCATCGCGTTCTTCATTGTTTCTCTGCATTATGTTAAAACACACTTTGTCCAGTTTTATTAAATTATTAAATATTATTAAACATTATCAAACACTCGCACCGTTTGATCGCAGAGGTAATAAAATACAGCAGCAGATTTTGTACGAGCTCTCCCGCCAGACTTCGAAACTCTCCTATTCGCAGCACTCGTCGAAGCAGCTCGATTAAAAATTTCAACACGCAGGATAAATCTACGCGCGCGGTTCGAGCAAGCGATAATTTCGCAAGCGCGAGCCTCGTTTGAAATTTCGCCGGCGCGCGATTTCCTCCTCGCCGCGGACCCCGGGATATCGATTTGCACGGCGAGCCTTCCGCTCGCGATTTCAGCAGACTTTTTGCGGCCGTCGCGACGCGGAAGTAAAAGTGAACGCGCGCAGCACCCGTGTCTTCCACGCGTGTCAAAGATTTTTCTGTAACCGTGCAGAGCGGCGGCGGCAGAGTCGAAACCGTGCGGACACGTTCTCCGACGCCGCTTTGTTTCGCGCCGCTGGACGTCCCGTAAATCGAATCTGTCAGTATAAAAAACAACGCGCGATAAGCTCGCAACAATAAGCGAAAAAAGTAAATGTCACCGTGGTACGTGTCGCGCGCCGCCGTATTCGACGCGCGTTCCAACGGATTTCAAATATTAAAATAAATTCCGCGGAAGAAGCGTGGATGATGAAGATTAAACCGTGGGAAACGGTTCGAACGAATATTCGAGAATCGAATTCGATTTCCTCCGTCTCTCGTAGATGAAAATATACTTTCGTTGTAATTTATTTCGTACGAGA
>CM052153.1:1071282-1174298 GCA_028455555.1 Augochlorella aurata | reverse complement strand
TGCCGGCCGTTATCGGCACGGGCCGAGTTCGAAAATCAATATTTGCCAGGGCCGCTCGACATAAGTAACGGTCAATTAACCACCGTAAACAATTAGAGGCGAGGAAGCGGCGAGAGCGAGCCGGAGTGGAGTAGGAGCCGGAGTCGGAGGCGGTAATCGGAGCCGTCCGAGGGCCGCCGCAAATTTACAGCCGCAGACCAAGATGCCGAGGATCGATCCGGGGCCATCGGGAGCATCGCGAGATTCGTTTGCTGAAATTTAGTATTGGCCGACTCGTTCACCTCGGTGTTCTCTCATTAGCCGGCTATCTGCCGATCAAATTTACGGGGGTACCTGCGCAAGCTCGCGGACCGATGGGAAAGGGTTGATCTTGGGACAGCAGTGGTTGTCATTGGGGATGGGACCGAGTATACAGGGTGAGGCGTTTGAAACGTCGACGATTTATTGCCGATTCAATTCGTTTTGTTTTCGATTCATTATTGATGCAATATTAAAATGTTTTCGAACGCGAATCAATCCACGCTTAATATATTGAATTTAGAATAATACCACACGCGTGAGTATCGTCTAAGCTTGGAAGAGCAGCGAGTAGTCTATTTCGAAACTGGTTGAAGCTTCAGCCATTTTCCGAATTTTTTACTGACAACTTAAGATGACAGTTGTTTGTGTTGGATCTAAAAGAAGAGCTTCGCGAGACGCTTTCACGAATACATTCACCAAAAATAAAGGAACCTAGACATTGTCCGTTATGAAGTCTTCCAAATGTCTGTCTTCCGATCGCTAAAACCATCTGTTTTTTAACAGAGGAGAACGAAGGATCGATTCCTCTTCTTCTCTCCTACGCACAATATAATCAGACTATTAATCATCGAGCGAAATAAAAACCCTCAGCATGAATTTCAAGATAGAGAATCCGCAATACCAGCTTTGCATTCGGTCCGCTAATATTTGCCACGGACGCCGAAAATCCGCGTTCATGCCACAGCGATGGCAATTGGCACCGGCGCGCGGGAAACCCATGAAACGGACGTCTCCGTACGAAAACGGCCGTTCTGCATAGCCGTAAAACGAGCATGAAATTTATACGCGCGCTCGTCGGATAAGCGAGAGAGCGCAATCAAATAAAACGGCGGGATCGGACCGATCCAATAATAAGTAGGCTAACTATCAGACTGGCAGGTAACTCTGTCGCCTATCCGAACGATCGAACGAACGGAGGCGCAGCGTGGCAGGGGACAGAAGCGCGAGTATCGATCAACCTGGGAAAATTGCTCGCGGCCGTATTTTCCGGCCGGCTTTTTCTCCGTTGCCCGGAAGATAACGAAAAAAATTTATTTATCGGAAAGGGGACGGAGAGGGAGCTGGCAGAGAGAGAGAAAGAGAGAAAGAGAGAAAGGGACGAGGGGGAAGCAGAGAGAGCGACGTAACCGGAGAAAGAAGGAGCGGCGTGCGGCGGTGTCGGCTGTTCGCAGAGGCGGAGAGGCGAGGTTGACTTTAAAATAGATGCGACACGGCACCGGGTTCGAAGGATTTGGGCATCCTGCTCGCTGCTCGCGGCGTTCCGCCGGTGGGAGGAGAATTGGCGAGGCGAGAGATCGTGAAAAACGGAGCAGACGAGCGGAAGAAAGAAAGAAAGGGGGCCGAAAAGGGGACAGACGGCTCCGAGGGAGACCGAGTCGGGAAAGAAAGCCATAGGCGGGACAAGGATGACTCGGGCATGACTCCCCTGCTCGAGGGGGTCGGGGGGCCGCCTCGTCACGAAACGCCGCGCCGAGTCGCGCCGAGCCGCGCCGCGTCGTGCCACATCGCGAACAACCTCTCCTCCCGGGTCGAAGACGAAGAGGAAGACGTCGACGACGACGGTTCCTCCTCGGGTACCAGTTGGCACGACCTATTGAACGCAACCTTTCCGAGATACGAGCGGCCATACGAGCCCGGTCGGCGGAAGAAAGGGGAAGAAACGAGCCCAGCCACCTTCTTGAATGCCGAGGATCTACTTCGAAACGATTTAGGAAAGCACCTAAAGGACCCACCGACCTTTTCCATTTCGCGTTTTACTGCATTGTTTCGACGCTAACAGACTCCGGACCCTGCCCTGGCCCGCTCTGCCCCGCTCTGCCCCGAGATTCCGACCGGGAAAAAGGATTCCCGCCTCGAAACTTCTTGTTCCGGCGTACTTCGCCAAGATAAATTAAACCCGGGGAAAGAGCAGGAGAGCTTGGGAAAGGGATCGAGATCGGGCCGGGCCGCGCGACGTGCATTGTAATTGGCGATCGTCCGATCGGCGACCCGGCGAATATTTTTCAATGATCCCGCCTTTAGTTCGCCCGGTTTTAAGTGCTCCATTCGTTTTACTTTGCTGAGGGCCGGCCATTGTTGAATGTTGCAACTGCTACCCCGTCGGTGCGGAATATCTTCTTCGCTTTTCTTTGGCTTCTTTATGGCGGCGCAAACTTTCCGAACAAGAGACATGTCGGGCATTTTTCAACCCCGCTGTCTAGACGCGCGGGTTTACTCGACTTGATAATTATAAATGAACTTAGGCGAGGCGGCAGGCGAATTCTTTAGAATTATTAATTATGCTTGGATTAATTCTGGAAAGGAATCTACGAAGTGGGCAGCATCGTTGAATAATTTTATGCAGTTATGAAAGAAACAAATAAGTAAAACAGTGGACAGATTAAAATAAACTGAGAACGTTGCTGTATTAATTTCAACCTTTTAAAACGATTTAGGGAAGAAAGGTGTTTACGCTTGTCTCTCGTGTCTTGCAGACGATTTTTATTTCGCACGAACGATCTTATGCAACGTGTTTAAACTTTGTACTTCGTAGATAGATCACCGTCGCACCGCATTCTACTCGATGTGTGTCCACTGAATTTATTCTGGACGCTATTTAAATATTTTGACGGGACAAGAAGACCTTTCATCGATACGCGACGTTATCGCTCCTCTGGCCATGATATCAATTTAATTCGAGGCGTCGCGGGACCGTCGGCCAGCGAGATAACACGCTCGCACCGTTATTTAAATGGCAAACAAAAACTGTGCCAACGATCGCGCGAACACGCCATTTACCGTACAGCCGAGTTATTGTTCGGTCGGAGATTAGGCGCGTCGCACGATCGATTCATTATCTCCGGCCATTTTTTAGCTCGTCGACGGATCGGTGCGAATAACGCAGCCTCCTAAATTCTGTCGACGCGTTCGACGAACCAGCTCGGAAACTTCCGCTCGAATCTGCCGAATGAGTCACGCGAAGGCTGCCCGTAAACTTTCGAAAATGCTCCGATGATTCTTGCCGCGTACCGTTGAGCAACGCGTGGACGCAGTGCTAAGAATCATTTCTACATTGTATGCAGGTGGCCTTAAGTGGCTTATAATCGGACGGCACGCGGGCTGAATAGCGAATACGCTTTCCGCGTGTGTCCAAGGTGCTGACTAATCAAATTGCAGCAATCCTCGAGAGCGCGGCCTTTTCGCAAATGTAATAGCTACGATGAGTCGTTTCAACGATTACAGCAATGCTGAAAAATCACCGCGACGGGGAATAACATTGCGCCGAAATAGGTCCAATCGACGCGAGTTTTCGGAGACAACGGAACAATTCCTCAGTTACCTAGTAGATCGTTTAGCATACGGATTACCTACGATTCAGTCGACTACGCGCGAGAAGTATTTAAACACCGGCTGATTCTGATATCGAAGGTTCGAATCAAGATTCTACTCTATAGAGTTAAAACGCGGCAGAACCCCAGAAACGTGCAACTATACGAATAATAAAAGCAAGCAGAAAGACGGACGATTCGTTTGTCATCTCGAAACGACATCGGGCAGCCATCAACCCCTAAATCCGTCAGCACGTCCAGGCCCCGGCCAGCCGGTAGTGGACGGTACGTAGCAGCTCGAGGCGATGGCCAGGCCGGCGTGGCAACGGGCGTCGAGAAACTCGAGCACGCGAGCAAATCCCGGTCCGGCGAGTAAAAAGACAGCCCGGGAATCCTGGCGGAACTTATCAGCGAGGCGAGGCGAGGCGAGGCGAGGCGAGGGATTATGAGCGATGATTCAGGGCAGCAGGCTGGCCCGTTAACGGACGCCGTGCCGACTGGCCAAAGAGTGTCTCCTCGGCTAATAAAACTCTGGGGTACGACCGGGGCCAGGTATTAACGTTTCCGGCCGCGAGATCGAATCTCTTTCACAGGTCAGCAGCCAATTCGGAGCTAAGTGGATATGCTCGGCCCGAGAATATCCGGGCGGGGGCAGCCGAGGAGACTCTGCCTAGCCGCCTCTCTGCTCTAGGTCTCTGCCACCCTGTTAGCCTGCCTCTGGTCCGCGCGATCGAATCACACGGCGCGGAGGCTGGCTCGTTTTTTACCGGCCACCGGAGCTCGAATCGCGCCAATTCGAATACTCGGATCGGATCGGGCCGAGTCAGCGAAAGCTTGCGCAATACCTGACCTATTGTGCTCGTTAGGGACATTCGGGTCCGACCTATTGGATAAGGCTTCTTCCTTCCACCGTCCGCGCACACGGGCACACGAGGCACACGCACGGACACACCACGTTTCTACGACGACTTATCCTCTCTCCCCGCCGTCCCCCGCCTCGCCCCGGTCAGCCCCGTTCACTCCCGTTCACCCCGGCCATCCTGTCCTTATCATCCAGCTTCTTCCTTCCGTCCAGCTCGGCCTGACCTCCCTCGAGCCTCCTGCCAGCCGTCCGGACGACAACGAGACGACCTTCGCGTCGTCCTCAGGGGTATTCTCCCGATCGGCGAGAGGAATTGAACCTTCAGGAAGGAAACCCTACCCTCCGTTCCTCTTTCGCGGCCCCTCGCACCCCGCCTCGCACCCCCTCGACCGGCTTGCCTCGTTCCCAACATCCGTCTCAACGAGAAACGACCAGCTTCTCCTAATTCTATGGGCCAGCTCACGGACACACCGCGCCGGACGACCGGGATTTAGAGCCAAGGTGCACTTCGGGGATTCTAGAGCCCTGCCTCCTCGGCACAGGCTCGCTTCCAAGTTCCTTAACGATCAGCCCTGCACCTCCGCCCCATCCCAATCGCGAGCAAACGTCCGCTAACGTTGTTGTCGCCTTGGCTGCCGCTCCGAAACCGAGTCCTGGGGTCTATCGATCTTCCACGAACAAGTCCGACTTCGGGGTTTCGTTGTCGAACTCTCGGGGGTGGTGAAAGAAAGGGGACCGTGGTGAGGATATTTCTCACTGAAATATTCTTCCGGTATCAGGAATTGATAAAGCCAGGAAGCTGTTATTCCGCCGGGTTTGATAGCTCTAGCGTGAGTAACGCCGATTGTGCGCTAGAATAATCCACGAGTCTTCTATTCTTGAAACAGAATCTGTAGTATTGTAAAAGAAGAGCTTTCGCGAACTGCGAATAAATCTATCAGCATTTCTTGCTGGAATATCGATGTCGGCAATAGTCAGCGTAAAGCGCCGCAACGCGACAGACACGTTACGACGACAGGCGCATCGCGAATAAATTAGCGCGCTGCCGTCACCGAGGCGGTGAAAAACCGCATAAACCTCGTCCGCAGTTTTCCGTATTCCTATCGTCCGTGTTTGCTCGCCGCGGCGTTAAATTAGAAAATTGCTCGTCTCGGGGCGAGCGACGTTTACACGTGCACGCGTGGAGAATTCATTTCGCCGGGCGTTCGATGGCTGCGAGTTCTCGATCCGCGGGGAATGCACCCTGTTCGCGCGGTGTTACGCAAATACGGGGGAACGGCAGCCGCGACGAGCACACTTGAATTTAAAAATAAGTATTTCCCTATTTATACGCGCTCGCCGACGTGCATATTCTTCAGCGGTGCCGCTTCGGCGAAAAGGGCTCTCCTCGATGGCTCGATACATTATATATTCCCGTGCATCGTGGATGAAACGGCTCGCGGTGCAGCGGAGGCTCGCGTGCGCAAACAAACTGCAGAACGTGCGAGCGCTCGCGCGCGCGCGCGCGCGGCGAGCAAGGAGGAGAGGGCCGAGGCGAACGGAGAAATAGAAGTACGCCGAGAGTGAAAGCAGAAAAAATATTTTCCCGAGAGCGATTCATCATACGGCAGGCAGCGCGGCTCCCGAAAAATATCTGATACGGTTTTTCCGTGTAGCAACCGCCCGGTTACACGACCGCCGCGCGCCGCGCCGCTTTTGTTCCCCCGTTATTTCCTTCCAGCCTCTGTTTCAACCCTTTGCCCGAACCAGCATTTTTATGTATCGCCGGCGACATCGTTCCTTTCCATCTCCCTCGCTCTCTAGAACTGTCGCTCTTCCGCCTTTCGAGAAACGGAACGCGCTGCGTTCGGATACAACGAAAAACGGGAGGGGCCCCGGATTACTTTTTTCCGCAGACTTGTTTCGAACCCGGCCAACGAAATTGTTCTCGGCCCACGGCGAAATATTCCCGCGTTCCCAGCGTCCTCTCCGTTCCCCGCGCTTTTTCCGCCGCGCTCTCCGTCGCGTTTTCCGTCTCGTTTTCCACCGAGATAGAAAGTTGCCGCCGCGCCGCGGTCGCATTTTTTAAACGTCGCGATATTTTCCGCGGACCGCCGGCTTTTCTGCTCGGAAAAGTGAAAAATGCTGAGCATCGCGACCGGATGGGGAATTACACCCGAGCCAACGATATTC
The DNA here is from genome assembly GCA_028455555.1 of Augochlorella aurata. Classification (NCBI taxonomy): domain Eukaryota; kingdom Metazoa; phylum Arthropoda; class Insecta; order Hymenoptera; family Halictidae; genus Augochlorella; species Augochlorella aurata. Next base: position 1,167,656 of record CM052153.1, on the reverse strand, counting down.
GGCATCGATGGACCGGTTTCAAGATATTCTTTCTAACGCGAGGAAAGGGAAGCTCTTTCGTGAGAACTCGGTTTAGATGTCAATTGGCGAGAAAAAACGTTTAAAGAGAGAGGGAGAGCGAGTGCGTAACTTGACAGGCGAGAGGAAGATCGCCGAATGTGGATGAATTATCGATTTCGGTGATTGCAATGTATGTCGAGTGGCCAGTGACGTTAACGCGTATTAAAGTTCGTTGTTGTTCGGTGTACATCGGTATAAATCTGACAATTTTTATCAATCCGCGGTTGATACCGATTATCGATTAACTTGAAACGACAGCGAAAGTGTATTTAAAAATTGGGTGTCGAGATATGGATCGAGATTGGAGGAATAAAACGTAGAAAGGAAATTAATTAAACATTCGGTCGTTTGTCGCTCTAGATATACTATATCTAATATTTAAAATGGCATAATTTTCTTTTAAAAATTGTCTAAATGACATGAATTTTTCTGTAAATATTAGAGAAATATTTCTGAAATATTTCCTTTTAGATTTAAAAGTTATACAATTTTAAAAGTGTTGACTCAATGTTGCTCCATATGGTACTTGCGCGAATTAATCGAACAATTGTGCGCGCTCTAAAGGTATTCTGAGAGCCGAAACTATCTCGTTGCACCTGTAGCGGACGGTCGAGGCGTTCGCGGAGACTGCTCGAAAAAAGGTAAAGCAAATCGGAAGAGAAAGCTACAGGTTAGAGGCCGAAAAATAGAGAAATAGGACTCTCTCGGCGAGCACGGCAGAAGAAACGGGCAAAGAAGAAGTCGGAAGAAGGTTAAAGTCACGGTAAAGTATAAAATCTCTGTCGCCCGGATAATTCTCCACGCAACTGTGCGCCGTTCTCTGAATTTCTCCTCGGAAGCTATAGAACGCGAGCCAGCCTCTGTATTAAACGAAACGAACCGGATCGCGCAAACAAACTGCACTCGAAATTTTCATTCGCGCAGGATTCGATTCGATTCGTAAAAATTGCTCTCAATCGCATGGGAATTTTTTGTTGCCGGCAATCAACCAGTGTAAAACCGTGTGCCCAGGGCGCGGGGCGTTCCTCCCGAAGGCGAAAAATAAACCCGGTTTCAAACTGAAAAGTGGCCCTTAATTTCGTAATAATTTCTCGGGCCGTCGGTGTACCAGCCACGAGTATAGACACGCGCTTCCCGGCGGCTGTAAATTCAGCAGGATTAAAAAGGGAAGCTGTACTTAAACTTTGCTCGGCGTCGTTTTAATTTTTAAAATATGGCTTTTAATTTAGCAGAGATTTTCGCATCGGCAGCGCGAACACTGGCCAGCGTCCTCCTCTCTTCTCTGCGCCGGTAAATTCGGAAGAACGAGAAATCAGCCGCGCCATATATTTGTCTTAACTTGCTTTAATTTCGACCGACCCGGTTACTTTTGAAGTTTTAATACTTTTCGAAATTCATGCTGTAAATCCGACAGGATTAAAGGGCAAAGCCGTGTTTAAGCTTCGCTTCGAATCGCTTCGATTCATTCCCGAAAATATGGCTTTTAATTTAGTCGGCATTCGGCCATTGGCACCGCGTTAAAACTGCATTCACGTCGCCTCCCTTTTCACCGGCAAATTCGAATTTCGGACCGGTCCTGATACCGTTCGGAAAGAATGGTTTTTGATTTCGCAGTAACCTTTCGCGCGCGTTAAACCGTCCATTGTTGAAGCCGAGCGCGCGTCTCGTTTCGCTGGTAAATTCGAAGGGATAAAAATATAAACTGTATTCCAAAGTTTGCTTCCCGCTGCCTGATTTCGTTCCGGCGGGCCGGCTCTCGGCCGCGATTCGCGAGCTGCAACGATTTTCGCGGAAATTTCCGCGGAAATTTTCGGGCCGCTGAACATTTTTCACGCGCGCGTCGAGCGCGCGAAGCGCTCGAAAGGCGCGTATGGATTTAGGGGCCGCCGCTTCGCCCCCGCGCCACGCATGGCGGACGAGTGATAAGAACAGCTGAGGAATTAGCGACAGCGCGATAACGATAACTCTTGCCTCTGTACGACGTAATATAAACGTCAGTGAGAACCAATTACCTCGCGGCACCTGCATTTAATATTCAGTTACACACTCGACGGCCCGCGAGAACGGAGACGGGAAATGTTCAATTTTCAATTAATCCCGGAGGTTAATTACGACCGATCCATCAACGTTTCGTTCTCATACTTGGCATTTTTCCCTCCGCCCTCCGCCACCCCATTCTTTTTTGCGAATGGCGTCTGACACCGGTTGATTGGTGTTCGCGATCCGCGTTTATCCGTTCATTTATTTATCCGCTGGTTTCGACGCGAGACGAGATCCCGTCTCGTAGCGCCGGCAGATTAACAGTGTCCGAAATTATATTTTCTATTTATACGAGAGCCGGCGATCCCGCCGATTAAAAAACCTCTGCATATTTAGCGAGCGCAGACGCGTTAATTATTTATCGACGATCGTCCGTGTCGCATCTTAAAACGACGCTCTTCGGATTTCCGATCGAGCACCGATCGTCGCAGAAACGATCGTTTGCGTTCGCTCGAGCGCGAACAAGCTGCTGAATTTTCGCGAGGGCAATAGAACCCGGCGCGGCTAAATTTGTCGTCGAAGGGCGCGCGATTTTCGCGGCAATTATTTCGTTCTGCACCAAAAGTTCCCGCGATACAACATCGGAATTTATATTTCACCGGTGGCGAGGGTTGTTCCCGCTTCCCGAGCGTGCATAATTATGTCGGCAAAGGAAGCCGCGGTAAACGCGTTAAAAGCTGCGGAGGCTTCTTCCTCCAAATCGACGAGTTGCCGAGCGCTAAAGAAGCGGCGCGCTTCGAGGCGATGAAAAACCGCTCCGGAGAGATTGAAGAAAAAGCCAAGACTCGAAGGCGCGCCGTTTCGAAAATGTCCGAGGAATTTCAAAGCGCTCGGCCGCGGCCCTCCTCGTTTTTCTCCTCTCTGGAAATTATTTTCGCGGCGCATCCCGCGATGCATCCCGCGAGCTGCAACAAGCGTTTCATTCTGTTACAGCGTGTTCGGCCGCGTAACGAGCGCGTAAAGGGAAATTTAGCTCGTCGGGAAACTCGCGAAAAGCCTCGTTCCGCCGTGTAATCATTTTTGTCAGGGAAATGAAATCGATGGGGGGACGGCTGCATGCTAAATTCCGCAGCTTTTAACGTATCGCGTTTTCCCCGCTATAGATTTCGCTATAACTCTCCGGCGGGCCGCGCCCGATAGCGCGTTAGCCTGTATACAATTCGGCAACGCTATCTTCTTGCCTTTTATTTGAATTATCTGCATTGCTAATTCAGCCGGAGCCGGGCCGCCGTTATTTCGGACGCGAATCATTCGGACACCTGCTGCAGTTCGGTAATTCTCCGAAGTAGTACGGGAACTCGTAATGCCTCGTGAAATGTTAATTCGCCGGCAAAGTTCCGCCGACAATCTCGCGCGAGAAATAATAACATCGGCCCGGACAATCATTAACTGGCCGGACGCGTTTGCCGGATGCAAACGGTGTCGGACGCTTGTCTATTCTCTCCGCGATCTACTCCTTTACAATTATTCATGGCGTTTGTAATCGGCCGCAGCTCCATTTGCGAACACGGGGCGGGTGGAATAACGCTGCGTAACCAGTCAAGAGTGACTCTACATGGTAAAACGAGTCGAAGAAAGGGTAACATTGACCACCCGGAATTAAGATTTTAAATAAAAATCGAGGGGTCGCGAGATTCTATAAACTAGATGAGAACTAGCCAATCTAATAACGGAACGAAAAGAACAATTCATGGACACCGATGGCCGCCGCGATTGCATTTAGCATGAAGCCGTTAAGTCGGGAAACGCGCGAAATCCGCGGCTCTATGATAACGTGCCCGATGGCGAGTCGTCTAATTAACGTAATTGCCTTTTAACGCGGGGAGAATATATCTCAGACGAGCGTGGCGGAGTTACGATTCGCGCTATCGTTCGAACGACTCGCGAGTGACGCGAGCTTAGAGCGAGAGAACGAGCCGAAGGGGAAAACGGAGGCGAGAGGAGGACGAGAGAGCCGAGCCACGAGGCCTTGCCACGAGCATCCTTCGCGAAGAACTTTCGATCTTTCCGCTTAATTTCCGGAGAAACACGCATGAAAACGCTCGTAAGGAAAGCTCGGCTCGCTCCGCCGTGTAATCTCCGATCTTACAAGTCGTAATGATTCCCCGCGGAGAGCTCGTTAACCCATAAGTTGGCATGGTCCCCGTATGGGGACCGCGAATACTTTAGCACCGTCGCCTCTCCCCGTTTCCTATTAAAACGAGCCACCCGCAAAAACCCGATAGCGCTGTCGCGAAAACCGTATTCCCTGAAAATTCCATTAAAAAACCTATCAAATTAACGAACCTACCAACCGCAAAAACAGCCGCGAACCCCTCCACCGCAAAACTATTAACATCAAAGTGGCATGCAGCTAATTAAATAATTACCTAGCCGGTCCGTTCGACATTTCGCCGCGCGTCCGCGTTCGGCCTACCCTCGCGATATCAACGATGACGACTCGACTGCGGATTTTACGCGTTTGTGACAAAAATGAGAGAGTCAAAGTTAAAACTGTGGAAGAGTGAAACGGATTTCGTTATATTAACGAACTATTTTCTACTCGTTAAGATTGCTAAAGCGAAAATAAAATTTATATTATTCTTTTGTTTCTTGTAATTGATGCGGAGACAATTTTTATTCTGCGCGAAGATCTGCGGTCTAATAATGACGATAGTTCGATTAGGTCCGTCTAGTTCGAAATATCAAATTAAGCGACGAACATTTTTTGATAAAAATACAATCGAGTGCGCCTATCTGTGAATTTGTTCCAGACAATTTTTAGGCGATTCCTCCTCTATAGTTTATCTACGGAACTTACTAAAAATGTGAGAATATTCGAATCAAAGCAAACAGTCAACTCTAAGAATAATGGAGATTTTGAGGGCGATGTTTCCAGGTCTAATCTTTGAAACGCGATACCCGCCGTTTTTAATAACCGCTGGGAAAACCGTTTCACGATCATCAAAAGATTTCGTCGACGATTGCGTAACAAGATGCGCAATACTCGCGGCCTACCGGGAAGGAACAGCGAGATTGCGCGATTCTTCCGGGCAAGATAATTTGTTCTCGCGTAATTATGGCAGTCCGCGTGCTTTTCCGTGCCCTTATCGCGCGGAATTATTCTATACCGCAATTAGAGGCGATTTCTCCCGTATTTCCATTCATTGTTTCGATATGGAAAGTACGCGGCCACCTTCGCTCGCGAGCGCAACAATCGTTTTCTCCTCTTTTTACCACCGGCGCGAGATCATTCTTTTCCCCTGTTTGCTCTCTGTAATTGCGTTCAACCACTTTCCCGCCGCTATCTGCTTTGACTAATTGCGGACATCGCGCGGTCGCATCGAAATAATTTCTGTCGTAAATCTCCGGGTCGCGGCTTCGTATTAATAACTAAATATCAGTGGGACAAAACCTTGGAAACGATGGTGCAAAAATTACGATCTAGATTCTAACTTGCGCGCGAGTATGGTTATTTAAAAATTCGGTATTTACTAACACTTTGCCGGCCGCTGATTTCTCGCATCGCCTTTACGCCGGCGAATTACTGAGGCCGAGAGAAGCGAATCCTAAAGTTAAGCAATAAAGTATGCGTTCCCTCGGCAGGAAAATTAATTTACGTCTAAATTGCATACCAATTTAGTTAGTCAAAAAATCTTAAGCTCAAAAATATTAGTGCTGGGCACTTGCAAGCATAGTGCAAACATTGACGCTGCGCTGAGCCGACGTCACGCGTACGTGACGCCGGTAACCGTTGGCGAGCAAAAGTCACGCCAGTGTGACAGCGGCCGGAAAAGTGTTAACACGTTCGCGGACGTGAATGTTATAGCATTAATTTTCATTGCGACGCAAAATGAGCGCGAATTTCTGCGCCCGGTTTAACTATCGCCTGTTTGAGAGGTAATCCTACTTCTCGAAAAGCAATTACGGACACCCACTGCCGTCAGCGACGGACTGCAATAAAATCGCATAAGTCCGCTCGATCTACCGGAAAAACGGCAAATTCATTTACATTGCGTACGCGCGGCCGAGTTGTGTGTTACGAGTCGACGGCCCGCGAAAGAAATTGAATCGTCGCTTGCAATCTCCGCCGTGTTTCCCTTCATCCTCCCCCCTCTCTCTCAATCTCTCACTCTCTCTCGCCGGTCTGTTTTTTTCATTCCCCCGGTCGCTTTCGAATTTTTCGCGAATCGAGAAATTGAAATTCTCGGACCAGCCACGGCGAATTTACGCGGGTACGAGCTATGGGATAACGAACTGTATGTCTAGAATGTTCGATTTCCCTTCATCGCACCCTCACTTCCGGATGGAAATGGAAGCGAGGTCGATCGAACTGGCTCTCGAAGAGGGTCTGGAACCAGTCCGGAACCGAGATGGGGACGTTCGAGCGACCTCCACCTTGAAATCGTGGCCAGACACACCTACGCGCGCCTCCGCCGCTCTATCCGCGCCTGTGTCTGTCCGATCGAGCACGATAAATGCCAGATTATTGCTGCATCTTCCACGATAACGTCGTCGTATAGTCCACGGCCGAGGACTTGTTTTCCACGATAAAGGAAATTTCGTTCTGAAAACGAGCATCGCTCGGCGATTCTCTCGCGTCCACCGAGAAACACTCGAGAGAAACCAACCCCGTGGCGAGAATAAAATATTCGCTGACGAGTATGTTCTCGATTTGCTTGATCAATCCTCGCAGAACGGCGTGACAATTGCCGTAATTAGATCAGATAGACTGCGATTAGATTAGGAGCAACGGAGACGTTAACAAGACTGCGAGAAATATTTTCAGGAAAATATGTGTCGAAAAATTGCTGAACGAAGCTCAGAATTGTTATAAACGTCGTCGATAACTCGCTGTCCGAGGGTTAAAAACGGTATTTCTCGAACGAAAGGGCCTAGCCGATTAAGATGGTCAAAACTGCCCTTAGCGATTTTTCAATGAGTCATATATCATTCGATAGTTGACCAACAAAAACTAATCTGTGCAAAATTTTAACCCTGTAACTTGTCTGTGAGGGTAGTTACAGGGTAAATTAGATTTCGCGGTTTTCCGGCATTTTCCCCCCTTTAACGACTTTCTAAAATTTTGAAAAAAATAAGGCTCTTTTTAAATATCAAACCGCATGTTATAGAATTTTTTCAGATTTTTCGGTTGCAAACTATGATTGTCAAAAATGGAAAACCAAAAAAATATCGGAAAATTGAAGATTTCTCGAAAACTAAAATATGGGCTATTTTTATATTAATTCCCTAATAAGGTACTATCACTAGTAGTGTACTCAATTTTTCTCACATTTTTTGGTCTGCAGCAACTAATTAACTATTTATAATTAAATATCTGTAATTAAATATCTTTAAACAACAACGCATTATCGTAGCTAAAATTTCATCAACCCTGTTCGTCCACCGTGAAACCGGGATGCCGGCGTCGCGTCGAACCACCGGCTGGAGGACTGCGCTCGTTAAGACCAACAATCGTTCCTCGGGACAATCGTGGCCAAACGCAATAATCAGGTTTTTTAATTCCTCCCTCCCCGGGGCGGCATGCGGCACCCTCCCCGCAATTTCACACTATTAATCATCGGACAATGGGCGAGGAATTTTAAGAAGGATCGCGGGAAGAAGGTTTTCCAGTGAGATCGGAACCGCTCCGCGGGCTGGGGAACGTCTTCTATAAGCAGATTTCTATCTGTACGTCTGCTCGTCTATGATTAATGCATCCCCGGTTCCTCCCGGGGTTCCTTACTTCAGAGCTAGGAAGCTCGGCCGGGCTTTTTTGCTCATTGAATATTAGCCGGCCCCGGGAGCGATTCGTCCCAGCCCCGATTAATTTTAATTGTCGACAAATCCTCGGCCAGACCGGCCTTGGCCCCGGGGGAAAGGGATGTTGATAAATGGACGGGGGAGGGGGCAAGGAGGCCGAGAGACAGCCCAGGCAAGAAGAGACCTCGCGGATGGATAAGAATTGATGGATCGGTCAAAGGACTTCTCTCCCGCGCCCGTTCCTTCAAAGACGGATTAATATCCCATTCGCTTTTCCCTTGTTGGTTCCGGCTTTTCGATAGAAATCACTCGCAACCGGGGATCATACTCATTGCTGCGGTCCTCGTTGTCGAGTCCAGTCTGGACCGGACAATCCTCGAGCCGCTGGTTGCCGGCACTCGGGACAATTTATGCCTGACAAATTGCCAATTGCCGACTGCTCGGTTACCCTCTCTTCGGAACCTTTTTCATCCCTTAACCCGCTGATCTCTTCGCCGATCTCCTATTTTCGTACAATCGTTTCGAGTCTTATCCTTGATGCCGACATATTTCACTCTTTAACCCCTTCTACTAATGAAATTTAATATTCTGTGTAAGCAACTGAAGATGTCGGATAAGTAACATCATCGTAATTTCGCTTGTGACAAATACAGTGAGCAAGTCTCGCCAGAAGTTGCATCGACTAAGAGAAAGAAATCGCGATTAAATGCATAAAATCAGTGCATTCGTAAACCAGCGAATAGATCAAGTAATAGGATCCTAATATCTGCTAGCATAGATGCAAGAAGTTGCATCGTCGCGGACAGCGTCTCAGCAGTCGAGGGTCAAGATCCCGGCTCGGTTGCAGTCGCAGCGTTGCACCGCGCGCGTCCGTGTATACATATTTTCGAAGTGGTCGACGGGACGGCTTTTGAAAAAGCCGAGGCGGGTATCGATCGTCCCCTCGACGACCGCCTACACACGAACGCATGCGAATCGAGCTTGCATGAACCTGCTACAAAGGTTAGTGCCAGTGAGCATGAAATAGAATGAAACGAGCACAGGACAAGAAGGGGGAGAGAATATAGAGAGACAGCACGAGAGAGAGAGAGAGAGAGAGAGAGAGAGAGAGAGAGAGAGAGAGGTGGGCCGGGTGGGCATGCTCGATGCGGTCTCTAATTGGAGGCTGTTAACGCATAATTAACGTGGCGTTGTTATCCTCCTATTTCGCCCGTGCCCACCTCCTCCCGCAGTGCCGTACCCTTCTCTCATCTCTGTCGCCCCTGGTAGCCCACAAACCGATCTCCAATCACCGTCGAAACCGTCCATATAACTCCGGCTCTCCGAAAATTACGGGAAACCAGTCAGCGATGAAAATGCACGCTTCCCCCGTCGAGTTTGCCCGTTTCTCCGGGATCCGCGCGCTCTCTCCTCTTTCTCTCGCTCTCCTCTCCGCCCTCTCTTTCTCTCTTCTTGGTCTTCGTCCATTTTCATCCTCGCGGATCGGTGTGTCGGTGGCCCCGTGTGCTCGCTTTTTGCCGTGTCCAACAGGTACGTCCCGGCTACCCTTGTGAATCGCCGCGTCCCACCGCCCCGCCCCGCGCCGCGTCACCTTGACGAAAGGTGTCGCATGACAAAATCGGCCGCCGAAACAAAGCGATAATCTCGATGTCACGGCACCGCGTTTTTGCCGCGGCGACCCGACGGTTTCCGGAGACCGAATTCTGCTGAGGTTTCGCGATCGTTGCCGGCTCGAGAGAAGTTCGGCAATTGGTCACGCCTCGCCGCGGCTCGCTCGTTCCGCGATTAGAAATCGAGGCTTTCCAGGAATCTTGCGATTCCGCGTCGACAGAGAATTCTCTGGAATTGGACGCGTGGCACTTTGTCCGCCTGGTGAACCGTGGAAACGGAACGGGTTCGGTGGAAACGAGAGATGTATCGTCGAAGCGAGGCTTTAATACTGAAGGTACCAAAACGCCGTTCCATATTTCTTATTTTATAATTATCGTGGACACAATACTGCTTCTATTAGAAATTGTTGAATATAATAATATATAAATTAAATATATAAGATTTGCATAAATTCTATCTTCTAATTCTTATAAGGAGGCACTTGTTAATCGCGTTTAGACCTCGATAAGTTTCGCATTAAAAGCAACGATTCTATGCTCAAAACAAAACCATAAATTCCATTGAAAAAATTCTTTAAATCACATTTTAATTTCTACTCGATTTAAACGATTTACTTTGCATAAAGATCTATAGTCTACGGTAAATTGCGCGATTCGATGTAACGCGAGAGCAATCCTCTCTGACCCTAATTAACCAGCGACAATTACCGATTTCGGGAACGTCCCATGCACGTTGTAATTCTCCGCGGTAAATTTCGCCGCCGTCGACGCGTACAAATTTTCCCCGGAATCGTTAACAGGATTTACGGAATAATCGTCTTGCAGCACGTTCGATCGACCGAACAAGTTCGCGGGAAGAATCGGCGGAAGATAAACGGGCAACAATAGTTGCTTTCATGTCGAGCGACTGATTAAGCATTAAATAGGGTTGCTAATATTCCTTATCGAGTATCCTCGCATGCAAAGCTGAAAGTCTTATCAAGCGGCGCAGCTACAGTTGTTTAGACTCGGTGACACGAATACCAGCATTGTGAATTCGCTTCACAATGTTGCTTAATTTATATTAGCGTGCCGCCGATAAGATATACCGGCGGTATCGAAGAGTCAACAGGAGTTTATTGCTCCAGGCTGACCCTGAGCCGACGCACACTTATCAATGATTTTTTTCGTCGGCGTTAATTTTATGCGCGCATACGCAACAGCAATATGCGCTTCGGAATTACATCCGACGCTTTGGCTGAAGACGGTTTTGTAACAGCTCCTTTAAAATCGGAGATCAACGGTCCAGAATTTCTTTAAAAACTGTTTAAAGTCTGCTATCAAATTATTTATATTGATATAAATAATTATTGAAATTCCCTTAGACGCAGTTATAAGACAATTATTGCAATTGCAATGTAGATATCGCAATCCAAAATCTTTCTACAAAGAAAATTTTCTTTTCTTTCCACGAAGAAAACCTTCCTAAAAATTGTTTCAATAAAACAATACGTGGGAGTTATACATTTAGTTCTCCGATAAATCAAATAAAAGTGAACTTCGAGTCAGGTTTTGTACAAAATTGCATTAAATCTAAAAAGCATTCGGCATAAATAAATGTTCTACGCTTCCCGCTTCTTCCGATGTTCGTTTGTAATCTCACCAAACGTTAAAGCATTAAAAATCTTACACAACGAACGATTAAAAGTTCCGGCGGTCGGAGGACACGAACGAGAGCTAAACGAACGAAATGAAAAATTCCGAGCGATAGAAAGAGCACGCGGAGATAAAACGCGATTCAGCGGGCACCGTTACCGACACCTTATCGGCGCAAAAATGCGAGAACAATATTTATGCCGGGGAACAAAGTGTACGCGATAACGCGAGCACCGGATAGGCTTCCCAGCCTAACCCTCGAAACTCGCCCGCGTTCTCGCCAGCTTCCGCCGCGAACTCCGCCAGCGGATTCCGCCGATAGCATTCGCGCTCGCGGCGACAATAAAAGCCCGCCGCGCGGCGAGAACAGAGAAGTTCGACGCGGGAACAATCGGACTCGATGGCGGGAGGGTAGGGGAAAATTTTCGCGGCCGATGGGTCGCGGAATTCTCGTCGATTCCGCGCGATCCGTGGCGCGAGGCGCGAGGCGCGAGACGGCGAGGTATTTAAAATTAAATTCAGTGGTAATGTAGCACAAGTGGCAAGGTGCCACGGGCACGGGGAAGCAGCGGCCAGCCGAGCTGCACGCCGAGCTGCACGCCGATCGTCTCCCCAGCCAGTCTGGCTCTCCGCTGTTCGGTCTTCGGTCCGCCGAAGTCTGCTCTGCTCGGCGCAAACAAGAGAAGCCTGGGGATCGGAAGGACTCGTCGTGGTCGCCGGAAAAAAATCTTTAATGGGAATTCCAGTTCAGAGGAAAAGCGGCGAGCTGTCGGCAGAAGGACGGGTGGACGGGTGGACGCGAGGGGAAGCCGGCTAGGGTGTCATTATCGTGGTCATTATCGTCATCGTCCCTTTTTCCTCGGCCGCGGCGCGGCGCGGCGCCTTCGTCGGCGGTAGCTGCCGCCGCAATCACCGTAATCGCTCACCTCCGCGTTTTAGTGCGCGCACTCGGCTTTCGAATAAGGCGCGGGGCACTTTGGGTAGTCGCGACGCCGCTGAAACCATCGCGGTGGAAGGACCGGCCGATGGAACTTTTCCAGAGTTCCTCTTCCTCCTCCGACTAGCCGAGCCTGTGTCTCCTCTTCTTCTCCTTTTCCAGCTCTCTCTCCTCTCTCCCTCTCTCCTCTCTCCCTCTCTCTATCTCTCTCTCTTTGCCCGCTGCAACGCCTAGGCTACCTGAACCGATCCCCCATTCGGATTACATAATCGAATTATTGCGGAAGCACGCGAAGAACGATGTTTCTCCGCGAGCACTCGGCTCTAGTTTGCAATCACGTGACCCGCCGACCCCCTCCTGGTTCGCCGCGCAACCCCTGGGCCCCCTCCGGCCTTCTACGAGACCCGCGACCCGCGGCCGAAACTTCGATCGTTCCGGCTAATTCGGAACGGGGCACTCCGCTGTGACCCCTGTCGCTCCTCGTTGCCGAGGTAAAAGTTCCGCGGACGGAAGTTTCGCCGGGACCGTTGCAACACGTGCCCCAACATGCCACCCACGCCGCGCAGAGTCGATCGACCTTTGGTTCCGTGATTTCTCGGCTCCGTGGGACCGGCTCGCCGCGCCGTTTCGCGACTCGGCCGGCCGAGATCGGATGAAAAGCGCGCCCCTTCGTTTCGAGGGGAATGGACGGAAGTTGTCTGCAGGCTGGAATGCAATTTTCTTGTTCGTTTATCGCGCAGGGAAGGCATCGATGATTCCGGAACGAGATTGCTCGTATAAGGTCGTCTTTTTAGCAAACGAAGCGATCTCGGCTTTCCCACTCGCTTCTTACGAGCCAGCGGCCTTAAATAGGCAACTTCGGGAAGTGAAAGTGGAGGCAATGTCGCTTCACGCTTTTCTGAAGTTACGCGGGCTCGTATAACGAAGGATCTCGCGGGTGTTCAATTTCTCAGGTATCTAGTTTGCGTCATTTTTATTATAATATATGCTCGAATAAAGATAATTGACCGACCATTTCTCTCAGTAATTTTTAAATGGAAAATTGGAAACTATGTTACATTTTGCGTGGATCGAACTGCTTCGATTTCCTGAGAATTTTTGAGATCGACTTTCGGCACGCGTCGACAAGAATCTTCTCAATAAAGAGCAACGAATAAGATGAACGTTTCGTGCCTGCGTCGCTGTTATCGTGTATAATCGGTGTCGACAGTCCTGATTTTCCTTTTGCCCCTTGCAGAATACAATTTCATTAAACCGACGATGCAAAGCGGAGTAATTACGGCGCTTCGTTTTCTAGAAAACGAGCATAGATTCTGGTTAGCCGCCGATTAATCCGGCGGACTATTTAATCCCTGGCGATCTTATCTGGTCGCTGTGAAGGCTCTGGTTATGGTCCGAGCAATTATACCGTAAGATGCAGATATGATATAATATAGCCGTTCGGCTAAACGACTGCTAATTGCGGGCAACATGTGCTCCGTTTTCTGCGAACCATCGGCGTAGAGACTCGCATCGATAAAAGTATCCGATAGATTGCGTGCTCGCCGCGTGTATGTATGTATAATGTAGCGAGCCGGGGTAGATTCGCGAAGTTCATGGAACAGAGTAACGGATTATTTGAGCGCGCCGCAACGTCCGAGTCCGTATTAATTAAACCGCAGAGCCCAGCTATGCCGTAACAGAGTTGCACGAATAAACGATCGAAGATGTCCAAGTATAATTATTCCTGTTGCTAGGAAGTCAAAATAGGTTCCCGGTATTCCTGGAACGGTAACGGATCGTCTCGGATACCGGCCCTTGTTAAATATCTATTAGCTGTGATCCAATTGCCGCGGAACTTTCCGCAAATCCGCTTTTTGGGCGCCAGCCGGAAACGGAATATATTTGATAATTGATTCCGAGCATCGACAACGATCTATCAATGATACTATTTTATTTCATTTCCCGAAAGTTCCGACGGGCGTGCAGCGATCCCGTGCATAGCTTACACGGAAATAGACCGGTTTCGTATTTCTATTATTAAAATTACTATCTCCTTCGCGATAAATCATTCAAGCATCAAATAACAATAAAAGCGACGGAGAGACTAAATAAATTCCGCTCCGTTTATTTCAAAGAAGGCGCACCGTCGGTTTGATAAACTGCTTTAATATTTCGCAACGGAGATGGACTGCGTTCGATGAATTATTTCGGCAATAAACCCTTCGAATGTCGACATTCGTTCCGAGAAGATCAAGATAGACAACGAAACAAACGGTGGCAGCCAACGTACCAACCTTCGCGCCAACATCCAACATTTTCCTGCACGCCGTTGCAGCGTCGTAGCTTCGCAGGACGCGACGTTGTGCTCGAGATGGGAGCTACCCAAGGAATCGCGACGAACAGAAGCTGTCGAAGAGGACTCGAGCCCGGATACCGTGGCACCTGGCTACCGCCTGCTGTCTTCGGCAGCAGAGAAACGGCGATGCGGCGCGAGGTCGACGCAAATTCGCGGCGCGGTTCGAGCTCGGTTCGAGCGATCGTCGGATCGTTTAATCGCGCGCATCCTGCCCGGGAGAATTGAGAGAAGACGTCTGGAAAACACGTTCGGAAACTCTAACTCCGATAGGATATCCCGTGGCCGTTTCCTCCGCGGATAACTGCAAAAACCGCGGAGAGCCAGGCTGCTCTCTGCCGTGCTCGCCAGTTGCCAGGGAATTTAAAAGTCCGGCACGTGTTCGCCGGCAGGAGAGAAGGATGGGCAGGGCGAGGCGGGGAGGGCCCGGGAGCAAGCAGGAGGGACGAAGGCGGGCGCGGACAGAGATGGAAACAGAAGGGAATGCCGGTATCGTTTTCAAACCGGCTGAAAGCCGATACTTGAACCGAGGCCTGCCGTGCGTTCTCGTTTTAATTACCATTTTTCTTCCTCTCCGATTTCTTCGCCACCTTCTTTTTCTCCGTTCTTCTTCTTTTTCCCCGTCTCTTCTACCGCTTCTCTTCTTCTCGTCTTCTTTCGCTGTGAGAATTAAGGATATCGGTTTCCGCCGCGAGGTGAAACCAGTGTCACGCCCTCGGGACCGAGCGCGGACATGTTTTGAAGCAGCGACGACGTCCGAGCTGCGGAGGGACCTTCCCGCGAGCAACTTTCGAGGCAGCTTTATACCGGGTGAGACCGATTTCACGGTTTTCTGAGATCGCGAACACTCGTTCGTAGAAAATCCTCGAAAAAAAACCGTACTCGAAACGACGTTTAAATCGTCTCCGAGTTTCTTCGCCGTTGCGAGACTAAGTTGATTACCTTCAGGGCTCGATAGGCTCGCTGCATTCTTTATTCCACCATTTTCGTAGTGACATCTTCCATTTCTATTTTAGGTCCACAGCACGCACACGCCACTAAACAATTTCAAGGCACAAAAGAGACACCTAATAGCGTCTTAAAATTAACGACAGGCACCTCGAACGCATCGGATTCACGGCGTCGTTCGAACCGGCGCCTCGCAGTACCTCCGTCAAATGAATAATTGAAGCACCGGTGGGCACCGCACAGACACCGTCCCCGATCGATTAGGAGTAATCAATGGCAGATTCGCTCCAGAAATCTCGAAGAAAATCAAATCCTACTTAGCACCGCGCCGCAGAAAATCTTGCGGAGCAGCCAGCTCGGAGCGCGGTCTGCTCGCAGTTTCTCTCGCGAGAAGCGTGCTAATCGTCGCGACGCGCGCGAATCGATGGGAACCAGCGTCGATTTTAGTCGATCGGTCGCGGCGCATTTTCGTCGAGCAGAAGAGCGCCAACGGCGATGATATCGCGTTCGAGCGGCAGGAGACAGCGAGTTTCTCGGCTCGGGTTTTCGCTTGCGCCGCCGCTTGCTTGGCAACGTGCGTGACCTAGGCTACCGTGTGTTGCGTAACGGGCAACGTTAACGCGCTCCTCGATATTATCTGGCCGCGTCTAACAAACCTAATCTCGGTTGCTAACCAACGTCTCGGAGCGGCAGGCCCGGCGAGAGGCTCGCCGAGAACAACGGATGAGAACCGCTGGCCGCCGGAGCTCAAGGTGAACGAGATTCAAAGTGGCAATGCTGGAGCTGCGAGCAAGGGAGAGACTCGGAAGGGTCCAACGTCCCTAATGCCTGCGCTTTCGTTGCACGCTAGATATGCGAATATCTCTCGCTCCCTCTCTGCCCTCCACCCCCCTTCCACCGGTCTTGCTGGCTTGTCGTCTAATATACTGGGTGTTCGCATCAACACTCGGCCCCAGTTCCGTCACCCGCGCATCCCCTTTTTCGTACTCTTTTAGCAGATCCGCTGGGATCCGCATGGAAAATCGAGACACTGGATATTGTTATCAAAGGATTTCGACAAGATTCTCTCGACACTTCTAGATAATGTTCGTTAAAACTGCAGAATCTTTCCGCATTTCGTACGCTACTATTTTTTAATCTTCGCATTTCACCTGAAGAACTTCAAATTAATTTTGCGAGCATGATTATCAAATATTGCAACACCTGGCATGATATTTACAGAATTTGTAACTTCTCTTTGACGACATTTTTATCACGATTGATAGGAAGATAGTGTTTCTAATCTTTTTTTAAAAGAATGATCTTTCGGGATGCGCTTAGAACTTTTGCAAAAGCGGAGGCGCGTTCCCAAGATATCGTAAATGGGTTTGCTAGCAGCATCTGCTTCGGCAACAGCCTTCACAGGTACAACTGCTATTAAGAATTGTCTGCAGGTGGTGTTAAGAAGCTGAGTAATCTGCTTAATTTTAGGGAACTTCCTCTCTAAAAGCAGAATATTTTGGGAAGCGGGGAACAGTGGATACGCGAGCGAACATATTACGCGCTGTGTAAAAGTTATGCAACTCTGTGCTCTATCTTCTAACTACTTTTGGATGTTCGTCCGAAATGATTGCCGCGTCTTGTATATTTAAGAGAGGATGCTATTTATAGGACAAGCTTGCGAGAGTTGAACAATATTTTTCTAGCGAAGCTTCCGACACCCATCGTCGGACTAGATATATTATTCTAAAGTAGAAAAGTGAAACGTCGGTCAGACTGCATTGGACAAATTATGTCGATGCATAAAGAGAGATTGAAATCTATTAAACAATTTAACTTGCGACGAGCCTTCGACGTGCACAAAGAATTAATATTTCGAGGAACAATGGCAATGTCTAGATTGCGGACTTTAGCATTTATGACAAATATGAAGACGTCAAATATAAAACTGTAAGGAGATTAGAACAATTTAAGGATATTGTTACATTATTTTCAACTGATTAAAATCGTTAAAAATGGGAAGACATTTTCATTTAACACTGAATCTACCATGGCGGTCAAAGTTTTTTTACAATAAAAATGGCAAGATGTCTAAATAAATCCAGTCCTGCAATTCTTATAAAACAATACATTTCAGACGTCGAGCAACGTAGACTACAGTTAACTTAAATAATTTTTATTTTGCATAGAGACCCATAGTTTAGTAGCGTCTATCATTTGCACCGAATTCCTGAGACAGTTTCGAGGATTTCGAGTTCCGCGTCTAAAGATTAGCAGTAATCGCGATGTTTAATATCGACCATTCCGGGCCGAGACACGCAAATGGAGATCGTATCTGGTGGGCGCAGATCGATGGTCCCCCATCGCTTAATCTTGTGGCGACACCTCTATGACTAACTACATCCATTAGTGCGGTCGCTATGAATTACGATCGGTTCTTGTTTCCCGAAACTTATCGATCAATGTTCGATTTGTATTGGCTTGTAACACATTGTCCCCTCCCACCGGGATAAAATATGTGCGGGTACCCGCAATCACGGCTACCCGAAATTGAGATCGGGTTACCGGAGGCGAAAAAGAATTTCGGGAAGAGGAACCACCACCGTCCTGGACCCGGCGACGCTTTTGTCCTCCTGCTCCACAATCGTGGCTCCGATTTTTATCGGATCGCGCATGCTGAAATTTATACTCCTCGACCCTCCTGCATTCTTCAGAAATAGTTGCGTAACAGAGGCTAACATAATAGTTCAGCGATTCTTGTTAGACGCTTACAATGCGCAAACTATGTCGCGTTTTTAACCTCGCGCTTCGGAGAAACACAAATCCTGCGGCAGAGGGAATATCAAATGTCTTATGCGGATGTGTCGGACAAGATAATATCGATGATAACGAGAGAAAATTTCGGTGGAAAGAGAATGCCTTGCATATTAATAATTTTTGCAAGAAACGAAAGCTGTGGGCAAAATATAATGAATCGGTAAGTACTGTTTCCATGTCGCTAGTGGCGCAGGCGTTGGTGCGAAGTAAAATCGCTAATTAAAGAAATAAAAAACATATATATATATATATATTATAAATATATATATATATTTAAAAAATATACATTAAAAATATATATATGCATTGGACGAACTAACGAGCTTCGTCAAAGCATAATTTCCGCAGCAAGAATACGACGAGTTCTCAAGGAGGAACGGCGGTCTTATAGAAAATAATTGGAGTGTTTCTAGCGCCTCGGCTCGATAAAGAACCGAATTCGCAATTGTCGTACGTTTTTCACTGTCAAACGGGAGAACCATCGACCTCGCGCGATTGCCAGAGGAAAGCACCGAGAAATAATACGCAGTCATTTAAGTGTTGAAGTATGACACGACGGAACGGTTGCCTCTAGAGAACGCAGAGATTGCGGTTTCTAGAGTTCTTGAAGTGACAGATAGCGCTGACGTTAACAGAACATTTTTAGCAACCGCCGCGTTAGTAAAAACATTATCGTGACTTCACTTTTATTTCCTTTTCCAGTGACAGGGGAACGCGGAGTTGCGAAAATCGAATACCTTCCCAGCTTCGATCTTATCTGCGCCGAACCGATAGATATCCAACTCGTAATTATTTCATCGTCATTTTGCGCTCGGTGATTACGATTTATTTTATTTACAGTTATTTCATTTACTATAATTTTCCTTCGTGAGATCTTTGCGGCAACGATTCGAACAGACGATGGAGACATCAAGAAGCAATCGCTTATTATTCGATAAGAATATTCAATAAGAAAGAATGACAAAGCTGAATGTATTTTGATCTACCCCTCCACTTTTGCTAGAGAAATTATATAAGAATATCTTCATGCTAAATCTAAGTTGTCCCCCAACATAGAAACTTCCTCCGATTTAATTAGCAAGTGTAACGTGTAACAGTTACCTCCACCATGAAAATGCCTAAAGTTATCAGGAATCGTACTATACACACGGACTGTGAAATATCGAGATCGCGTATTCTCGCTAAAAATCGCAAGTACTCCGGACTCGCGGGAGTCGGTGACAAAAGGTGCCGATTCAGCGATAGCCGCGTACTTCTCAGATCCGCTAATCATGCAAACGAGTCGAGCAAAGGTTGTTTATCGGCGCGTTTAACTCGGCCTGTGCGTGCTGGACGCACGAGCGGCTCGCAGATATCGATCTTCGAGACGCCGCGCCGAGACGCGCCGAGACGCGCCGAGGAAAAGACGGGGTCGTGTGCGTTCGCGACTCGCGCGAATCCCGACCTGCGTAAACTCGATTTTACGTAAGGCGGCTCGCCGCGAGGCGAGCCGAGCCGAGCCGAGCCGCGCCGAGAACAGGAAAAATAACGCGCCGGTCGAGCAACCTCCTTTCCTCGCGGCCGACAGCCGCGCGATATACCCTCTGTCCTCGCGGAAACAATGACCGAGGAAAGGAGAGAGGAAAGGAGAGAGAGAGAGAGAGAGAAAGAGAGAGAGAGAGAGAAGGAAAAGTGATTTTTCCGTTTCGCGTTCCGCCACGGTTTCTGGCCAGAGTTCCTCGAGGACGAGGAGGGCTTACGTAAGGTCCTTAGGCATCCGGCTCTTGCGTCAGACCAGCATTATCCGAAAGTTAAAGAAAGCCGAGCGTCTTTAAATAAAAGCGGTCCGAGCGAGGAACTCGTCTTTCGATGTTTCAGTCTGCTCGAGAGCGGATCGATGATCCTCTTTCAGGGCTGAATCGAAGGTTTGTTGTTCCAGCGAATCGACTCTGCGGTGGAACTCTTCGAGTCTTAGTCATCCGGCCTCTCTGTGGTTTGTACAGATTCTGCTGCTCTATTATGCGCCGGATTCCTATGCAAATTTAAATGGAACTAGTATATGTAGGAACGGGACCGGGGGTTGATACTGCCCTTGCTGAAACGCCGTCCATCGGCCCGCCATGGCGTTCTTTCCTCGTAAATTGCCGTTATCGTCTAGCGATAAGCGCACCGCGGATTTCGCGCATTTATCGCGTGTGCAGATTTTTCCAGTGCAAGCATCGATCGATTTTTTATTCTCTTTTTAGAGCCTTAATTCGAATCCTTGTAAAATCTCGTGTGAGAGTAGGATTTTGCCTAAAGCAACTACAGTCTGGTAAAGCAGCTGCAACTAGAAAGGCTTTCAAGAAGAAGATACACAGTCTCTTCGACTTATTCTCCTCCCAAGGCCTTGCTAATCATGCAAACCTGCAAGTACAGTTGCTCGCGGAATCGTTCATATTCAATAATAATTTACGATCGCTTGGCGATTTCTGCAGCTAAACAAAAATTTTGTCAAAGTCACCTTCGAATTTCTCTGGAGTAAAAAGTAGCAACGAAAACGCTGCGGAGAGATCGCCGATGCAAGGTCGAATAAAGTACATGTTCGCGGATTTGTGCAGCTGCATCGCGCGTCGAATAAAGCTGATTCTTTTCGGCGAGGAACGCGGAAAGTGTCCGGGCACGGGCGAATAGAGATCTGAATCGCGGGGCGAAATCAGGCGGACTCTGTCATTGTAAATAATGTACGGATCCATAAAAGAAGGTCGAAAGAGAGCACCGGTTGCTGCAACGGTTATTCGTATCTACAGGTTGCAGATTCCGTGGAGTTGGTATGGTTTCTGGAACGGTTCCAGCGCTGAAAAAAGCAGTTCGCGGTGGGCCGCGCGCCGCGCGCCGCGCCGCCCGATAGAAACAAATTAGAATTCGACGACGAGGCGGGCCGAGGCGGGCCGGAGCGGGCCGGAGCGGGCCGCGAGCGACGACGACCCTTCGGTGTTACGCCAATTTGTTCCAGGGCCGTGCCGCAGGAAATTGTAATTTATAGCGTAATCGGCCGGCCTTATAAATTTCGAAGCAACAACCGGCTGGCACCGTTGAAAAATAAATTCTCCGCCGATTACGAGGCGCTCGTCGCGTCGTTGCGACGCGATCTCTGTCTCACGGAAACGGCTTTGGCTTGCTTAAAATAATCGGGGGTGCGTCACTGGAACACGAGCTGGGGGCAAGTAACAAAAAGATCGCCGTGTCTTCGTGTTTTCCCTGCTATTTTAACGCGGAACTTACTGCGATGCGCGAAATCGCTCGTTATTGTCGCGACGCCTAGGATATTTAGCGGACGAGAATGCTATAGCAGTAGTTTTCATTGGGATGCAAGTTAAATTATGGTTAAGAATAATTTACTGTCCGCGAACGTGTTAAAACAATTCTCTGTCTTAACATCCTTCAAAAAATTCTCTGACACAGCTTATATTCTTCTGGGACTTGTAAGACCCAGAGAATTTATTTCAAAAGTAATTTAGTAAAGCACGTGCTGACGTTGAAGCTCCGTCGAGATTTTGCAAAATTTATTCGTACAATATTCATAGGAACGTTTCTTACTTCCACGCTGCGCTCGTTGAAAAATGTTCCCCGAGCAACGGGCACTCAAAGAGTCAACTTTTACAGGGAACTAAAACGAGTTTGCAAAAATAACAAAGTTACACTCCATTCCTCGAGTGGACGCAGTGACCAGCCTTTGATCTTGTTTATTTCGAAACGATGTTTCAACAGATTTGCTTATAAAATGACACGAAAACTCTGCTCGTTTCTCAAAAAGCCTGACCGCATATCAATTCCGCGCGCTTTCTCATTTTCTATTTACCGTATCTCTCTCTGTCTTTCTCTCTGAAATATGTAGGACTCTTTGTTCCTCCCGACTTTCTCGATTTCCAACGTTCCCCAGGAAGCGGAAAAATCCCAGCAGGAACTATCTAATCGAAACGAAACGCTTCATTGTTTGTTCGGCGGTAAGTGCGGCACGTGCCGCGTTGTGCATCGGCTACATCGTTGAGAGGCTCCGATAAGATTGCGACCGGTTTACGAAACTTTAAAAACCAACTTCCGCAGCTCCGATGAAAAAAGTAGCGAGGATGCACGGACACCGTTGAAGAGTGTTCCCGAATTTTCGAGAGCAAGTTCCGCGCGGGACAATGTGGAAGTTTCCGGCAGCGGGTTCCTTCGGAAACGGCGAGACGAAAATACGGGTTGCACGGACGAGAACGCGCGACCGCCACTTGTATATTTGATTTGCTGCGGAACAACTTGTCTGGTTAATACAACGGGATCTATTTCCACGGCGATGAATACAGGCATCCATTGGCACCGGGGAGGCGCGAGTGCCGATCTATAATAGAGCGGCTTTCTATTTATTGCCGGCAGCGACGGGCGCATTAAAAATTACGGTAAACAACATTTCACCGGCGGCGACAACGTCTCTCGAACGGCAGCCTTGATTCCGGCGAATGTTTATTCGCCGGGAACCTCGCAGAAATAGAAACCGAACGTGTTTTGATTCTTGTCGTGCTGTTTTTCGCCGACAAGGTCCATCGCCGCGCAGCCGCGCCACGCCGCGCCACGCCGCGCGAGTTTTCGATAATTTATGCACGCTCGCCGGGCAAAACATCGATAAACGCCGACTGCATGATTCAGAGAATAAAACGCGTAATGTGGGCGACCCGTTGCGGACGCCCATTTAAAAGAATCCCGCGTAATTCACGCTGCCGAGCGCGGCGCTTGGCACCTCCACTTCTCCGATCGTTGCCGCTCGAAAATGGAATCGGCCATTATTGCTCCGAATAAATATTTATCGGAAATAGTTATTCGAATGTTTACTCTTCAATCTTATAGTTTATTCGAGACAAATTTGTCTCGTAGTCTTTTTATATAATAAAGCGTTGCCCAACTCTGCTCGGAAATACCTTGTCGCGTTCGACTGATAAAGTGCGAGAACAGGTGCGCAATGATCTATAGAAAATCGGGCGAAAATGTCATTCACGGACGAGCAATGATCTATGCAATGCGAAGAACGTGGAACCTGTTTTGTGTTTTGTCGTTTGAGATGGAACGTGGGTGGCTGGAATTTCTCACCGGAATCCATCGAGTCGTTCGTAATTTCGAGAAAACAGAAAATGGAAGGTAATAGAGCTTCGATAAAAACGAGGTTGTCCGTCTTTTTTAGCAATTAACTCGACTAATAACTATCTCGTGTACATTCTGCACCGCGAAATTGATGCGCGTTTACGAAGCCGGTAAAAATCAACGTTCGATAAATTAATGGAGCTGTCGCATTTTTGCGGTTTGCCCGTAACGTAATAGTTCGAAGCCGACATGGTCGGCATCGACAACGCGTCCGCGTCTGGCATTCCAAGCGTATACTCGTAATTATTTTTATTGGTGAACAACCGGTACTTAACGCGGATCGGCAAAATCAAGGCCGCGTCGCAGGCGCGCCTGTGTCTGTGCGCGCGTCCGTGTTAAACTTTCCATCGTGTGTTACGTTATCGAGCGAAAGAAAAAACGAAAAGGAAAGAGGAGACATCGATTCGCGGCCGGCTCGGCTGCGTCAAGATATAAAAATAAATCCGAGTCGCCCGTGAACCGAACGCGAAATCATAGGAGAGAAAACTGTACCGAAGTCCGCGAACTAAAAGCTCCTGTCAGCTCCAACGGAGTAATTGAAAATTTCCGAGTTTCTCCCGCAGAGTGGAAAACTCTGCGACGAGATTTTCGACGTTCCGTCGAGAAAAAAAGCCACTCCGCTTTTCTCTCTAGAAACAGTCTGCGGAACAGCACGCGATATAATCATCATTGAATTATCTACCGCAGCATTCTCCCGGCAAGAAGCTGCAGCAATTTTCAAATTCGAGATCCCTCTTTGGATAAAGCTCCGGGCTTGCATGTTAAAATACAATTATTATTTTCATTTTTACCCACAGTTTTCTGGATGAAACTGCCGCTGCATTCACTACCGTATTTGTAAATGCAAATATTTTCTAGCAAAAGGAATGCTTAAGGAATAAGCATGAGTACGCCATTTTAGCTTCTTCCTAACTGAACCTACGCTTTCGAATTACACACCACTTGATAATAAAACGTAGTATAAGAATTTAATTATTCATTTCTGATAACCATTGTATATAATGTACAAAATTGTAGTACAATCAGGCAACAGTAATAAATAAATAAATAAATAAATAAAATAAAACCTGAAGATAAATGACTTCAAAGTACGTACGAAAGCTTCATTAACGTTGAAGATAAACTTACCCTAAGAATGGTCTGCCTGCACCGATTACTCAGTCGCCCTTCAGCCTTTAATCGTACAACTTCTCCTAATAAAGTGCTACAAACTGATCGATTGTTGCACAAAGAGCAGCCGAAGGATAACTCGGAAAGTCTGCAACAATCTTCTACGCGTTCGATTGAATTCAAATGGTTGTTGCATCTCGGCATAGTGAGCGCAATTCGAAGCATCGGGGGGTCAGAGTGCGTGGATTATCGTTCCATGTTGTTCCAGCTTCAAGGATCTCCGGAGAACGCTGCCGGCCGAAGGAGGCGCGGGCAGCACGTTCTGTCGAATCGTCCTTGACCCTGAAGCCGAGCTGCATCCTGCCCCGTGCATTTCGCGAGCGAAGGATATGCCCGCGCCTGCGTACTCCCGCTAGCTCTCATCCCTTTCGAACCTCCTGGTCACTGCAATTTTCTTCCTCCTCGGGCTGCGCTCCGCTCGTCCACCCCCTCTCGCACCCCCACCCCCTCCCTCTCACTCCATCCTTTTCACGATTTTTCTCCCTTCGTCTCTGCCCGGCTCTCTTCTTGCTCTTCGATCACTCTCGCCCTCGCCTGCTCTCGGTTATTCCAGCACCCGGTACACGTTCGCTGTGCACTTCATATTCGATCGCCTCCCAGAAATCCTGACAGCCTCAAAGATCCACCGACGTGCTTGTAATCTCCTCATGTAAGTATACGAGGCAAACGTTTCAGCATTTTTAATGACAATTTTTCATTGATATATTACACGCTCAACGATTACGCTTTTCAACGCTGCAGATGTTTACCATTTATTTTTGATATGTTATAGTTTGCTAGAATTGGCAAGTGTATTATATCAGTATAATATATTAGTATATAATATATTAATATATAATATACTAATGTAAATAAATATTTTAATATATAATATACTAATGTAAATAAATATATTAATATATAATACACTAATACAAATAAATATATTAATATATTATAACTTGCTTGAAATGTTACAGATGCGTTTATAGTGGGAAAATAAAGGCTCCCGAATTCCATCGTCACCTGACAAAAGATCTCGCTTGCGAACATCGAAATACTTTGTCGATTAAGTATCGAAAAATGCGAGCCCAAGGAAGTTTATTTAATCAAGAAGAGCGAAACTATTTCCTCTATAGAATTGCCATTATTTTCGTTCGTCGGGAGCGAGATATCTCGGAGATCGGCGAACGATCGGCGCTGTTCGCGATCCGTTTGTTTAAATAAATATTGAGATCCGCATTCGCAAATTACGCGGGAAGAATAAAATCGATACTCGCGTTGATATTTTTAGAGTGCACGAATGATGCATCGCTAGGTGTTCCTGCCGCGCGCCGCGCACCGCGCGGCAGAAAAACCGTGTGCCGTGCCAATTACGCAAGTCCGATAAAACTGTTTTTGCATGCAACTACAAAATTGTACTTTCGCGGCGTAATCGCCTCGCCACGTAATCGGGTCGAAATAGCCCAGCCACGTTAAGTAATGCGACAACAACGCGTGACAGTTTTGCATAAACCACGTGCGGATTTCGGTGTCCGTGTCTCTCAAAGGATTTAAAGGCTGCTCGACGGAGCGTTTCGACGAAGACGGAACAGAATCTACGCCGTTTATCGTCCGGAATATAATAGATATGTTTGCAGGGCTGGTTTAGATCGAACACGAAATAAATTCGCTCTCTGCGCGAGATAATCTTCCCTCGTAGGAACCGCGTTTCTGAACTTTTCGTGACTGTGCACGCGGTGCTCTGAAACTGATGAATCTATTATAGGTGCAAGGTTTCATCGTTCGAGAAATATTATTTTCCAGAGTTACATTTTTCCGAGAGACATCGTCCAATTGGGCGTATCGAATTTACATTTTAATTGGACAATATTTAATTATTATTTAAATCACTTGGTTTTATAACAATATTTATAATGAATAATTAATTACGTAGAATTTCGTGCAGGATACAATTATTATTTAATTTTACCGCACGAGGTTATCCGTAATATATCTGCAAATTTTATTCAACTTTTTCGATTAGGATCTATCGTTATTCGCAACTGAATAAGATCGTCGACTAAACAGCAACTTACGCCATGCGACATGGGTATTATTAGCAGCTATTTGCCAGCCTAGCAATCTCAGCTATTCGATCTTTCCATGAATATATAAAATCCACAATCCAGCTTCTCACAACGGAAAATACACTTTTGCGAATTCGACGAAGTCTCCATTGATTTTGAGCAAACAGTGCTCTATCTAAAGCATTATAATGTATCTATGTCTCCGCGATCTCGATCCTCCATCCATCGTGCGACACCGAAGTGCAAATGAAGTTTCAGAAACGAAGGACGGTCGAGGTCTAAGGGCGAACTCGCGTCGACGACTTCGGCGAACGATCTAGACGCGTATCGATCAGAAGTTCGGCGGCCTGTGATCGATCGGGAACGGATATCGATCCGCGCGCTGGCTGGCTGTAAGATTGGAAGCGAATATCGAGAGTAGCGTTGGTCCTTCAGGGATCCCTGACGCGAAGGACGAGCGTAGGCAAACTCGGAGGCTCGGAGGCTCCGGCATATGTCATTTACAAACAGTGTTGCATCGCAATGCGAGCCGGGAGAACCTTCGAGCAGAGGATCGTCGCAGGAATCCAAAGCAGGGTAGAGCTGCGGAAGCTAGGGAGATTGGAAACGGTGGCCAGAGGGGCGCGAGATCGAATGAAACTTTTCTCCCCTTTATCGGGTAACGGTGCTTCTCCTCGCGATTCTTAAACTGCCGACATTCGCCGACTCCCTGCAACTTTCGGCAACTTCGCGGATATTTCAAAATGTAGACGATCTTCGGCCAAGCAAGAATTATTACCCCTTCCCTATTGCGATGGATTGTTGTCGAGGAACTGACCTGGGACACTTCCGCTCTAAATTTAATCCCGAAGGTGTGTACAATTTTAAAATATTCGTAATTATTACACCGAGGATTTTATGCATTTGTAACAAAAATATTAAAAATACTTTACCCCTTGCGCAACGATTTATTGCACAAGTTTTGTCTGTTATTAATAAATTCCTGTATCAGACAGAAAATGAAAGAAGAGGGAGGTGCGTCATCAAAGAAACATTTCCGACTACGAGAAACAATAATCGTAACATTGTTCACAATTTTCTTGCGTCGTATCTCGAAAAAAGCGATGAATCGCATATAACGTAATCTCGCCGTACAATCTAAAAACCGAAGAATTGCATTTACTCGAATCCGCTGATTACGAATTACGCGGCTCGCAGAAGAAACCGAAGGAGCAGCTTTCAGTATATTGATCGACTTTGATCGAGCTTCGCGTATCACGTTACCGAACACGTTTCGCCGTTCCAACGTTATCAACATCTGTCGGCGCGAGATTAATTTTCGACGAAGCACCGGCAGAGAAAGAGAGAGAGAATTGAAAACCGAGCGCGATAAAAAGCCGCGTAGCACCCATCGAAATCAGATCTCGCGAAAGTTGGGTATCGAATCGTTCGATAGGAACTGGTACATACTGTTAAAAAGATGCTCGCCGAAACGCTGCGCTCGGAAATCGGCCGTTCCGATTCGGTATAATACCGAGAGGAATGAAACTGACCATTGTCAACAGGCGAAGATCGATGGACGCGCGCTGCTGTTTTCGACAGAATTATCGAGCCCCGAGAATTTACAATAGCGTGATCGTCACGCGGTTGACAATAGAGAGATAAGATAGGTGGTAAAATATGAGAATGTTAGATAAAAGAGAGCGTGCGCATGGAGAAACGAGTAACCCGCGTCGAAGAAAATTCGATCGGAACCCCGTCGGCGTTGTTTGCCGACGAAACGGCGCGATTATGCTTCCTCCCGATAGCCTTTTAACACAATTAACGACAGCACCGCGTGCAGTCCTCAGATAAATGAACGCGAAAATACGTGCGACTGCTCGGAAATTAATATCGAAATGGAAATTGAGCGACGACTTCGATTCGCGAAGAAACGATTACGAAATGTGTCCCGAGTCACCGGTTATCTTATTTACATAAAAGAACTTTCGCGGTTATCGCGGACCGATATCTGTAGCATCGATCGAGATCGATACGATCGCCGAGATGTTATATTTTCGTTGCTTCCTTCGCTAATTATACCGCCGCTTGAGATAACGATTATCGTTCCTCGCGATGCTATCGACACTGGACGTGTGCACAGCGCATTCGCCGCGCGTCCGATTCGGCGGCCAACCACCGTTCAATTCGCGCGACTTTCTCCTTCGTGTCGCGTGAGCTAACGAACTACAGCCAGTTTTGCAGCAATTAAAATATTTATGAGACCGCGGACAGCGACATTGTACCGAGTGTTTCACTTATCTTGACCGACATAAAGTATTCCGATAACGTTCCAAGCGCTCCTTGATATTAACTGCATCTTGCCTGAAATATTCTGCGCGTGGCGTGTGTAACGGCCTGCATTGTTGCATCAGTTGCTCCTACGTGCCCGTGGAGTAATCAGCGATCACAAAATAATAGTAATAATAATAATAATAATAATAGTAATAATAATAATAATAATCGCGAATTTCAACCGTGAACTACACGACGTCAACGATAACTTTTTCTACTTGTTCGAACGATCGGAAGAAGACGCGCATTTTCGCGGGCAATTTATTCTCAACATTTCTACAGAATTTATTAGTTTCGAGCAGGTGGTATCGAATGCACAGGAAACCCGTGAAACACCTTGTACGGAAGAGTGGGTGTGGCCAAAATGCCGAAGCGGCTTCGTTTTAGTGCCGCGGCGCGAGCGAGACCCGTTCGAGCCAAACAAATTTCGTTTGCCGGTGTTCACCTCGGGTTTGCCCGGGCTCGAAAACGAAGTGGAAAGTTCCTTGAACTTCGCGGGAGGTTCGCCGGCGTTCACGGGTATCGTGTTCGAAGTTGGCGTGGAAGTTGCGAGCGCAGTTATCGGCGACAATCGGCGCGAGCGTGGAGCGAGTGGAGCGCGGCGACCAAGAACTTTTCGAAAGAAAAAATGATTTGGAAAACGCGAGCGACCCCGGGGTAAAGAACGGCGCGCACGCAGCCAGTCGATAAATTTCGATTCGCCGCCGCAGATATAGTTGTGCATCGTGCATGCATTAGCGGCGGGAGCGCAGGGCCGCGCGCGCGCGCACGTAAGTGCATACATCTTTTAAATCTGATAAATGCATGTACTTACGTACGCAGCGGCGATGAAGCAGTATAAATGCACCGTGTTCGAACTATGTAGTACACACGGCCGGGAATAAACGATCGATGTTATTTGCGCGGACGGCCCGATGTTAAATTAATTATTGGCCACACGCGATGCGCACGCCGCGGCACTGCCAGATATTACGTCCGGTGAAAATTGCTAAATGAATATTCAACATGGAAATACGACGCCCTTTCGCTGCGAATAGGTTACGGGGGTTTTTTAACCGATCCTCTTGGCCGGAGAAAATAGCCGACTGTTGCCTCGGAACACGTTCCGAGAAATTTCCAAAGAAATTCGCGTCTCTCGAGCCAATTCATTTGCGACCTAAACCTCTAATATTATTTTAAACAGCACCCGGAGATTCATCAATCAACGAAAGAGAGATATCGTCGATCCGTTACTGAATATTCGTAACAACAACCTGTCTAGTACGAACGTTATTTAATTATTTCGCGTTGCAATAGGAAAAATAAGTTAGTTTTCCGAGCGGGAATTTACCGCTAATCCGGCTCTCGATACGGTTTGGAGGATCCCGCACAGCGCCACCGGTATCTCGAATGAATCTCGATTTGCTCGCGGAATGAAAATAGTCGTCGCAGTGATTTATCGCGATCCGCGAGCAAAAACAAATAAGTCCGAAGCTCCGGCGAGCAACCGGAATTAATTAAAGACTACAGACGCGAGCGCAAACAGCCGAGAATCTCCGGGAGCCTCGGCTCGGCTCCCATTGGTTATTCAACGTTGCAGCGCAAAGGCTTCCACCGATGAATGTTCGATTCGATTTATTTTTGGTAGCGGACGCGCAAAGAGGTACGTTTACCCCTGCCTCGATCGGATAGTGCAATTTGCGGGAGTATCGATCATCCCGAAGAATCTCTGTCGAGCGGCGAATTTCGCGCGGCGACAATCGCGATTGGCCAGCCGGGCCGCCGGTTTTCCTCCTATCCGACGAAGATTATGTCCTCCCGTCGTCGCGCTCCCGTCCGCAGACCAACCGGAAGTTGCCTTTAACGCCGAGCAACGGCACAAAGGCGGTCACTTAAAAATTCAATGCATTTCAAATTGGTCAGGAATCGTCGCCTGCTCCCCGCGGACACTCGGACCTGGCTTAATTTTCGCTGGCGCCGCTATTTTTCGTAGCTTTCGAGCATCGAGCCACGAGCCTCGAGGCTCCAGGCTTTCGGTTCGCTGCACTGTTGCACGCCTAGCCGGAAGACGGAACATTTTGACCCTCGCCTCGGCCTGCCTCGCGCGTCGAGATCGATTCGAAATCTGGCTGCTCGAAACCGGAGAACAACGCGCAGGTAAAATGCTACGAGGCCGACCGGGTTCTGTTAATTTTTCAGAATTTTCTACGCGAACAGCAGATGAACGAATCCAAGCTAGCTCTATGAATATATAGGGTGACTCAAGGGGTTCAAAGTCGCGATTCTTAGACATTTTTGCGACACTCTATACACCCTGGAATGATCGTAGATAGCTTGCTGAGATCTAGGAGCCGTTCCTCGGAGATCGAAGCGATCGTTTCGAATAGAGCGGGATCGTCGAGGCAAATGAAATCGTCGGGATCGATGCGTCTCGGTCGCATTTAACGGGACCCCCGGCTAATTGCTGGCGGCGATCGATCCGGAACGAGCTCCCGTGTACCAGGAGCGTCGATTGATAAATCACCGCGTTCCCATGGTAAGTTCGACCGCGGATTTATTTTCGACGCGCTGCAGCGCGCCAGATTTAGGACAGCGAGTCGTTGGCCCCTGCGTTCGCACGTTTGCCGCGCGTGTTGCATACTTACGCACCTGTGCCGGCCCACTTTCGCGGTGTGTCCTCGGAATACGGGCGAAATCAATCGCACATGGAAAGGAAAAGAGTGCGCGGCGGTGGCATAGCGCGAGGCGAGGCGAGGCGAGCGAGGCGAGGCGACGTTCTTCGAATCGCGCGACTGTTATCAAGCACCGCGGCGCGGTTTCGCAAGCGGGTTCAACTTCCTCGCGATCCGTCGAACAACCTTGTCCCCCACCCACGTCGCCTTTTCCTCCGCGCAATGATAGAGATGCTGGATCCAGTTATCAGGCTGATACGCTCGTCTACTGTCTGTCTGTATCAACGACTTCGGCCGACAACCAGGCCATTTAACCATGGCATCCTCGCGTTTACTGTGCACTCGAAGATGCACGCCTGTTAGCCGGTCTACGACAGCTTTTAGCACTAGATTCTCCGGTGCGTTAAAGGCCTCTGTTTTAGATTAGTTACAATAATACATTTATTCCGAATGTAGTAGTATAGATGTCTCCAATTCCGCTGCAAGAATTATTTAGCGACGGGGCAAATAAATTCGGTTGTTCGAGGACTCGGTTCTCACGCGACTCTATCAAGAATTTCATGCACGAACGACGTAAATCAGAGGTCCTCTGTACAGAATGTATTCGCTTCCTATCGAAGTATACGCTGGCTCCCGCTGCTGATTAATACTATCGTCCCTGCGGTCGGAGCAAGGGAATTTTTCCCGGGCAGAAATCAGTAAACAGAATGAATTATGAACGGAAGAAGTTTAATACGTTCATAAGGAAAGCTCGGGGATGGATGGTGGCCGGGTGGGCCGCCTTCCAGTGCTTTTATGAGTGCCACAGCCGTACGAAGTTTGGCAACAATATCTGCCGGGCCGAGCATTTGTCTGGCTCTTATCTTGGCCGCTGCGCCGCGCCGCATCGCGCCGGTGGCGAGATACGATGTCGATAAATCCCCATAAATTCCCATAAATTCCCATAAATTCCGATGGATTCTGCTCGTCGAGACGAAAGGAACGCGGGGCCCCGCGCCGTGTTTACGAAGACGGGGAACGCGCGGAGGCCAGGTAATGGAACAACACATAAATCAACGGTGCAAACAAAGATCGCGCGCGTCACCCGTCGTAACGAGGGCCCCACCGTGTCTGCCGGCTAATAAGCCCGCATTAGGTGTCGGTTAGATACAATTACGAACGTTAGTGACTGTTTATCGTTATGCAACGGCCGTGTAGTTCCCGACAGGTGGGCATTAAAGTTTATTAACAGTCGACCGACTGGCTATGCCCCTCGAAGCGTGGTCAATACCGTGATTCAGGAATTGTTCCGACCGCTCGGGGATCATCGTTTCGAGGCCGGCCGTTCCGAGAGCTTTGAACATTTATTTATGACGCTCTCCGGAGAGATAGGGGACCGAAACTCCTAATTTTAGGACCGGAGTACCAGTAGTCCCCCGCAGTACAATACCTGCTAAGTAACGACTCTATCTACCCTCATCTTGGGGCCATTCATCCCCCGATGAAACTTGAATCGAACCGTGCTTTCCTCCCGAGTTGAACATGAAAGAGAATACCAAATGAAATTTCTTTCCACCTCTATCCTACGGCCAACAGAACATCTTCCGAGCGCTCGCGTCAGCCTGTCTATATGCTTTATTAACGCGTCGATGACCGATCGCGAGTCGCCTAGTCTTCTCGTGCCCGGACGTCGCGGAATTGCCGGTGCGTTGACTCGTCGCTTAGCTTTTCCAACCTGGGAGTACGTTTCCACTGTCGCCGATCGTTTGAAATTCTTAGATACGCGTACCGGGAATCGGTGCTCGCAAAGGAAACCGACGAGTCAACAGCTGAAGTCCTATCCGAGCGACTAGCGTGATTCACGCTACACAGTGACGCGACTTTAAATAACTGGCGAAGCAAAGGAATAAAGCGTTCGACGATAAGATTACGCGGGCGCATCCTCGGTACCGAGAAAAAAGACTCGCGGAAGTCGCCGCGAAAAAAGATCACGAGAAATGGAGCATCGTATCGAAAATTACCATCGCTTTCGTCGAACGAATATTCCGAATGAAATCATTGTGAACTGCTTTTAGTTTCACCGCGAGAAATATTTCGGCTGGACAGTTAATTTTTATAATCCTCAGATATTAGAATTCGCTTAACACGTTGAGCGCCACGCGTATTTCTAAAGCAATCCCGTTCAGGCCACGCGTGCCGCTTAGAAGCGCTGCTATTGTAGGTCCAGTGTTTCTTACACACTGTCAGTCATCAGTGACTGACGCGGCCTAAACGGAAAGTCTAGTGTCCGCCACCGATGGCGGACGTGGCGCTCAACGTGTTAAAAGAAAACTCCAGAAAAATCGCGAAATTCGCAACGCGAGGGTCGTAGATTAAACGATGCACCTTGGCCTCGAAAGATTCCAGCCGATCCAAGCGCGGGTCTCAGGAAGCCCGCATAACCCAACCCGTTTTCAATTATTTCGTTCCGGCAAGGCGTGTGCGCAGTCCGGTTTCCGTGGCACCGCGCCGCGCCGGTCGAGCGGCACGAAAAACAGGTGTTTTCGATCGGCGCGGCAGACCCTATCCACGGAACGGCCATTAAAATCGAACGAAACACGGTTTACGCGGGTCTATTTCGGAGGATTAATCCGCCGCGTAGACGAGCATCGAGGCGTCGTTAAAATTTCATTGTCTCGGCATCTACGAGCCGGGGCGAACGCTGCTGCAGGCTGCGCGAACGAAACGCGCTCAAATGGTTTTACCGTCGCGTCGTCGTAAATAGCAACAGTTGGGAAATTAACATCTGCCGGCCCGATGTAAATCCCCTTGCCGCCCTTCGCTCCCCGCCTATACCACCCCCCTGCACCGACCACCTCCACGGCCCGTCGATCTTAAACCTCCTACTCCGGCAAATTGCGCGCGATCGTAAATCGAGGCGTGTACGGCACTACCTCGACGGTGGACGCGTTTTTTCTCGGCAATGGACGGTGTCCATCGGACATGCTTGTCCCCGTAATTTCAACGAATGGTCTCTGGATTTTTCGAAAATTCCCCGGACTCCGATCAGCAGCGTTGTTTTTTATTAAAACGAAATTGTTCAAAGTTCTCGCACGGAAATTATACACTGTGGTGTGAATAATTAGAGTTCGATTAACTTTTACATCTTTAGCGATATTTAAACGAACATTATATTTATACAGTAGAAATATATAAATTCGATGCTTTGTTAAAAAGATTTCTCATCAAATTACATCGTTTAAATTTCACACGCTCGCACAAAATGATTAAAAAAAAATATTCTTATTATTTCTCATCATTGCGTTCAATTACAATTTTGGCAAATTTTGTTAATGTATTATCTAGCAAAGCAACCCTTGTGTCATCTCAAAAAAAATAAACTCTACATTACCTGGTTCGATTTTAAAATAGTTATTCCGTTGTATAAAGGCGATCGCATAAAGTCCACGGCCGTAGTAAACCTCGCCAAGCAGTGTGCTCGTAATTGAATTCCATTTTTCGATATCAGCTTCCACGGAGTTCTTAGAACAGTTCTTTGCTCGTCGCGGAGCAATAGCCTTAATTAGACCGTGGACTTTACGCGCGACAAAAATAAGCAGATATCGTCGCCTTGGAGAGAAGCATCGGGAGAATTGAAATTATTATAGCGTAAAATGCGAAGTGCGACAGTTAAACTAAAATTAGAAGTTCGAAACGGTCTCGCCGGTCCATCCGAACGAAATATAACGATCGCGTCTAGAATCGAGGCGGTATCGTATCCCGCGCCGAAACATCGGCGGTGACAATGGAAACACCGCGATAAGAATCGCCGACGACTCGTAAAAGCGAAAGTAAAAATAGCGATCTCTCGGTGCTTCGGCCGCTATTTCCGAGCTCGCTACGGCGATCCAGTTAAACCGAGTTATCCATCTCGCGAAGCAACGACTCTCCGAAATAGTTTTATAGGGGATGATTCCCGGTTAAAACGCGCGTCGGCCGCGCGAAACGCATCTCTCCCCCCCTCGGCGCCAGGAGACTCCATTTCCGAGGAAATCGCCTTCGAATCCGTTCGCTCGCGAGTCCGGATGCGTCGAGAGCGGAATCGATTTTCGCGAAAATGCTACCTCGCGCGAGGAAATTGTTATTTCGCGATTTTTTTATCCGCTTCCCTTCGCGAGGATTCGCTGCGCGCGATTTTTACCGCGCCGTCTGTTTATAATTGGACCGCTGGATGTTTGCGCGTTTATTAATGGTCCGAAAAAAGCGTCGAATCGTTCTCGTAATCTTCGATGATTATTTTTTTCTCAAATTTTTTAGAAGAGATTTTTAGGCAGGCTAAAAATATCAAAGTGCAGTGTCGAATATTATTCATGGACCAAATATGGAGCAATAAAAGCATTCAAAGTATCTAAACAATAATTAAAGGAAATAATTAAAAAAGAATGGAGATCTCTAGGTGATTCCTGCTTCTTGCAAGAAACGCAAAGCATTTTTATTCCGCGGGGAAACGGTAATCGTTTCGTTGCTAGCGTCGCAGAGAATTAAAAATACGCGTTGTATGTAATGATAGGAATCGGGTATTTTGAGTTAATTTTGTGAGACGCGCGCGAGGGCGTTTCGTGGCAGAAAGGAAATTGGACTGCAGACTTTCTATGGCATTGAGAGCGGCACAGGATGCCGAATCCGAGCGTCTACGTTCCCGGAAACGGGGAAATTTAAAGATTCTTGAATTTCACCGGACTGGTGCTCGACAAAGAATCGCGTCCGTATCATTTCGCTAACACGCAGCCATCGTGCGGTTATTTCGTATCAACGGGACGCGAATCTTTCCCACCGGAAACGACTCTTGGCGTAATGAGATATCCACGCGGAGACACGTTCTCCGTATGCGATGTTTTCAATCTTCGCTTCAGAGGAATCGGTCATTGTCGCCGGTGCGGCGATGGAACAATGCAGCAGAAGGATCGCCGCGTCTACAATAGAATTTCACGGTGTGACATAACTAGACCGCGGATTTTTTGCATTTTTTATTATTTCGCCATTATTCGAGGGTTTTAGTTCCGTCTAGAGATCTGCGACTTAACCCATTACCCTAATAAACTAATAAAACTAAACTAAAATGAACTGAATTTACCATTATTATTATTATTATTTATTCTCAAATCTTGAAAATATTGGCCATTTTTGAGATATTGGCCGGATGAGCTACTGAATTTATTAAAAACCCTAATATTATAAATTTCAATGCATATATGTGTCCTAAACAAAGGACAATGGCGGATGTTGGGTTAAAGTGGCACTGGTTGCGACCGTGCACCTATTCGCATTAGTCCGCAAGCAACCCTGTTTTATGCCACGCGGTCTATCTGGTATAAATAAATAAATTAAGCCGCGGTAAAAATACCAGCGGAGTATTGTTTATCGTTCGCGGATCGCTCCGTTGAAAAATTTCCATTCCGTTCCAATTCTCGGTGTACTTCCGCTTTGCGCGCGTGCGAGCGTGCGTGCACGATCAGGCGAACGAACGAACGAACGAACGAACCAACGAACGAACGAACGAACGAACGAACGAACGGACGAACGAACGAACGAACGAACGGACGAACGGACGAACGAACGGACGGACGGGCGGACGAACGAACGAACGGTCGAGTTAATACACCAAGGATCGTCGCGATCTGTTGGCGAAAACAAATGCAAATTCATTGTCCGGTGTGCAGCGTGCGCGGCGCGTCGTTATTACGGCAATTAATTAAAATTCCTGTCATTATTCGCCGTCCTCCTGCAGCAGCCCTGAAACCATGCGTGAACCGCGGCCGTACGGTCATTTTGCATGCACCCTCAAAAAGACCTTCTGTCGTATTCCTGATGACATACTATTGCGATTGGAAATTGCTGTGCACGCACGTCACCCGATCTACCCGAACGCTTTAAAACAACTGGACATGCGTGCGCTCGAAGGAGCTCGGCCGGCTTCTCCCGTCATGAATAGCCGTTTCCAGTTCGCACATTGATTATTTCGCGCCGGCATTCCTAATGAACTCTGATTATCCCTCCAACGAGAGAACCCGACCCAAACGACCATCGAAAACGATGTATTCAAACGTTGAAATTACCTCGCGATTTTTCATTTCTTTTTAAATAACCATCGCTACCTTTTTACCCGATTCATTACTGCAACTATACCAGTCAAGGGTGAAAAATCAATTGCTAAGTTATATTCCCGGGATGAAAAGTCTCCCTAGCTAAATACTTTTCGGAAGCCGCTTAGCAAACACTTAGTTTTCGGTATCGAATTTCTGGCACGTCCCCTCCAACAGATTATAGAAATTGCAATGCCCCGAACTTCTCCATCAAACTTTTGCGTTCAAGTATCCGATGCAAATATTTGCTGTAACCGGATTAGAGGAGCGATCGTTTAACCCGTTGCCCTATAATTTTCTTCGCAGCCGCAGTCGACGATATTGAAAACCCCGAACGTTGAAAATTCTCTGGATGGTCTATCAATTAATAAATTACGATGATAACGGAGATTTCACCGTGACGCCGACGCGATATGTGTATACTTCGTAACGCGTGTAGAAATTCCACGGTGGAAAAAGGACAGCGGAAGGCCAGGGGATGATTTAAGTGGCCGAAAGTTGGTCGGAAAACCGTGTTTCCCGCCAGGAGCGTAGAACAAGCGCGGCGCAACCACCGAGTGGAAACAATTAAACGATGCGGGGTCCGCGGGAAACGTTCTCGTGTGCCACGGATTCCCTGAAAGTCTCGTGGCTGCGTTCTCTGCGTTATGTAACGTAACTACTACGTGTGGTGTAACGGGACGGGGCGGTGCGGCGCGGCGCGGCCCGGCGTGGGCTTTTACATTGCCCGTTTCTGTGCCACGCACCAACCCCCTCCCGCCGCCCCGTCCGCCCGTAGTTTCGTCGCTTGGGGACAAAAAAAATCGATAGGCTCTCTCTCCCCACGATTCTCTCCTCCTCCTCCTCCTCCTCCTCTTCCTCCTCTCACTCTCTCGCTCCCTCTCTGCCACCCTCTCCCTCCGTCCTTCTGTTCCTCCCCCCGGTGATCCCCCAGCGAACCCTCCGCCGCAACCCCCGCGGTTCCACCGCGCGGTCTCCTGCTCGCTGTGTGCTTTACCGTGCAGAGTTCTCGTTCTCTGGCTGTTCCTAGCGTGCGGCAAAAAGGTGTACAAGCGACTAACAAAGCCTCGGCTTTTTTTTACGTTTATGCACATTTCCGCCCCTCACGGTTTCATGCCGGTGTGCCCTGGCTGGCTGGCTGGCTGGCTGGCTGGCTGCTCTCCGCTCCGCGCCGCGCCGATCCGCTCGAAGAGCGAGCGAGCTGACCGACGGACGGCCGAGAGAGCCCAGTCAGGCCACGAATCCGTTAGCGACGAAACACGCATCGCTAACCTTTGGATCGGTCGCACACAGCCC
The DNA here is from genome assembly GCA_028455555.1 of Augochlorella aurata. Classification (NCBI taxonomy): domain Eukaryota; kingdom Metazoa; phylum Arthropoda; class Insecta; order Hymenoptera; family Halictidae; genus Augochlorella; species Augochlorella aurata. Next base: position 1,128,838 of record CM052153.1, on the reverse strand, counting down.
GCTTTTACACCGGGGCCCGGCCCGTGTAAAAATAAATTCGCAAATGAAACGTGAATTCCGCGTCTTTGTCGATAACGAACCGCCGCGCGCCGAGCCGCGCCGAGCCGCGCCGAGGGTCGACCCTGTGTCCGCGAGCCCGATTACCGCCTACGCGAGCAACACGAAGAACACGAGGAACACCGGGGCCCCGGCTCTCTCCGCGCCGGATGACCAGCCACGCCGAATTACAGCATCAAATGTTCCCTTTGATCCGAATCGATGCTCGCCGATCCAAACTCCCTCGGAAGACGCGCCCGGCAACGCCGACACCGCTGCCGACGCCATCGCGGATTTTCGAGCGGGATGCACGATTCGACTAATGGACGGTATCCCTTAAACTGTTCCTTCCTCTTTGTCGGGCAACTTCGCCTGTTCCGAATGTTTGCTCCCTTTGATTTCCCTCTCGGAGCCGACCAACTTCTTCCCGCCGCGCCAATCCTATCGAATCTAATCCGAGACGATACCGATCCGCGGCCAGTCTCTTACATGATCTGCCGCCGATCCCCGAATCTCGTGTCCGAACCAGCCACAGGATTTGCCGGGCGCCGATCAGACGAGGGTTGGCTCTCTGTCTTAAGGGTGTTCGCCTCGGACGAAATCGCTCGCGCGAGAGGAACTTCGATTCCGTGGTAAATGAATCGTGGAAGGAATGTTTCAATCGAACGGAAATGAGCTTGGAAACGGCGAAAGAATCGACGAATACTATTGCGTTATTTCCAAATTATTAACACACTGTGTATATATTTATAATATATTTAATATTAATTAATTAATATTGTTAATATATTTTCGTTATATATTCGAAAGAATTCCTCCGCGAGATCCGAAATATCCTCGTTATATACTTGTTACAAAAATCTTGTTGTCACTTTTGTAAATATTAAATTGTTTTTTAAAAATGCAGATTTGTTCAAAATTCACTGATTTTTACGTGATAAAGCTCGATCCATGATTCGTAAAAAGGGGTTAAAGCTATCGAGAATAGAAGCTCTGCTTTCCATGACTGAAGCGGGCAATTTTTATTTTAGACAGAAATCCCTAGTTCACGATCGATCTCGTACAGTAAATTAATGTTTGAATATTCCTCGGGCGAGCTGTCGCGGGAGTCCGATTCGAAATCGATGAGCCAGTTCTGCGAGTAACTCAACGACGGAGCAGAGCCGTCTAGCTGACGTTATTGTAAATAATTCGGCCATAAATATCGCTTAGAATTCGAGTCGCAGAAATCTATTACAACGTGTTTAGACGTCTCTTACAAATAGACTTTCAGCATCATCCTGTCCGGGGGAGGTTATGAATGACTGGGAACAGCGAAATCCTCCGCCGCAGCCGCGCGGGATCATAGTGAACCGCTTCTCTTTCATGCGGCCGAAGAAGGGACAAGAACGGGGTGCGGGTCGCGACTTATAAATCACGTCGACAATCGGGGTTAGTACAGGCACCCTTGGAAACCTGTTCCACCGAGCGTCTCGTCGGCCATTGTTCCGCTCCATTTCGAACTTTCCTGACCCCCGGTGTATAAAAGGGTCCCGTCTAATCACACGTATCACGCATGTTAATTAACGGCCCCGGGGTCCTTTCTACATTGCGAACAACGGCGCGAGATAACCGTAAATTGCTTCCAATTTAACACACAGTGCCTAACCGGGGACCGTCGTTTGTCACGGAACGAAAAAAATAGAGAAGAAGACGCGGACCGTGTCTCGTCACCTCGATTAAATGGGCTTTCAACTATACCGTTTGCCCCCCTCGGCCCTCCCCGCAGACGTCTGGGACTGGCAACGCGATTACAAAGAGCTATGGAGCCGATTTTCTGCGATCGCTCATTGGCCCGCGGATTACCCCGCTTCGAACGATTCGGAGGAAATGAATTCGGTATAGATCCTGAAATATAAATATCTCACAATGGAATTAAAACGAATCCGTGCTTTTATTCCTCGACAGTGACACCTTCTTCGTGATCTTTCTTATTTTCTTTTCGGTGGATTTTTCGACAAAATTCGTTTCCTATTTTCTTATTTATTAACTAAATTATCTTGGAAAATGTTTCGAATATGTTACAAGTTGTCTTCATCGTTTATTGTACATTGCTTGTAACGTCATTTCGTCCGGTTATTCACTACGTCATTGTTTTCGCTAAAACGTGAACGCGATATGACTTTTAAATTTCTTTAAACCTATAATAAATGACGAGGCGAGGTAAGTATGACTTACACTCTGCGTTTCTGCATTAACAGTTTCCAACTGGTCGTTCCGCTCTTTATACGAGCGACGAGATTCATTTGGGTTTTATATCACAGTCCGAATTCGCCCGATATCCGATCAATGCGATCGAAGAAATAAATTCTGTGCGAACTTGTCTGCAAAAATGAGATGAATCGAGTACTCACCTATTTTTCTCCAATTCATTATGAGTAGTCCTGCAAAAAGAGAAGGGATCTCGTTAGTTTTTTAAAACGGCGGAATCGTTTATTTTCGATGCTGAACAACAAATTGTAAAAACTTGATTTAAAAATGAATAACAACATTGCTTAATATAGATTATTTCGGATCGCGCCGAATAACAGTTGTTCAATATCGAAACACCAAAGGGTCATTAACGAAAGCCCATATTTCAAATATGCTATGAGAACACAGGCACGAATAAACGAATGTTCGATTGTTTAAACTGTGTGTAATCTGGTACAGATTTTTTTATTACTCATATATACATATATATAGGACGATTTACACGCTCGCGTATCCACTGTGTGAAACAAATCGGTTCGGGAGTGGTCAAATTGTAACCGAAACAACAGTTGAGTGCAGAATTGTCAAGCCACTGACGTGTAGAACACAGAATGGCGAGGGAGAGGATGGGCGAATTGTAAAACGCGCAGAAAATTTATCGAGTTGGAACGAAGTTATTGAATTTTTCGGCGCACTTCTAACTGAAACCGTTCCAAAAACAATTCGACAAAAATAACTGGAACGAAGTAAGTGCGCAACGCGCGTGCAACGCGAAACAGCGAACGACATATCGAGCATGTAATCGGCTCGAATCGTCGAATTATTCAAGAATTACAGAAGCCACATGTTCGCCACGATGTACAAATGAATTTCCTTCGGAATGTATAAATTGTTCGCACATACGAGCGGTGGAATAATAAATAATTAATGCCGGCGATAACAATTGAAGTATTTTCACCGGACAGCAATGATTAAGTCTAATTATAATATATCGCAAACAAGTGGCAAATGCAAAGCGTTCTAAAACCATAAAGGAAGATGCAAAGAATGCATCGATTGCAACTCGATTACTCCCGTGACCTTGGCAAAATTTTCTGCGACACGAATTTAAATAGAAAATGACCTCTTTTGAACTTTTTCACTGCCTTGAACTGTACACACGCCCGAAATAAATTTTAAATGATAAATAAATAAATTTCAATAAATTTCGTACGAACTTCAAGCGTACAACTTTGTAATTAAACAAAACGTGACATCGTCACAGGGTCAACATTCGACTCAATTGCTTTAATGGCTATAAAAATTGTATTAAATAACTAATAGTACGAGACAGTCACTATTTTCTACAACAAGGCATAAGAGGAATATGAAAATGTATAAATAAAAGCTAAGCGTTGCTCAGCGAATGCCCTACTTCTGTTCACCAGAAGAAACAGTACTCGAACACTACACTATTAATTATATTAACAATTAGACTGCAGATTTTCACGTGAAATAAAAACGAGCGCAGCTGCGTAGAAAATCATCTCCTCGATAACCGCAGCGGCTCGATAACAATGACGATGACGTGCATCGAGACTCGTTTTACATTCGACGTATTAATTTTCGTCACGAAAAATCCGCAGTCTGCTAATGAGAATAAATGGTACCAACCTGCTGCCCTGGGATTTTTTCGTCTTTGGCCTTTTTGTGACCGTCCGCATATCATCGGGCATCGGCATCGTCGAAGCGTAGCCATGTTCAGCTTCTGCAATGACGAACCAATCGTCAGTGGCAACAGCGAGATCGAGATAGAGATAGAGAGATAGATATATATGTAAAGAGAGAGAGAGAGAGAGAGATGTAAAAAGCAAGAGAGAGAAACAGAGAGAAAGAGAAGGAGAATCGATCCGATATATATTTCGCGTGGCGAGGATACCGAACGGCGAACGGCGAAGAGGAGCAGGCTCGCGAAAAAACCGCGCCGCGGCGTACATGACTCGCGAACTCGTGCTCGTTAAGCGCGTACACGGTGCCGGCGACGTGGCGGAATAAAGTCACGTTCTGTCTTGCGAGCGTAACTTACTGCGGCATTAAAGCGCCGCGCAAACACCGCTTCGCGCCGGCTTCGACGATCCGCACTCGAAAAGACCGGGATTTATGTTACGATTTCAGTTAACGCCGTCCCGGCGAACGAGGCCGGTCGTCCGAGCGAGTAACCGATCCCCAGTCAAATAAATCCGGGAACGTAACAATGTAGAGTGCCCGGACAGAGCAAAGGGGGAACTTCCTGCTCCGGGGATCGGCGACGATCGCGCGCGGAGCGCCGGCCAAGAGATACGAGTCCATTGACTTTCGCGAATTTTCGGATCTCTTTGTTCCCCGGTTACCGAACCAACGCGCGGCTTATTGATTTATCTTGCCACGCGATTAAACTGCTCCCTTGCCGATTCGAACGGCTGCTGGGCCGCCCGCGACCCACCACTTCGACGAGCCCTACCTCCTGCCTTTTCCAGTTTTATAGTGCAGTCGAGTTCATTTTTTAACGGGAATTCATTGGAACTTGGGCGCTCGAGATATCGACTGCTTTTGGACTCGCGTCTGGGTCAACGGAGACCCAGGTGTTCCACGGTATAGAATCAAAGTAGTTTATTAATACTCGGAACGCTGACGATACAGATCGCCGAAAGAATTTTTATATTCTTAAACGAAGTAATTATTGGCTGGGGAACGAGGTGTGAATGGTAAAAAAAATCGGCGCGGACGATCGCCGTTATTTTTCATCGAAAGGAAGCGGTGACCGCGTCCATTTCTCTTCTAAATAAACAATCTCCGCGGCCCCGCGAAATCCAGTTACGCGAGTGCGGAGCAGTCCCCTCGCAGAAAACTTCGATTCCCGTCAGAAACGACGAAAAATGCAATTACCGGTAGCTATGGGACAATTCCAGCTTTCCGGCATCGATCGGCTGGCTGAAATTACATAAGTGGAAGGGAAAAGAGACGCGGCGAGGAAGAGGAGGAGGCCGAAGAGGAAGAAGAGAAACACGTGGCGAGAGAAAAGGAGAGCCATCGGAAAGATATCCGGAGCAGACGCGAGACCGGGACAGAGAAGGCCAGTCACCATAACGAGTGGCGTAAATTATAAATGCCTCCTTTGGCGAGCCTACGGTTCTCCCGATCCTCATCATCGTACAACAGGCCTAATGCCAGCCAGTGAAAAAGAACACGCGCGCCCGCGACATCGACCATCTGTCCTCGTGAAAGAAGAAAAGCGTCTCGCTCGCATGCCATGACCATAAGGCCGCACTCGCGTCATGCAAAAGAGAAATTCGCGTCGTGAATAGCGCGCCGAACTTGCGCGGAGAGAATGAGAGAGAGAGAGAGAGAGAGAGGGAGGGGGGAGGTACCTTATGGAACTCGTTTTAGAAACCGAGGTGGGGTGGCAGACGCAGGAAGGGGGAACAGGGTTGCGGGAGCTATTTCCAAAAATTTGAACAAAACAGAGAGCCCGTCTGCCCTGCGTGGGAACCGCGCGCGCCGCGACAATGCATCGGAAAGAATAGTGATCTTGTTTCTTTTTTTACCGTTGCCCTCCTTTTTCAGCTCGTTGACGCTAAATTATTGCCTAGAGCTGTTCTCCTCGGCGAGGCGGCGCGCGTAACAGTTCCGATGAAAGATCGGAATCGCTAAATGCGGGGGAATTCTCGGAAGGAGTTAATAATGTACGTGATTCTTTATCATTAACTGCGCTAATTAACAATCCGCCGTTTCCCTTCCTTTAGAAAGCAGCAATATAATCCGGAGTTGGTATCTCCCGCATTTCGCTCGGCTGAAATGGCGCAAGATGGCGGAGATTAATGGTCCAACATTTTTCCGCAGCGTAGAAGTGGCCGAAGAAATTAATGATACCGTCGACAGTAACCAAATACCGAAGAGCCACGATTTTTTCCCTTTTTTCCAAGTAGTGTGAAATCGTAACTGCGGATTTATCGCCGGCACACCAATCATCGCGCGCTTCGAAGGCGCGCGAGGATTAATCAAATTCATTGTAATTCGATGCTGCTCTATTCTATTCTCTCGGCGTTGTCCATTGATATATTAAATCGCGCGAAGTTTTCTTCATCTACTCGTTCGATGGAATGTTAGGCATGCGACAAGGGCGTGCAACGTCCCCCGGTAAAAATCAGGAAAGTTACAGTAATTAAACAGGGGCGAGGAAGAAGCGGCTCCTGCGAGCACACCGAGCCGGCAGAAGGGAAATGAAAAGCCACGTGCTATAGGAGTAGGCAATGCCGCACACAATATCCGTCGTATTTCGTGCGTGGTTCCCTCGTTAATGGTCACGTGAATTCTTTTTCGCTGGACTACGTGTCCTTTCATTAAGCCGCGGAGCACGTGTGAAGTTTTTCTCCCACTGGCCGACCATTTGATGTCTGAATTAGCGAAGAATGAACGCTTCGGGGTGAAAGAAGTCGCCGGAGACTCGGGGAGCTTTAAATAAAAAGGAAAAGGTAAGCTTTGCGCTTTCAAAGCGGAAGAGAGAAATCGCTCCAGCTGCGTCTCTGTGCGGGTTTCGCGCGTGTAATACGGATAACGCATTGATACGTGACACGTGACGCCTCTGACTCACGCCTTTGACTCACGCCTTTATTTTAAATCCTCGTCTTTTTGCGCGCGCAATTGTCCGGTGATTTCCGATTCGCGGGCATTGTGGCTTCGGGATTCCTGATTTGCATACACCGCGGTTTGTGATTTCCAATTTGCATCTGTTGTGGTTTGTTAGTTCTGATTTGCATGCATTATTGTCCGTCGTCCGCGATGCGCGACCCTTTTGCTTGCGATTCGCGGAGTTTTAGGCGACGTCCGACGCATGCGACCGTCCACTTTGCAATTTACTATCTATTCGTCTCTGCGCGAGCTTTTCGGACTAGCAGTCCGGAATTCCCGATCCTCGGTTCGCCAATCTCTTCAGTCCCGTGACACCGCGAATCTTCCGTATCTTGTAATCATTTGTTCAGTGATTTTATCGTTATCTTTCTGCGACTTCGCGATTTACGTACCCTCGAACGTGTACAGCATTCGCGACTTGCTCCGTTTTATCCTGCAGACACTCGTGCGAAGACTCCGCGCGTTCGTTTTGCGATTCGATTTACGATTCGAAGTCCGTGTGTTTCGTGACTCACGACTCCTGTGTTCCGCGATTTATTCGGATCCTCATATTTCGTACTGCGTCTCATAACCAACCAGAAATCGCGCAGCGATTTAGGTGTGCGCAATTTACGGCAATACGTAGCACCTGTGCGTGGCTCGTTCCTATCCTTCGTACGTTTATCCACTCCGCGATCGTATCTTACGGTTCTCGCGGCCACGCGCATTGTGATTCTTCGGCGTTGCATCTGCGCATAATTGCGATTTGCCTGCGCACTTCTTGCTTCGCAATTGTTATCCCGCCGCGGCTTTTACCTGCCCGATCCCACCGTTCCTCCTCCTCCATACCTCGCGATTCCGGGGAGGGCCGTAGAAAAGGTTCGCCCCTCGATTTCTGTGTCTCCACGCGTTCGCGTCATCGCCATCCCCTCTGTCTCCTTATTTCTCGTTCCACGAATTTTTCTCTCTTCCGATCAACTTACCGGCCACCCCAGCTGCGGCGCAAATGAATGCAGAATTGAAAACTCGTTCCACTGAATCGTCAACGGAGCAATTCACCGCGAACCGACGGTGTCGCGTCAGGAGTGCACGCGAAAGGGTACCACGGCAACGAGCACACGACCTTTCCTCGAAGTCTCGCGCATACGGACAATTTAATTCACCGGGATGCATTCATCGCGAACACGCGGCGCGTAACTCCGTTGCGGCGCGGCGAAATTTGCTAATGCTGGTCGGGGAAGTAGTTCAACACTCGATTATCAAGCCTACGATCAGCCAGCTAAAGCCTATCGAGGAGACCTCTGGGAACGGAAACACAAAATTCACGGAATTTTCGATTCGGTTCTTCGCTGAACGCGAATCGTGCAACCTTCGGTTTCAATCTGACGGAATTTACACCGATTCGCAAACACCGTGGACAGCTGTAATTTCGTGTAAAACATACGATATGACATAAAACGATATTATAATGTTCGTTATTAAATTATGATGCGAACGTGTGCCTTGCCAGTAGTACTATAATTAGTAATTTGATTATTCAAGTCCGTTTAATCCTTTGAATAATAAGAAACTAGAAAATGAAATACATTTTCCAATAGATTTTCTAATGGGATCTATGGTGGTTCCAATAAACATTTTCTGATATTTTTCACAGATCTTCAATTGCCTATACTGTTCATAAAAGAATATCTAACAAGAAAATGAACCGTAGGCTGCAAAAATAGAGGCTTCAGGCTTCAATAGGTATATTATTTCAACCCCTAGCACTCGGAACATTGTCCTGATATACGTACAAGCAACACGTTTGCAAAATATATATTGTAATTTACAGAATGTTTGCATTGTAATTTACAGTATGAAAAAAGAAATTCCACGTCCGAGTGCAAAGGGTTAGGATTATTTTCAATAAAATTTTAGCAGCCAGAATATCTGCAATTGGAAATTTCGTGACCATATAGAGACATATTGCTGTATTCCAAAAATCGTGGAAGGATGAATTCTCATTCTATTCAGGCGCCACGAGAGTATCGGGAGTGTTTAGTAGACTTGGCCCCACTGGTGATCGCAGCTCCTGAAGGTTACATAAGCGGTCGCAGCTTCCGCGCTAATAAGCGCTCCTTTTACGCGCGGTCGTATCGCTCGGAAGCGTTTTTGAGGGAGCCCGGTGCCAAATAGGCCAATTAATATAACGTAACAGCCTTATCTCGGGTATCTTCGGGCAATAACAGTTAATGTTCGATCGACGATTCGCCGTGATTCCCCCTGCCGCGTAGAGAAGCAGTTCTTCTCTACGAGCGGCCAATAAACCGACGCGGAAAGCTCCTTTTCTGGGGCTCGGCCGGACGGGTTGGGTCCGTGCTCGTTCAACGGGCACACGAAACATCCCTCTCGGTCGCGTGATGCGAGCTTAAACCACGAGGAGAGATCGATCCGCGTAATGGAGGGAGAGCAGAGAGAAACAAAGAAGCCGTTCTCGGGGTGTTCGGTCGAACGTGTGTACGTGACGCGGAGCGAGCGAGAACGGACGCGAGAGAGAGAGACAGAGAGAGAGAGAGAGAGAGAGAGAGAGAGAGCGTGCGCGAGCATGAGCGAGCATGAGCGAGAGCGCACGTTCCCTCGACCCGGGAATACGCGGATCTTAAACGAAACAGGAAAGAAGAATTACGGCACCGTAAAATCTCGAGCAGTAGCTATTCGAAAGCGAAACGCAGTAACCCGAAAAAAATGCAAAGCGACGCACGTTTATTGTGATCCATCGTGGTTCCCTTATTTGTGTCACGATTCGCGATTCCCGACTCGGTGCTAACGGAAACTGGAAGGGTAACTCGCGCGGATTCTTCCGGTTGTGCTCAATGAAATCACGCTGCATTAGGTTTATAGGAGTTCCGTTGGCCATTGTTGAAACGCTCCCTATCGACGATGTAAAATGAACTATGATTTTGATCGATCGTATCATAGCCCGCGAAATGCATCATATGCCGTCTAGGAAGAACAGGTAGATCGGTTTTAAAGGATCGATTCGCCCTCGAAGATTCGCGCTCCAAAATACTACGTTGGAAATGATCGAAAGTGTTAAAAACAAGCGAGATAAAAATGCACGTGGTAGTCTCGTGACGAGCTATCTTTTTAATAAGTTGTACTGTCACCAAGCGATATGGAATGTGTTTGTTACTTTATTTTATCTCCGTTAGTATAAAAAAGCAGATTTTCCATCTTGAATATATTCATGCGGCTCATATTAGTATGGAAATTTATTTTAGAGTCACTTTGAGGATAGTCTCATCCCTCAAACAATTGTTTGACATATAGAGAAAGAGGATTATTAAATGTTTGCTACCTCGTATCGTTTTAAAACATCTAGGAACAGCCTCCCACGTTAACAAAGCTAAGTCAAAAAGCACGATTTAAACGTAGAAAGGATACCGCTTGTTTTCGACATTATGCAATTCTTGCAGAAACAAAAAACCGCTTTAGTGAATCTACACGTACACACTGGAAACATCGCCGTTCAAGTCTCATGACAGTGTGGAAAGTCCATGAGATTATGAAGAATTGAATATCACGATTTGCATAGAGTGACTCACATTACCTGCATTCATTTGTCCCAGTACTGTTGAACTGCCGACTTAGAGTACGAATTCTAACGTTACCCCCATTTACGTATGTTCAATAACATTCTTTCCATAATATATCTTTCAAAATATATCTCAAAATATATCTTTCGTTTCAGTTTTTGAAGCGACGCATCGACAGCCTGGTCAATATATTCCATACGCCTAAAAAAAAAATTAAAAGGCCTGTGCTTGGCGACAATCCGCTTCCATTCCGAAGAATACAGAGGGTGGAAACAGTAGTTTATTATTACAGCAAACGTTTCCGCAAATTCGCGCAAACGAATTGAATTGGAGCTGAGCATGTTTATGGGGAATCTAATCGGCGAAGTGTTTACACGAATATTCTGTATAATGGTCGACTCGATTAAAATGCCATTAACGTTTGAATTTTTGTGGGGGTTGCGCGCGCACGTGGCAAGCTCGGACGGCAGTCGGAGACAAATAGAGAAACGATCGCGGCGGCCGGTTCGCGAAATGAAAAACGAAGAAGGAACAAAGCGGAACGAGATAACGCGCGATTCAGCACGCACACGATGGTGATGGAGGGAGCGGAGGAGCATCGGGTACGGCGCAGCAAGCGATATTATAAGTGGAGTGATAAAATGAGATCATCGTTAACGCTTCTCGCGCACCGATGCACACGTATTATGCACAAGGCGAGTCGACCTACGCAGCACAACGACACGCAACGCGGCCGCTGGAAAAAACAACAGACGCATATATTTGCCGATGTTTACCGGCGTGGCTCGAAAACGGGCGTGCAGCGATACGTGGCCGCGCGGCGTACGCCGCGTTACGTCACCGGAACGTATTATCGACGAAGGTCACACGGACGCACCGAAATGTCCCATCAAGGTGGCCGGGGAGCAAGAATTTCGCAAAGTCCCCGGCCTGTTCGCGTAACCCTCGAGCAGCCGCCGTCGCGTGACAAGCGGCAGAAAGAATCCGACGGACCTAGAAACGAAGGAAACGAAAATCGCGAATAAACGAACCGTGGAAAGGCGTAATAACAAAGGTCGCGTTCCGCGATCCAGCGACGGCACACGCACGTTCGTTGCCATGTGCCAATGACACGGCGCGGAGCCGAGCGGAGCGGCGAGCCCGCGCGCACCCACACACATGCAAACGAGCGGGCGGTCGGCCGGAGAGCTCGACAACGTTCTCGAGTAGGGTGGAAAATAAAAAGGGGGCGAGAGAGAGAGAGAGAGACCGAAAGAGGCGAAACGAGAAAAAAGAAGCTGAAATTTGTCAGCCGTCGGCGGCCGTTTCGGGAGCGGTACATACCTCTTTCCCGTCGTTCAATGTACTCAGCGGCCTGTAGTAGGGCAGCAATGCTCATATTTCCCCGGTTTGGCGTAATTCTGGCGGCTTTGGTTCACTACCTCTTTCCCAAGGATTCCCCGGCACTGACACCGCGCGCGGCGGCCGACGCACAACGCGACAAATGTTCAGAAACGCGCACGAACCGGCCCGTATTCGCCGCGGTGCTGCTGCGAAGCGTCGCTGTTGCTGTCTCTGTCGTTATGTTGTTATTGTTGTTGTTGTTGTTGTTGTTGTTGCTGCTGCTGGTTGGCGGTGCCGCCGCTTCTCGAACTTTTCTCTCCGGCCGCCTGTTTCAACCGCCTCTTCTCCTTCTCCTCCTCCTCTTCCTCCGCCACCTCTTCCTCCTTTTCTCGTCCGTCCGCGCGCCTCGCTGGCTGCGTTCGCCCAGAGGTGCACGTAACAACAACACACTCACGCACACACAGAGAGGGAGAGAGAGAGAGAGAGAGAGAGCTAAATGCACGAACGTTCGTACGTGAGTGCGCGCGCGCGCACACACCGAGCTCCACACGCACACACACACGCACGCGCGAGAGAGGGAGAGAGAGTTAGAGGGGGAGGGAGAGAGAAAGAGAGGCTGGCTGTAGCCCGATTTCAAACGGGCACTAGATCCGCGGACGGCAAATCGACGGCCAGGCCTCTCCAACCGCGATAAACATCAAGAACCGTCGTTTTTTGTTTGTTTGTTTCTTTCCTCTCGATTCCTCGCTCCTGTTTCTCGATACGCGTCTCCTTTTTCCTTCCTCTCTGCCGCCTGCCTGTTCGCCAAGTTCAACAACTTTCTCGTCTGTGTTCCGTTCGCGTATGTCCCTTACGAGCTGCTCGAGCTTCTTCTCTCCTTTCGCCGGTTTCCACCCGTGTCCGTGTTCCGGTGTCCGTCTCTCTGTCTCTGCGTGTGCGTGTGTTCGTGTGCGAGACCGCGCGCGCCAGCCGTCTGTTTTATGTGCGGTCTCCACTTCTCGTCTCTTCTTCCCTTTTGTCTCTGCGACGGCGTTTCCACTTGTGTGTTGTTACCCTTCTTCTTCGTCTTCTTACTCTTCTTCTTAGTCTGCCTTCTTCCCTTCTCGTTCCTTGTGTCTGTCTCTCTGTCTCTCCCCTCTCTGTTCCCGTTCCTCTAGCTTTCAGTCTGACTTCGTCGGTTCTTCTTTCTTCACCTTCGTTTCACAACATTCACTGTAGGAGCACATCGAAAGCACGTGAAAGGATATTTCGTACGGGGCCGAATACGAGGCGAGAATACGACGCACCCGCTGTGCTCTACTCTTCCTAACAGGGAGTCGCGTGCGAGCGAACGGGAAGCGTGTTTCGCGATGCGTAAGAGAGAGAAAGCCAGATGGCCGGCGAAAAAGAGAGGGGCTTGCAAAAAAAGAGAGAAAATAGAAAGAAAAGAGCGAGAGAGAGAGAGAAAGAGAGCGCGCGCGAACTAGCGCGAACGGTACAATTGGAAAGAGGAACTATAGCGAAGTCACTAGGCGAATCGAAGGGGTCGAGATTACGCGTGTCGCCGGTAATTTATCGTGGACGAGGGAACGTACGCGAAATAGAACCTGACCTCGATCGGCGGCCGGTTTAACTCGTGCGCCGTCGGCAAACTATTATTTTCTGGTCAGAAACGCAAGTATCGCGGACGGTGTGCACCGTGCATGTGCATGCGACCACTTTACGTGCCGGCTACTTGTTTTGTGCAGCGACCTTGAACGCGTAGATCTTACCGGAGTGCCGTGCACCGAGGAACAGGAGAGAACGGGTCTAGCCGACGCGATATTTCAAACTGCCACGCGAGCTATCGCGACCGCCGGTAATCGAATCTTTCTCGTGACCGATCCGGATTCGAATGTCGCGTGAATCAGTACGATCCTACAAATAAAGCGTCGCGAGAGACCGAACCGTGTGCATATTGCGACGTGAATGAATTTTCTTTCGAATCAGGTTTCTTTCTCCTGCCGGTACTGCTACTACTGCTACTGCTACCGCTGCTGTTATTTTTTTAAACTCGGTCAACTTGTTCCGAGGTCAACGATACCCGACAAACGCACCACGGCATCACTGTGTACTGTATTCGCGGTAGCAACTGGACGAGCGGTCACACACACACGCAGCCACGCACGCACACACACGCGCGCGCGAAGCGACACATAAAGTCGTTCGCCAATAAAACCGCAATTTGCTCGTCAGAGAAAACGTACGTTGTTCACGGACAGAAGAGTACGCGCGCGGCAAATCTTCTAGAAACTCGTATTGTATGCGGCCGATCGTGCAGACTGCTTTGTACTGGTTCCCCGTCCACGATGGGAATACAGAAAGGCGCTCCCTTGATTCCGTTCTCGCGGCCGGACTGCGAGCGATTTTAAGTACACATGCACGTCACACCGCACAAACACGCCCACGCACACGCGCGCGCGACGCCAGTGAAAATGCTCGTAAGCGATCGGCGGTATATCGGAGTGCGTTTCCCATACGAGAAAACAACGCTCGGTGCACACACGTTAGCTGTGCGTGAAACGTTCCGCGGATACAGTACCGCAGAGAGAGAGAGAGAGAGACCGAGAGAAAGAGGGAGAACGCGAGAAAGAGGGAGTTAGAGACCGAGAATGAGACAGTGAGAGAGGGAGGGAGTGAACGAGTGAAAGAAACGACACGCAATTCGCGAAATCAATCTAAAAAGGGTTACGAAAATGTGTGTCGCGTACTCGAGAAAATATTTATGCACGTTTCCGACAACGTTCTCCGTTCTATTGTGAATCTGGTTGCTCTTCTCTCTTGTGTACATGCACCGACGAACGCGAACGTGCGTGTGGATGACGTAGGAGGACCGGAGTGTATTTCGACCCTATCGTCCACCTAGTGACATTTGGCACGCCGGATACGTTCGCTCACACACGAAAGTAGGCGCAGCTGAGCGACGGCGTAAAGAAAGACGGTCACTGTAGATCGACACTGCCTAACACTACTCCTGCACAGGTTTTCGCGGGTAGAAAAAGGGGTAACTAGTCAGGACAAAGGAAAGAAGGCTCGTACTGACCGACGACGACGAGCCTACGAGCCCCCGACGACGACGACGACGACTACGACAAGCCGACGAGCGAGCGACAGCCTGATACCTCCGCACTTCGCGAGCACTCTCACGCATTTATCGATGTCAAACGTCTCTGCACCGTCGAAGCATCAGGCGTCGTTTCTTACAGGCGCGCCGATTGGATGAGCGGTGCGCGAGTGCACTGCCTCCGCCAATCGACGCCGGTTTCACGGGGCTGCCGTATGAGCCGCCACCAGCACCGGTGGTGTCACGTGAATCTCATGCCCGAAAACAAAACAAACAGCTGGCCGTGTTCTTCGCCTCGCTCTCTTGCACGCTATCGTGCGTGTGCTTTCGATGCATGATATTCCTGGACTGTGTAACCCTTTCGCCCTGTACAAGGTAGAAAAGTCGACAAATTTCATATATTTCCGAAACTCTTCGTTGAAACAGTTCGCCTAATTGCCTCCGCGTATCGCGGTTCTATCCGCGAGATCTACGTTGAAATTCTGTAGAATGCACCTCCGCGAATGTTCATAGTCCGTTTGTCTTTCTACGAATCCAATATACAATGCGCGTCGATATCATTATGAAATCCGTTGTGAAAGATCCGGAATATCGATCGATAGCTTCTTATCTCGAGTGGTTAAAGTAAGGCGCATTTGAAAATTCATATAATCGCGCCATCTTCTCTATCCCACTTATCGTCCCCCATACTTTTTCAATTGGTACTTCTGAATCCACGGTACGCACAGCGTCTATACTGCATCGTGTTTGAATTTAACGAATTTCCGACGTTGATTCCAAAAAATTTGATAATTTTGCAGATTGTGAGTGCGAAAAGTACGTATCGAGGCATTCTGAACCATGAGATATACGTACATGCTTTGCGGTTACATCAAAGGTTAGAGGAACTTGTAGAAAAACCGTGTTTGTATACGAAGCTGGAGAAGAATTGTTGAGTTGCACAAAATTTATACTTTTCTTGGTTTTTTTACTTTTTCTTGTATAAAGACGTTGCCATTCATAAATTATGTAAACATAATTCATTCAAACATCCGAAGCAATAAGGAAAATAGTCATTGACAATTATTTTCGCGGTTTGGATAACGTGTCCGAAAATATTGGTACCGCGGCACCATATTGTGGTGCACGTTTTTTTACGAACACTACGAATATAAACAATTGCAATTTACAACAGGTGTCCATTGTTACAATGGCGAGACATGTTATTACTGTCAATACAATTTTTTAATAAATTTATTGACAAATAAAATCGTAAATAATCTAAACAATAATTTTTTTATACAAAAGGGGTTATTAAATATTTTATTGCAAGCTTTTGTTCTATTTCTTGCGATATTTATTTATTTTTTAAGAAAAATATACATAAAACAGCTTTTATATTGCTTTAATGTTGTCTTCTCAACAATAGCCACTTGATATTTAAAGTCAATCATTTTTAATTATTCTATTACATTCGTGACAGAGGAACTATATCCATTAATGTAAGAGCATTTTGGATTACAATTTGCAATGCATGCAGCATGTATAATCTTGCAGTCATTATTGGAATCAAATGATCATATGCTTCCTATAACAAAATATTAATATCCATTAGTAAAAAGATTATGATATTAAAATATCTTTAGTAATAACGAACAATGAAACTAACAGTCAAAATTCTAGTTTTGCGATAATATACACTAAATTTTTGACACATTTTAGATAAAAATATACATAGAATTTGAGGATTGGTTTGGAACGCAGGTTCATATTTTATGCAATCCTTTATGATTTCTTGGTATCCAATAATAAAGTTGTAGACAAGTTCCCATTCTTCCTGCAAATAATACATTTCATAAATTAATACCTCTTGTCAGTCCAACCAATAGCTGAAAAGTTTTTAAATGGAATACCTCTTGGTCCAATAAAGAAAAGTTCACATCACAGATGTCTGGCAAATCAGGATATTCCCCTGCCAATCTCTTGTCATTATATTTTTCAATAATAGCAGCAATTCTTGTAGCATTATATAACACAAAGGGTGCACCTAAAAACTGATAATGATAAAGAATGTTTGCTCAGAAATTTTGATGAATGCATATTATATTTCAAAGTTCCAGGACCTTTTGTATTTGTTGTGCTTCTGTCAGCTGCAGACTTGTATCCAATAAAAACAGCACGACATGGTTTTACAGACAACAGTTCAAATGTGGTTGTTGCTTTAGCAAGACTCTCAAGGAACTGCTCATCTGTCTCTGCGTCTTTCTCATACACTTCAGAATTCCTCTGATCATTTAATATTTTCAATTCGTTTATTCTATTTTCTACATATTCCTCGTATGTTAACAGTGTCTCTTTACCATTTGATTTTGAATTCTTTACTACACCACATACACACTTTTCAGAACCGTTCTCCATTCTTCCTTGAGACTTACTGGTAAATACAACTCTAAGGTCAGCATCCTCTTTGCATACTTTGCAGCCATGGAGATCCAAGATGTTCTTGGTAACAGTTCGTATCAAGTTCAATCTTGCTGTTGTTAGTTCAGATTCTTTATCCTGCTGAGTCCTTAAGCAACAGATTTTATTAACCGGTGATATTCTTCCATAGTCATGTTTTTGTTCGATAACTGTCCTAATGGAATTCTCTAGAATAGGAATACGTTGCAAGAACAAACAGATCCTTTCTTTTTCCAAAAAATATTTTTCAATGTGTATAGTCCAACTTTCACTGGATGATATTAATTGGGATAAAACCTGAAAAGAAAAATGTGTGTTACCATCAAAGCTAGGTTATGTTCGGCTGTTTTATAAAACGTTTTTCCTGTTGAATATTACCTCGTTTGCAATGTCTGCATCAGTTTTGCCATCTATTTGTTTATTTTGCATATGCAAAAAATGTTGTAGAACTGTTGTGCACTTTCCATTGCATACATCTTTACCCTGAAATACACTCTTCCATACTTTTAGGCTAAGTAAAAAATGCAATTCACCATTTGTTGACAAACTGTCATTGTTTACTTTAATGACTGAATTATTTGTACAATCATTACCAGTTAAATACAACGCGATACTATTGATTAGTGTCTCTATGCAAACAGATGTATTTTCCATTTAAAACGCCAGAAACCAAGCACTCCAATGTGAACCAGACTCAACTTGCTCCAAAATGAGTTCACAGTGCCTAACCATGAGAGGTGCCCTTACGATCTAGTAATGATTGTAATTACGATAGAAAATTTGTGAAATTTTATTCCAGTGATTTATACAGCACATTCAATAAATTTTACATGAAACATACACCTATAAAGTATTTCTGACTTTCTAACAATATACATAAACAATAATTCGATCAGGCGCACAACAATTACCAATGGGTTCTTTATTAGAGTCAGAAAGTAAACCGTGCAAATAAGTGTTTGCAAATAGTAACATTTAATATATTATTCGCTATACTTATAAATACGTTCACGTATCTTACAAGGTTATCGCGAAAACAAAGGAAAGAAACAACTTTTCTAATTAAGCGTATCTAGAGTAACGATCAATCGTTAAGTAAAATACTTGGCCGTAAATACATACATAAATAATATTCTAGACTTTACATCTTTGATATTTCATATCACATAGAATGATGATACTTAACGTAAGCTATCGCAGCGAGTTCTTTGCAGAATTCTTCCGTGACGATCACACTCTCGAACAAAATGTTCTCCTTCTCCCTGCGATCAAAATAACGAATCATTTTAACATAGCAAAATATAGCTGCAAGGGTAATAAATTTGACGGGACACTCGAAACTCCAAATCCTGCTCCATCTTTTAAATTGCTACTAGCAATTTCCTTAATTAATAATTGAATAGGCGATTTCTTTTAGATTTCTCGTATTTCTTTTAGCTCTAGGAAGCAAAGTGTTCCTAGTATTGCCAATGAACCAAGTTTTACACAACAATACGCAATGTTTATGACAAAGAGCAGCAAGATTTGGTTGAAAGCGTCCCTTGGAATCATCTTAATGGATCGCCACGCACCCATCATGGGAGCATTCCTCCAGAAGACGTTCCCTGGTGTGCTTCAGCATCTGCTTGTGATCCGGCGTCTTTGGTACCTCGTTCACGAGCTGCTTGGCGACTTTTTGCAAGCAAGTGAACAAGTTTTTTGTGCCGGGTGCCAACGGTAGCAGCGGGTTCAGTAAAAATTCATGCAGGTACGGATGAGGTAACAGCGCCAGCCTCGAGATCACCACGGTCAGCTGAAGGTTGACCTCGTACTTCTGCCGCGGTATATTGGCCACCTTCTCGAAAAGCATGGCCATGAACGGGCCCATGTAGAACCGCACTGAACAATGGTCCGCTTCCGGTCTGGAGTCGGAGCTCGCGGAATCATCGACGGTTACCGCTTCCAATGGCCACGCCATCAGCGAGCAGTCCGATAACACCGTCGAGTACTGCCTCTCTAAATCAGTCATATACCGTTCGTAATTATTCACGTCCGTGTCCGTCTGCAGATAGCGCGGAATCAGGGACAGGAAGCTGGAACAGAAGTTTGATACTGAATCGCTGTTGTTCCCCTATTGGTCTGTTCATAATTAGATTACAGACTCTGCGTGAAATAAAGAAGGTAGATCGGTTTTCTTAGCGCTTTGAACGCGCACCAGTTACCTCGAGAATGTAAAATATGAAATAGAAACGCAGCGTCCTCCAGAGAGGCCTGGCGAAGGAGCAGTTTCTCCTCAAAAGAGAGCTTAGAATACAGCATGGTTAAAAGATCGGCATTTACAAATGAATTTTACAGAATCGTTCTACCATCTTCCTAGAAACCGAGTCGCTCGAACGAAAACTTTACCAGTTCACAATTCTGTGAATGTTGCTCGGCGCCAACGTCCGGCTATGGCTCTGCTCGTAGGACAGATCCAACGATCCCTTCTTCTCTCTTTCTCGTTCGTCTTCCTCGTCGCTCCAGGACGCAATCGCGCTGTCCGCAGCAGTGTTATCGTAATAGCCTCTGGTCGACAGGTAGACCAGAACGAGACAGTGCAATATGTGCTCGTTCCTCTTCTCGATCATTTCCTCGAACAGCTTCAACGTTTCCAAGGTTAGATCGTCGCTGTCCGTGAAACAGTTATCTATCAGCCTGTGCAACACAGGCGACGTCCACACGTTCGGAATTTCTGGGCCGCGATCTTGGCCGACTAGCCAGTAGCTTACCTCTGAAACAAGCGTTACCGTTTTACTGGAATGCTCGATTATTCCGTCGATATACATCGTAGATCTTGCTTAAGAGGATAATAATTACAAGTACAGACCAGTGCAGAGAGCAGCGCATGTTAGCTCCTTGAGACACTTGGTGACTAGTGCGGTGATCAGAACGACGTGGTGCTCGGCCAACGCCGGTGTCACGATCTTCTCGAAGAAGTTCACTTTGATGCTCTTCGCTAGCGCGTCCGCGACGTTCGGATAGGCTTCCCGAACCAGTTGGTTGCAGTAGTCGAACCACATGAAGAACGCGGCGACCTGTCTGCATCCGGAGAACTTTTTCTCCTTCGTCCAGATCGGAGAGTCGAGGCCCCACGTAACGTCCACTCCGTCGATCTCGTTTGGATCTACGTGCGCCGGAATGGCGTTGAAAAGGCTCTCCAATCTGCTGGGTATCGAGGTTATTAAATCGCTGTTGGCAATCATCTGGGCGAACGATGGGTCGTCCAAGGACGCCAGAACCATTATCCCCTCGCAGGCTCTTATCCTCACGGTATTGTCCTGCAATAAACGATCGATCTTAATGGCCGAGAACGGCGAAACAACGCTCGTCGCTTACCGCAGTATTTATGTAACTCAACAAGGCATCCAATAGAAGGCATTTAGACTTCTGCGGCGTCTTCGGGTCCAGCAGATCCCGATCGCTGTCCGCGTTGCCGGCGTCCTCGTAGTTGCCGTACTCGGCGTCCAGCCTAAGGTCTCTCAAGTTCTGCAGATGCGCGTCTATCTCGTTCATCAGAGCCGTGTCCTCGGCCTTCTGCGAGATCTCGTAATCCTGGCTCTCGGAGGTCCACGGCCTGACTCTCGAGACTGACTCGGCCATCGGTTTCGGTGTGGCGGGACTCGAGGACTCGGAGACGTTCTCCTGTTCCGTCGAGGACGCCGACTCGTTCGACTGACTAGAGGTTCCATTGGCCGCGGCGGCCTTGTCCGCGGGTCTGCAGGAACCGGGGTATCGCCTCCTCTCGTTCTCCGGGTGAAATAGATTCGGGTTTATCAAGGTCACCGCCTGGGTGTTTAGAGGCTCGAACAGGGGGTTGAAGCTGTTCCTCTTTCTGGCCGGTATGTAGGTGACCTTCTCGATCTCGATCCGCTCGGAGTTTCTCCTTGCGGAGGTAGCCTGTTTCTGGATGTTCGGCGCGTCGTTTATGATGTTGGTCACGTGGGGGTACTTGCAGACCAGGAAGCAGAGGGTCAGAAGGAACTGGACCTCCTCGGCTTCCATAGGGGACGGTGTGTTGCCGGTGCAGAGGGTGATCAACCGTTGCACCGGCGCGTAGATCGAGGTGTGGTGCAACAGGGGGTACTTGGATCTCCCCAGCAGCTTCCTGAGGAACGCCAGACAGACCGTTCTCATCCCTGGGGGAGTCTCCGCGCTGGCCAGGGTGGCCAGCAGGTCCAGCAGCTTGTGCTGCAACAGGTACTCCAAACACGGGCCCGGCTCATCTTCCTCCTTCTCCTCCTCGAGCAGGATCTCCAGCAACCTGTCCAAGTGCCTGGGTATACCGGTGGTCTGTATCGGCACCTTGCAGTTGGTCAGATGGTTCACATAAAAGTTCATCAACTGCTTCCAATGGTACGTGAAGTCCTGCAGCGGAGTGGCCGGCGGCGCGATCTGCGAACAAACCACACGGCTTGTTGTGACCGACAGCGGACCGGAAGACCGACGGTATCGCGTTACATGCCCCTCCTCCCTGTTGTTGTTCAGGAAGGCCAGGTAAGGCGCGAAACAGGCCGGGAGATTATTGAATGTACACATGTTAATGAGACGTACGACGGAGACAGGTGCGCTCGGTCTATTTGAACGATTACATAACCGGTTAAATATAACGGCGCACATGTGTCCGCCCGTTCGACTCGTGCCAGAACGGACACCCTCCCCTGGCGATCCATCGAGAAACATCCCTGCCAGTCGGGTCCGGCACCGGTTGCAAACGGCGGTTTCGGACCGGCCGCGATGCCGTAACGTAACAAAGCCAAGCCGAAGTTGTAGGTGCGCAGAGAGAGGGACACGGAGAGATAGAGGGAGAACGAGAGAGCTGGTTCTGCACTATACGATGGTCAAAGGCACGGCGGACAGATCGATAGGTGGAACGTAAATAAATACACAGGGACGTGAGACGACGGTGCGGAGCAGCGACGTAACGCGTGCGACGCCGATCGATCGGGACTATCTTAAATCCATCTTGTTTACTATGATCAATTTCAGGATGAAGAAGTCGGGGACGCGATCGATTCGTTCCGAGGAAAGCGTAGGCGAGACGTGCCTAGCTGCGAGAATCGACTAGAAGCTTATCAGTTAGAGGGGCTTATCACTCACCACGTCAATGGCATTCTTCAGCGCGATCTGAATGCCGCTAATCATTTTAATTCACGTTCGCGTCGATCGTCGCCGGTTATGCCTTGCCACGCACGAGCCCTCTTGCGCGGTGACACCGCGGTTCCGCATAATTTTCCATCGTTCGCTGTCTCGCGATTCCCCGTGCAATCGCTTACTGTCTCTGCGACAGCGTTGCTTTGCGGCTTTGACGTGCCGTGGTTCCCCGCAATGGCCGCCAGGGGACGACACCGGCGGAAACAGATGCGGTGACCTTTGCAGCTGCGACGTTGGAGGGGAAAACGCGCAAACCATTCCGACCGATGTTTATTAATTGATCTTATCGATAGGAACTAATTGGCAAGCGTTATCGAAAATATTGCTCGCGAGACACTTGGCCACGGGTTCGGTATTGTCGGGACTTCTCTTTGTTTCCGCAGAGTTTCAGAAAAACCGAGTCACGTGTGAACCATCTGGTGGGAGAAGCGGGAAATGTCGGTTTTGTAACTGCGGTTTGGAACTGCAACATCGTGTTATTGAATATTCAAGATTCTCCTTGAATATGTATTCGGCGAAAACGTCGCGTATCGCTCGCTCGAGGCACGTACGCTGGTATAATGACCTAGGCAGGCTTAAATTCGCCTAACTCTGGGGGTAGGACACATTTTTCTGGAGATTTTCGTTGTATTCAAATGTCTTCGTAATACTATTGTTAGATATACCGCGAATATTTATGCAGAATTTTGTTCAACAATTGCATAAAGCAGAAGTTAAGAATATTTTGAATTCTTGCAATATTTTCACTATTCTCTATTGCTCTTAGAAATTTCTGCTCAAATTAGAATTGTTCCTCGTCTATTCTCATAGAGATTTAAAATGCGAGAATATTTTTAAAACAAAATTCCAATGGTTTGATAAAGTTCCCCGATTCATCGATGAAAATCCTAAAGTGTCTCATGGACTTATCGATAAAAAACAGTTATTACTCCTTGCCTCGTGACAGAATCGCCTCGTCCACCGTATTCCCTATTCATGAGCTACGTCCAGGCTCATTCGAGCATAATAATCTCTAGCTGGCGCGTTTTAAAAATCGCGTGCAGCATGAACGAAGCGCGATAGTAAACAGGTTGGCCGCGAACGGCGAAGATAACTGGGATTTACAATAATTTTTATTTTGCACCTTCAACATGTACACATCTCAACAACATTAACCATTTTGTTAATTGTAAAAAAAGTCGTGACGCTCCGATAGCGTCGATGCTCCGCCGCCGAGCGATCGATCGGTTTTCTCCGACAATTATCGGAGCGGTGTTATCCTGGTAACAATATCGCCGTCCAGAATTTTATCTGATCGTCGGAACGCCGCGCATTTCCGCTGGTTATCGGCGTGCGAAACGAATCCGGCAGCCGTCGAGCTCTCGGGCGGTAACGGATATCGCGTCTCTCGGAGCTGTTGATTTTTCTTACGCAACCTAGAAGAGTAGTTCGATGCTCGACTAAAAAGAACGATGCCGCGACATAGGAATCTCGAGTGTCTCCGTACTTCTCTCTGACATATATAGTTCTCCTCCCATATTTTTGTTCCGCCGTATTTTCCTCAGTTTCCCCTCCGGTCTCTGGCTTTTTTTCTGCACGTATGCGTTTTCTCGTTTATCTTGTTCAACCATTTAGTAAAATACGCCACGGCGCGCGCGGCATGCGCGGCTCCGTGTCGGCACTCCTATAGCACTCTCTGCCTAACTATCCTATAGTGAAAACGACTCTCACGTGGGTCAGCGTGATCGTGCGATATCGGTTCACAGCCGGCCGCTCGGGCGAGTACTCACCGCCTTCAGTCGCAACAGTTGTCGCAGCATCGATGATGATCCGATGATGATGATTGCCGAGGTGTGGGGTACACGGGGAGAACCAGGCGTGGAGGCACGATCGCACGGGAACCGGAGATCTTGAGTTAGAGTCGCGAGGAGAACGCGGCCGCCTCCTTCCGACAGGTAGACGCGTCTACCGTGTACGCTCGATTCTCCTTTTTTTTTTATCGCTATCGTAATGCTTTATCGTTAACGACGACAGTAACGGGTACATGGAACGCGCGGGCCGAGCCGCTGCGCGATCGCGCGACCGATCCTTTCCTCCGTTTCGCAATAGGAACGCGGCTCGAATAGCGATCGCCGATCAAAATTAGATGCAGGTTGCATCACTCGGCTCTCGTCGTCGGCGCCGGTTTTCGTCGGCAGGAGGAACGCGCGCAGTTCATCGAGCGCCGATGGAGAGATCTCCGAGATCATCCCGGTCCCAGACCGTTCGTTTAACCCTTTCGCTTCGAGCCACGGATATGTCCGGCATCCGAAAAATATGTCAACTATTTGACATATAAAACGTTTTTAGAGTAACTAATATAATTTTGTACAAGTCTTTTCATATTAAAAATGTGAAGAATACGTGCTATATTAGAGCAACAATTGTTTTATTAAGCATAGTAATTATCGAAGACGTGTATACAAAAACCACGCACACTGTGCACATGTCTGGCGCGTGCTTCTGTACGGTGACGACACTTCAGCGGACTCCCGAAGCGAAAGGGTTAATGATCACCTCTAGGACGGGACCGACGAAGTTCGACGCTCTTCTAATCAAGGCTTTGCGACGATCTAAACTAGACCGCGGATCTTTATGCGAAATAGAAATTGTTCAAGACGGAAATGAAATGAGTTTCCTTTGATCGTTGTGATAAATTGAAATTAATATTGTTAAATTCTGACGCCTTGACAATTTTATATTTCAGCTAGAGAGTTTAGTCGTAAATGCATAAAATCCGCAGTCTAATCGAAACGATCCTCTCCACCGATCACCCTCGGCGCGAGGTAGCAACGGGGATAAATTGTGCTAGCTTATGGTGTATCTTTTTTGTGTTTTCTGTTCGACTGGGTGCGCTTCCGTTTAAGTCTCAGGCTGCGAAGTCGGCGCGTCGAGAGATCGTTCTCGGGGCGAATGGCTACGGCTGAGAAAAATCGTAGATCGCCTTTGTAACAAGAACAAAATAAGGGCGTCCAAAGAACACGTGTTTCGGGCGCGACCGTGGCCTATAAATCTAGAAATACTTCAAACCGCCTAATCCCTTACAACGGTACTACTTTTTCTCTAATAAACTGTTGCAAAACACTCGCTAATCCGCACGCAAATTCACACTCGCTCGCATTCACTCGCCCGCAATCGCTCCGCGTTCTCGTTTCGTTTATCCGGCGCTCACGCACTCTGCACGATAAAATATTACACATAGCTCGTAGGATCGGATCGACGATAGAAACAATTTACGAACCAAGGATCCGTCCGTTTTCTCTGTCCACCTCGCCGAACACGCGAAACGGAAGAGTTAATCCTTTCCACGTCGAACATCCTTTGTCTTTAGTATCTCTGCGGGAAGATCGTCGTCCTTTTCGGCTATCTTTCGATAAAGATAATGTTCTCATCTCGATAAACTTCGTGAACTGTGCGCAGCACCGTCCAGAACACCTGAACCTTTGCAATCCGCTCCTTCGCAATCTGGTTGCACCTCTGGCAGTAGAATTTGTAGCAATGTGGCTCTGTTCGATATCTCCTCACCAGTCAAATCAAGATCGTTGGAACGGTTGAATCATTGTCAAATCAATATTGTTGATTCATTGATTTTGTTGAATCATTGTTAAATTAAAAACAGTCGTGTTGCGATTCGTAAAAACGAAGAATGTCAAACTAAATATCATCGACGTCCTGACGTCGATTCTCGATGATCGACGACGATCCTCGACACGATCTAGGCTACGTTCTCTTCGATCTACTATGTACAAACGAGTGCATGCTGCTCCTTCGTATCCACTTTTTTCCTTCTTCGTTCCGTTTCTCTGCTGTACAGTTTCTTCGCCACTATCATTCTGGTTCATACATTCTCTCTCTCTCTCACACACACACGCGCGCGATTCTCTCGCACACAATTTCGCACGCGATCATATTTTATTCACAAGTTTCCTCGCTAGCTCACCGTGATGTTTTGTTTCCGTCCTCGGCGTATATATGCGTCACTTTTTTCTCTCAAGCATTCGTGTCTGTGTTATCGATGTGTGTATGTATACGCGTGTATGTGTATGTACGTGGTCTGTATTTCCGTGTCGTAGTTGTCGTAGTGTTTAACTTAACTTAAGGTGGTTTTGAGTGGACTCGGCACAGCCGCTATCTTCACCGATTCGACGCGGCCACTGCTGCGACCAGCGCTGCACCACGTCCGCTGCCATCTTCTGACAGCATCAGGTCGAACTGTGAACAAAGAAATAAGTCAATCGACGTTGGTCTCGGAGAACATAGCCCTGCAATTCTATCGAGACGCTAGTCGAATGTTGCTGCTGTTAAATTGCATCTGTTCTGACGATTCGATTCTTTTTGGATCTTACGGAGAGTATGAATGTTATAACGCTGCCAATTGGGCATGAAATCTGAGCATAACTATGTAAACAGTTCTGTAAAGCAGTCTTTTATCGAACCACACTGCGCAAAGTATAATATAGAAACAAAGTATTCTGTCACGGCTAACAAATTCGAGATTTATCGAACAAATATTTCAGGCTATTTCGCGAAAAAGACTAGCTTGGAAACAGAAACGTGAAGGAATGTTCTGCAACGATAGGTCGCTACGAAATCGAAAATAATCCGTTCGCATCTCTGGAACTTTCACAGCCAAAAAAGAGGAACTCGCTCACCTTGTGACTTTGTAGCTGACCGATTTTTTCGGTCATAAGATCGTGAAAGTGTGGGTGAAATCTGTAGACCGAGCCGTCGATGCCGACCGTGACGTGGTCCTCTGCCATTCTGTTGAGAAGGGTGGCAATGCCAGCACTAGCAAGGTGCGCCGCCCTCCTCGACACCACCGAGCAAACGTATCTGATGTTCTCGCAATCTTGATCGCTTACGTTTCGTATACCCAGCTCCGCTAGAACCTCGCGACAGTTCGTGTATTTGCCTTTGGGATCGCTGAAAAGGAACAGTGTCTTATTATCGCTAGTTTCGAGGACGGCTACTTGCACATATCTGTACAGTTCTCCCTCGTCTCCCAAATCTCTATAGCAAATAAAAGACACTCTGCACTCACTTTTCAATTTCGGAAACGTATTTGGTGAAGAATTTGCCGCGCTTTTTGAGATCGGGGGAAGACTTGCCGCCGAAAAGCAGGCCGGCGTCGACGCACTTCTCGAGGACCAACCTCGTCAACTCGCCCATGTACATTCCAGAGATCATCTTCTCGAACAGCTGTTTCTTCTTGTTGATCGACTGGTCGTCGATCGCTTGATCGAACTCCGTCACGACGAAATCGAGGACGCCTTCCTCTCCGAAGGCACCCCACTCGGTGTTAATCAGCATGTGCGGCTTTTCTGCCACGTAATTGCCGGGAATCGCGCATTGCACGTTCTTCACCTTCTCGACGTAGCAGGCGTTGGAGCCCGTACCTGAACGCAGAAAGAATGATTATTACGAAATTTCTCCTAACAACGTTCCATCGAAATTTTATTTTCGATACTTCGTCGAGGCTGATCGGTATTACGAATTCGTTTCTTCCTCGACAATGCGAGCTTCCGAATTGGCGTTAACGCTAGAACTGTCGAGCCTAATGCATACTGTTTCACAAGAATCGCGAAATTATATATATGCTCGAATGAATTGACAAAAACATTTTTACAGCGTTGCAAAAGAAAACGTCATGAACCAGTCATTGCGACTGGTTTTGTAGTTCCAGCGTTAAACGTCGTTCGGAGTTCAGGAGATATCGGATTCGAAGATGACAACGATTTTTAAAATAGCCGAGCACATCCGGACAAAGTGCACATTTGCCTCGATTTCGTATCTTCCTTCTTCCGACGGGAGAAGTCGAGTCTTTCGATGATTAACTATGTACTCACCGACGATCAATCCAATGCGGCAGTTCCTGTTTTTCCAAGCGCACGACATCAACGTGCCGGTGGTGTCGTTCAGAATAGCGCACACGTCGATTTTAACGTCCTGCAGACCAAATCGAAATTACCACCACGTACTCCGCAATTATTCCCTATTACCGCGTACGCGGCCAATTTACTTTCGCGCCATTGTTCCCGTGTTCCGTTGTTTCGTAATCCTCGCGAAATTATCGGTCGGTAAATAAACTACGAGACACCAACGATTCGTCGGAGTCGTTTAGCTAAGCGAATTCGATAAGGCGAGTCGTCGACGCCGATTCGTCGATACTCACGTTTCTTCTGTTTATCGCCGCTTCGAGAAGAGCGACCACGTCTTCGCCCACCACACCGCTGCAATTGAATCCCTTGGTCCACCGAACGAGGTAACCCTTCGTCAAGCCTTCCTGGGTCAGTGGGAAACTGAAGGTGAAGCCCAGAGGGAGGAGCTTGTCCTGCAGGTTCAGATCCTTCACGAACAGCGCCAGACACTGGGCTATGTGATCGAAGAGCTGCGTGCCCGTGCCCAGCATCAGGGACTGCGGTATCGCGTAGATTTTGCTCTTCATGTCGAAGTTCATGCCCTCCAGAGTGATCAGGAGTACCCTGAAGTTTGTGCCGCCCAGATCCAAAGCCAGGAAGTTACCCTTCTCTGCGAACAAGGCGTGTTTCGGTCTTAGAATAATCATAAAGCTTCTCTCAGGCCTAGGAAAGTTTCGACGAAGCATCAAACGGTTTCATTCTGAATTACTCGTTGCCACTGATTAACCCATTTAGCTGTTGCGATCTCTTTGAGAAGGGGATGCGCGGCCGTTACAATGTAATTGAGACGCAGTCCTAGAAATGCTGCGGAAATTTCTATACAAATGGCTGTCAAGAAAATTGACAGGAAATTGCTCCGGCGTTTTCTTATATACTCGAGGGGAAAGCATTGAGGATCGTTGCAATTAACCCCGGCAGATTAAGTTTTAGCATACTTCCGAACTTTGGTGAACACTTCCTTCGACTATCAGCATTTCCCTCCTTCTTTTATACTTGATCGCGCTGTACAATCTAAGTTTGTAGATCAAGCTGTTGCAACTGTCCAGCAACAATCCAGACGGTCTGCTTGCAATTAATTCGAGCTAAGATTCTCATCCAGCTCGATAGAATACGTTAAATGGTTCGGCAGGAATGTAGCAACCAGCTGGAGATTCTTTGAAAAAATCGGCGCTCTTACCGGTGCCATTTGGAAGGTCCTGTACATAGGTCGTGAAGCACTTGACGATGGCGTCCTTGTGGGTGTCTTTGTTGAGGCCCCTGTTGAGCTCGTTGTCGAGCCTCTCCATGACCTTGCGCAGCTGATCATCCGAAAGGACGAGATCCTTGCAGATGTCCTTTATCTGTGAACGAACGAAAATCTCGTTATCGACCGACGACCACGTAACAGCGTTACGAGAGGACCTTGAACGGTTCCCCAATGTGTTATCTATATCGGAGTCGTCCGCGCAGCTGCATATGTTGCATAACTGCACTCAATATGTACGTAGATAGCCGGGCAGTGAGGGGCACAGACAAAGATATTGTCATTATTTACGCATTTCCCCGACAGACGACCACAGTCTCGACCAGATTGGTGAACAATGCCCCGGGATTCCCTCCTCGTCGATCGCGTTTCTTTGTCATTTTCCGGCACAGATTTTTATTGCTATTTTCTTAATCCCCGCTGCCGGTTCTTTCGGGTTGCGGAACGGTCGCGCAATTAACGGGAGCGCGAATTATTGATTTTTCTAATGCGAGAGGAGGATCTCGCGATCGAGGTAAGGTCAAGAGACTACCAGTTAGAGGACGTGGAAGCCCCCGGAGAAATAATTCTGGAAATGATAGGTTGTGGTTAATTTGCGGCTAGGTACTCGGGGATTCCCTAAGGTTCCCTTTGATCGCTGTGATATTCGTTAATTAAGCTTCCACGTGGATTTCTCAGTCTTGATGAACGCCCGGAGCAAGACTGTTCGAAGCGACCGTAATCCATTCGGTATCTTTATCGCGTTGACTATCGCTCCCTTGATCACTATTATTAAAAACAATATCGAACGAAGGTCCCTTCGCGAAATGAGAGAGGAATTGCTATAGCAATATCCTTTCATTAAGAAAGCCTTTTCGATTTCGGTGATCTTCAGCGTTGTGACTTTAGATCGACCTTGAACTTAACTATTTTTATCAGACTTATAACACAGTGTACGCCGTAGAAGGTGAAACCGACCTGTTGTAAAGAGTAAACCAATGTCTTCGAAACTTTTGCATTTTGCGGGATGATTTATTTTTGCTGTCGATGCCGTTCTAAGTACATCGAACACGTTGAACTTTGACCCAATCGTCGGCGGTGTTTGTGAAATCTACTGTATCGTGTCAATGACCTTTCTGCGGAGAAAGAAAAATGTACCGGGGGTCTGGTTAGTCTTTAAATAGACTGCGTAGTCTAGGTCAGCCACATGGCCGCCGAATTTCGAACTCGACAATGAACGCTCTTTCTGGCTTTTCAATACTCTATAATCTACGCAAAGCTTATTTATTCGTATACATTTTAACAAATTAAAAAAGATTGACAGACGTCAGATTGATTTCTAAACATCATTAATATCGGAATCGAGGATCTGCATGTGCAATGAAAATATTCTATTGCAACGGATAGAGTTGCATCGTAGATTGACGAATTTTGAAAATGTTTCGACACATTTAATCTTGTTTGTTCTTCGACTGCGTCAGCGTGTCTGTCACTTGAGATACTCGGCGGGTGAATCCGAGCTGTCATTGAAACAGAGAGAAATAGACTAGGCCGCCTAGATTCTGTGAACGATGAAATTCCGGGAATGTGTTTAAGCATGACCGAGTTGAAAGAATGCAAGCGGGCCTTTGTGTGCGGCTACGCCTGCGTTCGTGTAACAGACCCGAGAGTCAGAGTCCGGAAGAATCGCGTGCAGCTATAGAGAGTAGCGAGAGAGTTGGGAGCGGGCGAGGAATAATCGAGTATATGTAATAGTTGTCAGTTACTGCCACACGGGACTACAAAATGATGAAGTTAGAATCGATCACCATTCACCTCGTGCAAAACCTCCTAGATATTGAGTCCTCGTAATACTTAACTCTTTTTACACTGAAATTTAATTCTTCCAATAGAAATCTTTCAGTGGCAAATAACGCTAATATATTTTCATCCACGTCACCCAAATATGGGTGACGCTAGTTTTTAAATAATTTTGAAAATTCATTTTCATTTTAATATAAACGAACAAACTGAATTTGACTAGGATGTTTCAGATGCGAAAGAGTTCTAATTCCATCCCCTATGATCAATTTTAACTTTCTAATTTCGCTTTAATTAATTAAATTGCTTTGATTTTGGGAAAATTTTGGTGCTCGATTGTCGGCACTGAACGTGTTAAATAAAATTTGATAACTCTCTAGCTATGATATTTTGAAGTTACAAATTCGATCGTGTCTCATATAGAATTAGTCATTAATTGAACCAGTCAGTTGTTTTTCACGAGTAAGTCACATCAATCTTGCGCAATTTAAATGTAATTTAAGATCTCTTATAAAGTGAAACATGAAATGACCGGGAAGGTTTTACGTTCACAGTCGGCAAACCAAGAAAGTACCCGTCTTTCGAACAGATTATTTTTCATTTTCGACGGCTTTCTAAAAGCAATATACTTTCCCTCAATAATGCAAGTCTTTCCCGCAAGGCTCGCAATTTCTACGCGATTACCCTGATTGCATTGGAAAGAGAATCATCATAGCCCGGTCGTCTAAAAGACTATGATGATACTGCCACGCAGCTTGCCGCCAATGAATCCCAAAATGAACTTTGACTACTGTCCCGCCCCTCTTATTCATCGAACTTGTAACATTGTTTCCTTTAATCACCGCTGACGACAATAGTTTATGTAAAACGCTAGCGAATCTCGACGCGATTCCAGAATCGCCGATAAATATTTATGCCTCTTTTCTGTCAGTGGCTCGTGACATCATACGCGATTTCGAGGAAGCAGTAATTGAATGATGGCAAACATGTTTTCGCGCGATCTTGCGCGCATCGTCCGTGTGGAAACAGGATAAGCTATGTATATCGGGAATCGAGACTCAACAAAATCGTTTCTTCTGTCTGCCTGCGAACCGGGACGGTTTTAGCGCGGCGTACTCGAGCCTCCCGGGCCGATTCAAACTTCTGCGTCTCGATCCACGGCACTTCAAATCGATATTCGGATGTTTCGAAGTAGCCTCGACGCTGTTTGGATAGTTCAGAATGGCCCAGTTTCCAAGTTCCACACGCACGAGAATCTAGGGAACAGGAGGAATCGATAGAGAGAGAAAGGGAAAATATTGGAGAGTCTGTCATCGGAGTAACGTAATAGGTAAGGTGCGACACAAATTGCAGTTATCGAGGCAACCTACTTCTTCTGGCAGCTCTGTATCCTCGGAAGGGTCGTTAAGATAGCAACTGCGACGATATAATTGTTTCGTGAATAAACATTTTCGGTAATAATCGTTTGGAAGCGCGAACAGCGACCCACTTTTGATCTGTAGAGGCGCCGGTGAATTGTCCAGATATTATTTCTCTTGCCTTCCGGTTCTCTAAAGGTTAAACTGTATCCAGATTTTGAATCCGAAGAGACAGCCTCGCGATTACCCGAAAAAGGGAATCGGAATGTACTGCAATAGGAGAACAGCATATTTTGCCCGTCTTATCTAATCGGTCTGGTAGTGTATTCAAACATTGGACTGAAGGGTCGGGTACGAGACCAACCAATCGAAATCGAATAACAAGCTGATTTATTGGTTTCTCGATTCGTAATCGAGACGAGCGTCACTGAATTCCCCGGTGAAAAGAGTAAAACGGAAGATCAACGTAACCTTTGTGCGCGCCGCGAGTAATTGTTACGTCAACATTCGAATTCGTTACGTCGGTTCGAGAACGGTAATTGACCTATATATGGATCGCGGAGCATATCGAGCTCGCGATATTAAATTAATCCGCGAACCTCGGAAATGGAAATCTCAATGGAAATAAAGCTTTCCAGTTAATCTAACCGGCGCGGCTCGCTCGAATAAAACAACATCGTCCAATCGAATACAATAGATACACTTCGTTCCTTGTAGTAGACGAACTGTCTTTGTTTCCATTTGTATTCTAACTAAATTTTTAAGGCTTCGTTTAACAAAGAAATCTAAATGACAGAAATTAAAATCCTTTTATGTCGCCTCGGAATATTATTCCTGGCAATTGTGTGGCAAATTTCCTGCAAGTGGGAAACTAAACGGATTTCTAGAGTGCACGAGGTTGGTCGGAGATCATTCGCAATTGCAACAAAAATATTAAAAATATTTGCAAAAATTGTCACCTGTATGGTTCAGTCATAATGTTGAAATTAACCCGTTAAATTTCGGAACTCGAAGGTTCGCTTTCCAGAGCGCCGCTCTTTAAGAAAACGCGAGGGAAATGAATTATCGCCAACCTGCTGGCTTAAAAGTTGTCCTTAACCTCCGGTGTTCGCGGCTGACATCGCGGCCCATTTTCTCCGGCCAAGAGGGCAGACAACAAAAGAAACGAGCAGCCAAATTGGGTCGTGAGGACACGTTGGCCCGGTGGGTCGGATCGATAGACCCGACGTAAACATCCCGCGTCCGCACACGTGCGATATCCTCGACGAAATCGGGCGAGCAGGTGCGCACGCTTTTCCGCGGTACTACGATCGACAGGCCTTGGAACAGGTGATGCAGACTCGCGAATGATGTTCGTCTATTCTGACGCGATCTACGCCTGCGTGAAGCAGCTCTGGAATCGTTAAAGCGGCTTCATTCTCCTCCGCGTCGGACGCTGTCGTTCAAAAGTCGTCAAACGCTTCGCCGGCTGTTAGACCAGAGGAATTTTAAGCCGACCGCTGCGCGCGTTTTTAATCGCGAATATGCTAACAAGTACATGCGCGGGGCTCTAGCGGCGGTGCTGTGCTAATGCGCATCTCGGCAAAAATCGCGAGATGCAGAACTGAAATGGAATTTTAGCACGTATTCTACAATAATTTTAATTTTTGTTTATCGAAACTAATGCGGAACTCGTCGATGACGAGACAGAACGAGTTTAGACTTTTTATCATTTTTAGCGCAGATTTTCAAACGAATTCGCAGTAAAAAGTGCGACCCCGCTTAGTTTTAATGCTTAATGAATTTCTGCTGATGTAACAAAAATTTTTGTGATACGGAAATTATTTATCGGAATATTTGTCGGAAATTGTAAGAGTTATTAATCCTTTGCACTCGAAGCCATTTCAACTCTAAATCCAAGATAGTTTCCCTGACCTACACTATTTCCATTTTATGCGTGTTAGTGCAGTTTATGCATATCAAATCGAATGTTGTTAACAGATATAAATAAACGCGATAATGTAAAAATTAGTTTGTAACATGATGGAATAATTTTTAGTGGTCGCCACTCGAGTGCAAAGGGTCAATAAGCGCGTAGGTCGTATCTCGAGAGAGAGAGTAATCGCATAGCATTTGAAGAAAACAGATTACAGACAAATTATTCGGATTACGAGACTGCACGATAACGAAACTCTTCCGCGCGTACGCTCTCGACGATGCGGACGACGGTGACTGTAAATTTTTACGCGGAACTGTAGAATCATGCCTTCAATTATGAAACGATTGAATCACCCGACCGATATCTGGTGCATTATCACGGGAACGGCTGATAAAACGCAGCTACGTTTCGCCATTTAAATAATTTCGCAACGTCGACTCGCCGTTAGAGTCGCGTAAAGCCGAGCGCGGCCGATGGACTTATGAACGGGAGCGTAATTTGTGCGATTCGATCTGGCAGCCGGTGGTTTCCTTCGACCGATCGAATGTGGAGCAAGTATTAATAACGAGGCGTCACAAAAAGGAAAGAAATATAGAACGACAGCCGTCGGCGACGAGCAAATTACAGGGCTCGCGTGATTGCAATGCTCAATTGATAATCGCGACGCACTCCTGTAGAGGGAATCCCCAGCGTTCTCGTTATCACCGGACACGAAACGCGATAATTTTTTCCCCCAAAATTAAGTCATTTCCACGGTTGAAATTTATTAGAGAAAATCCTACTCGTATGGACTTAGGCTAGGCCGCGGCGCGATTCCTTGAAATGCAATAAAAAATCGATGGACATCGACCCTCGTAAGATCGCCACTAGCACGGAATTTCTCGGTATTTATGGATTTATGCTGTGAATATTGCAACATCATGAATGAATAACAAAATCTACAATTTTATTTTAAATAATAACTTCAAGAGGACTCGCTCGTATGACATTCTAAGTTCATGGATCATAGGCGAGATTATCGTTGTTTTTGAACGATTTTTTAAGAAATTCCTAACCCTCGATTTTCGATTCGAAAACAACTATTAGAAGACTGTCGGCGGATAAAGTATTAATTGTAAGCACTGCGGATTACTTATTGTCAGATCCAATAGATTTTCTCTTGCGTCAGCTTTTGTAAATGACTTCGTGAAATTCGAAATTAGCATGAACGTACGACGGCTAAAGAGCGATCGTTTCAATTTCGAGCTGTTGCAATCGTATTTCCATAGATAGCGAGGCTTTCGAAAACGCGGAAGTCTTGTTATCTGTGAAACGAATCGTTATCAATTAATGCCTCGTAAAATGCGATCCCTTTAATTCGCGTGGCGGTGAACGGCGTCGTTTCTCCGGCTGACGCAAATCAATGGCGTTTCGTCACGCGTGTCCGCTCGTAGATAGCGAGAAATCGAGGAAATCATTGACATGCGGGCGCTTCACTGTCAAGTTCGAGTGGAATGTAACAGCTCCGCAAAAAGTTGTCCGCGAATTGCTTACGGCCACATGGTAGGATTAAGAATACGTCGACGACTCAAGGCGAGGAGAGTTTTTTAAACCGCGGGCGACTCGCGAGACAACTGGAGCAGGCTCGTTTGAATTGCCAACTAATCATTGGCAAGGCGGCTCTATATAATTTTCGGTGCGAGGAGGGGCCGAGTTCGCGAGCACGCGTTCAGGGTCACGTAAGGTCAACGCAGGCTCGGCCATTTTCCAGCTACCGTTTCCCCGAGCTCTCCCTCCATTTTCCGGCGGTGCCGACCTCGAACTCTGTTACATCATTGACCCGCGCACCGGCAAGAAAAAAATTAATATCCATCCGAATGTAAATGACGAATTCATCGTTCGACGGGAAAGAAAATTAGAAACAATCTTCGAACGAGCCCTAATCGTCGGTCACGTGTCGCCGCTCGGCCACCCCCCAGCACTCCACGTTTCCGTGTACCCCGCGACTCGAACGCTGATCGAACGACTACGAATCAATCGACGGCATTTTACTATCTAATCGGAGGTGAAACTACCGTTGCGTCACTTACTGCGACGAACTTTCCAGGTCGGTGGAACCGTGCCGCGTTTCGAATATTCCCGCCAATTCCGCGCCGCCTTCCTCCGCCTCTGTGGCATTGATCTGCCGGTGACGTCACCGACACACCCGCCTGCCAGCCAATAGGACCGTTTTATGAATGAATGGTACAGTGCATGCACGCCGCGCCGGACAAAGAAACGTGCGAAGACCGATGCACAGTGATTCGCCCCTGGAAGCACGTGGCGGAATTCACGGACTCCGTCCCTCCCCGCTCTGCTCCGCGGCGTTTACGCAAAACTTTTCTATGCAAATGGTATGCGTGGACTTTTCGCGGGAGTCCTTCCCGGGGACTTGTTCGAGGAGGCGCGCGTCGATTCCGACGGTCCCAGAAACCGAATCTCTCGGCCGGACCAGTCTATTGACAGGGCCCAAGGCCGGGGTCTCTCGGGAGGATTTCGGCGCTCTCGAAACCCGTTCTCGGCTCCTTTCACGCCGGCTGCCGGATTCCGAGTGCGTGCCTGATCGCCGGACTATTATACAACCGCGTGGACTGTCAAGGACAGCCGACGCACGAAAACAGTTTGTCGAAGGCGCGACGACCTCGTCGCAGGAACGCGATCGTTCGAAACGCGGCGAGGGACCTCGCCTAACCGACCCAGAACCGGAATCGTTACGCACGTGCACCGGTGCAACACGTTGCGCGAGTAGATCACAATGTCGGAGGTTGCCGCGGATCAATACCGAGGATTCGAGTCTCCGCGAGGATGATCGCGATAGATCCCGGCCTGCATCATCGTCGGAGGAGCGAGCCTCTCCGTCGGCGACCAGTCATTCTCCCCGAAATCGTCGTGGCCTTATCTCCCGCGCGCCTAATGCGAGAATTATGCCAGCGCTTATCGATCCCCGATACGCGCATTGACACCGGCGGGCCAGTTTCCATCGAGCGTGCCACTTTTCCTTGTTCCGTCCCGCAGCAGCGCGTCACAATCGATAGCGAAACCTGGCACACCGACGTCGATTCCTCCGAAACAATGCCCGGCCGACGCTCCGACGACGACGAAAACGCGCGGGCCTCCGAGCAGACGGCAAATATTGCGCAAGCTGGCTCGTTATCGGCCGATAATCAGACAAGCGTCATCCGTTATCACTCGACCACGAGACCCCGGCGTCTGACGTGACGCGCCGTTAGGCTGTTAACTGCCAACTGGACAGGTCTCGCTGGAGAGGACATAGCAACCCTTTTTGCCCTTCTACGAGTGGCACGGTCGAGTCGCCACGCCAGGCGGCCGTTTCTCGAGCATGCTCCTTCGGTAACAGAGGATATTCGAATGCTGTCACGACGAGGTTGCTATAGCCTGTCCCAGAGACACGGTCTTCGAGCACTCCTAATTGGCGTCACGCTGGCACGGGGGCTCGCCACCATCCCTGCGTGTCCACTGCCCTCTCTCGCGATCGAGAGAATCGAGACACTCGAGGGATAATCCTCCGTTCGATCGCGACAACCTTCTCCTCCTGGAGCGTTGTGTCTCACCTCCTTCTTGATCAAGTCGCTGGTGGACAACATTGTCGACATCTTCATTGCCCTCCCCTTGTCGTTGCACCCAGAGCTACAGCCCTCCGGAAAGCTTCGCCGTGCCGAACGCGTTTCCAGTTTGCCCTTGTTCACACAGACCGTCGCGACGTGTCAGTTACGGAGCTCCGTTTCTCGCGGCTCGTGCTGCTCGCCGACGGGTTTCGATTCGTTACTGCCACGGAAACGATTTCTCAGACGCTGCGGACTGCGAGAGAGGTTGCACGCGCGCGCCTTCACGAACCACCAACCACAGACCGTGTCTCTTGAGTAGTTCGCGTACGATTAAACGACCAGCAGCGTACCTCACGAGTTTTATATCGCGACTGCTGGCACGGCGGCGCCAGTTCCACGCGCGTACCTACACTCCCATGGGCGAACGTTCTCCGGGTAGGTGGTGGGGCGAGAAGGAGGCCATGTAGGAGACCGGAGGGCCACTGACGGATCCGAGCCGGTACACCCTTACCGATCGAGCCGCTATTTTTCGCACCCCTTCGACAGCCGCACGGACAAACTCGAAATTTCGCTCGTAGATCGATTATTAACACGATTGCTCTTATCTTGGAGGACTCTTGTCTTCGGAGGTGATAGCGACGAAAACTTGCGCTACCCTTCAGCCAGGAGCTAGCTGAATTAAGGACGTGGCAATTATTCGTCGTCGAAGAACTTTGACGAATTCGAATTTTCTTGCGCATTTCTCTCGAATTTCTCTCGAATTTCTCTCGATAATTTTTGAAATAATATCTCGTATCGCGAAAGGCTATATGCGGAACTCGTTTGCTATTCTTCCGTGTTAGTATCGGCTCGCATAATTGTTTCCATAATCGCGATTGTTACGGTCGAGCACTCATCGAACCTCGTCGAAAAAGTCGCGAGAAATCGAGAGAACTTGGAGAATAGTCGAGACGGAACAGGTGCATATTTCCGGTCTGATACATCGATGCAGTTCCGAGGGACTCTGCTAAAGATTCATTGTTCTCGGACCGTCGTCGGGGTTTCGAAATAATTGCCGATGAATTATCCGAGCGAGCTTCTCAAACGAAATTACACGCGCCAACGAAGACGTTTCTAACGAAAAGCGAAATCGATGGCGAATATGATAAACAACTGACGCGTTTCTCTTCTACTTAAGTCGCATTAACGATTCCTCGACGTTTCGGAAAGATTTGTGGCTGACTATGATAAAGAATCGAATGATACGATATCTGAAACCCATTATTTTCAGTGATTTATGCTGTCGGCCGAAGCTGCGAACCTATTTGACAAAAGATGATTTCACGAGCGAAAAGAATTCCAACACATATTATTAATACTCTCAATATCTGCTATAACCGACTGCTTAATTAGATAGAATTTTTCCAAAATCTATATTTCCGAAATAGCAGTTAAAAAAATACATTTTATGTCGGCTTAAAAAAACGTATAGGTTTCCGGTTGAAACAGTGAAACATATTATTATTGGATAACAATAGGTTGACGATAAAGCGATAAAACGGCTCGGTAATTTTGAATAATGACGTCGGGTTCCCCGCTTAACGTTACAGCACTGAGATCTATAGCGATAGCGGGGTTTGCGGCAACTGGTAGGGATTCGCCGAGGGGTGAACTTCCCCTCGCTTGTACGCCGCGCTCGTGGCCGAAACATCATCGGTGAATGTACCGCTGGAAGATGGAGGCTCGGCCTTCTCAAGGGCAAAACGGTCATCCGACTCACGGCGACCGATTTGGCGGACAGGTTGCATCATACGGCGGTATACAGTCGCGTTACGCCAATACACGGAATCTACGCGTTTCCTTCCTGTTTCCTTCCACCTTTGCTCACCTGAAACTACCCCTTTCACCGGCTGACTGGTACACCGCTTCAGCTATCATCGTTATTTCCTACACTCGAATTTTTCGCTTCGCAGCATCCGATGAAATTCAAGTTAAGATTCTAAATTAACCATCGGGCAAAATCCTCGCGCATCGCGATCATCCCCTGCGCAACACCCCCGAAGATTATGCAGTATTCTCATAACGACATGCTTGCTCGTTAACTTTTCAATTCCTCACGCATTCGATTTGTGCGTTTGCTTCGAACATTTTCGATTACCTAGCCTTCCTTCGTTTATCGCTTGGTCCAGACGGCGTAGCTACGACATTTTCGAATTTAATAACATCATAAAGCAAACGACTGCGAAATGCAGCTGCGAGAAACAACGCAGATTCCGCGAATATCTTTCGGAGCTGTCGAGATTACTCGCGTTTGATCGAATGGTACATTAAGGCTGATTAATCGAGCGTACGTGAGTGATAAATCGCCAACGATATCGCCAGTTTTGAGCCCACATTTCCGTCGTTGTGCACCGTTACTTTTCAATCAAACTCGATAATGACGTTCATCGTGGTTGCCCTAATCACGAGTCGAGTCCTAGAAACTTCTAGGGAGTGCAGATTTTTGATCGCGGGCTTCGGGAACAGTAATATAGTTTTCTCAACTCGTCGACATTATTAACACGTTCGTCGCTAACAATCGACCACCAAAATTTTCACAAAATTAAAGCAAAATTAGAAAGTTAAAATTGATCATAGGGGATGGAATTAGAACTCTTTCCCATTCGAAACATCCTAGTCAAATTCAGTTTGTTCGGATATATTAACATGAAAATGAATTTTCAAAATTGTTTAAAAACTAGCGTCACCCATATTTGGGTGACGTGACGTTGAACGTGTTAAAGAGTGTCGATCCAACGATCAATGTTCACAGTGAAATGATATCAGACGATGAATCCGTCGCTCTACAGTTTCCTGCCGATTTCCAGGAACAGAACTAAAAATAACCTGCGGTTAGATGCTCTGGCAATTAAAATAGTATACACAATAGTGTATACAATCTTCGCGTTTATTCTCTGTGGGGTACTCTGGGGGTATTCTCCGGGGGTACACCGAGAGATCGACGCAACAAACAATTTCCGATCGATCACGGATCCTCGGCTGTACTTCCTATCAATCCGCGTGGAACTATTCGCTCGAGATCGGCTTCAAAATCGCGGCTGAGCCGCGGCAACGGGCCGGAGAAATTCCTCCGAGTCACGATTATTAACAACAGCCTCGTTCACGGAATCGGACGTGCGATAGTCGCCGCGTAGACGATTACATCGCGACGTTTCACCTTGGCCAGCCCGAGAGAGGAGTCTTCGGGACGGAGCCGATCGGAACGGCGGCGACGAAAAATTTAGCTCGATTCATTCGAGCGGACTTTCTAATTGAATTCGCGATCCGAGGATTGGTTTTAGCGCGGGTCTATCGGAGCACCGCCGGGAATTAAAGTTAGACGGTTCGAGTTTCTTCGGAACGGAGAAGTCTGCGCGCGGACTGAGTCATGCGATCGGAACGGGTTACATCTATTCCTGCAGTCTCTTGGTTCGTTGAAGGCAGTAGTTACAAGTTGCATGGGAGAAAGTCGAATGCCGTATTAGCAACCCGCGAATTTTCTAGAGACGA
The DNA here is from genome assembly GCA_028455555.1 of Augochlorella aurata. Lineage (NCBI taxonomy): Eukaryota > Metazoa > Arthropoda > Insecta > Hymenoptera > Halictidae > Augochlorella > Augochlorella aurata. The sequence goes on along the minus strand of CM052153.1, from coordinate 1,087,010 downwards.
TTGGCAACGATTCAGGGAATACTACTTTCGACGCTGCGAATTTGTTCAGGATTTTGCGATCGACTAAGGGTTAACTTGTTAAAAATAATTTCTATGTTCTATCCGACTTTGGGAAATAATTTGGAAAATCTAATGGTGTTTGCTTCGTTCGTTCGGTTTTCGTGTTTTCCTTTGATTATCGCGAATAATTCAGAAATTATCAGATTTGAGATTAATTTCGTGATTTGTGCAAAATGAACGCGAGAAATTTATGGATATATACAAACCTTTTTCAAACAGTAATAACTATACGATAATTGTCTAGATATTTAGAGAAAATATTTGCACCGATTCGTTTGACAAATGCGACAAATTTGAAGTCGAATTGTTCGAAGCCTCGAAATTAAATTTCCCAAATTTTCGAGAACATTGCATCACTCAAGAGAGGAAGGTGTGACTGTTCCGCTAGAATTGCATCGGCAATGATGAAACTAGCGTGCCGTACGTGCGCAACCTTGTGGGTTTAAGGGATGACGCAACGGACGACTGCTTTCAACGAGGGAATGGAAGTCGGCGCGCGATTGGTCGGCTGCGAGGGCTCGAACGGTCGATCCCTCTTCGTTGACGTCATCAAATTCATCCGGGGAACGCACACGGCGCGGCGCGCGTCCGCGAGACCGTGAGTGAGCACGTGGCGTTTTCAATGGACCGCCGCGGACGGACCAATGTTGCGTGAAACGCGTGCGGAAGACGCGAGAGAATCTCTTTCCTCTCTCGATAAAGCAACCGTGTCAGCAACGAGATTTCGACGCGGGTAACGAAAGTAAATTGACCGACTGCTTTTGTTATTCATGAATGGTCTACGGATGTCTATGCTAATTTTTGCTCGTGTATTTTAGGAAGCCGAGGGTTCAATGGAAACTTTTTAGCATTCTAGAGTTTTTTGTCGGTTAACCCGAGACATAAAGAGGAACTTTACAAATCGCTGTCCTAGTTTAATACTGAGAAGCTAGGAAGAAAACATGATGAGATATTCTACTATTTTGTACGAAATGGTATTGTCTAGATTATTCAATACTGAGGCGTGCTTAAATATATAAACAAATGCATTGATCACTGTATTTATATACATTTCTTTTTGCTATTTTCATTTATATTTATTTTTTTCAATATATATTAGTTCAAAGTTCAGCGAAAAATATATTTCATTATTTTCGAAGAACTATTATTGGAAAAATAATGCTTTAAATGCCGTTTTTTTTAAACTCCATTATTTAGACACATCTCAGCATCGAATTAGAATGCGTGGGATCGATATTTCACTCGCACAATACTAATCGTTGTTTCTTTTATGGGAATAATTATTTGTTTAATATTTTGCGAACCGCTGGAGCTGAAAGCACAACTCTCTTAGTTTTCTCGAACGTTGAACATCGGCGGAAAAAAGTTGTGCAATAAATATTTATCGGTTATCGAAGATAATACCTCGTACGATTTTATCTGACCGATCGAGTTTAAAGAATGGATCTGCCGAAGAGCTGGAAGTCGATAAATCGGAATTTTTCGTTGCCGGCCGGTATATTTTCCTTTCGTTTGATAAAAGGGCTAAAAAGTGCCGACACTCTCATCCAGCATTTCCAAGCACTTCTGTGAACGTAATCTCAATGCAGATAGCACCGGGAATGATAAGACTGTTGCACCGATGACTTCGCACACGATGACAATTGTTTCGGTTTATGTAATACCAATTACGACTACAAGTGGAACAACAATAAACTTTGTCGCACTCGATTCCGACCAGCAATTTCAGTATTATTTTCATGAATTTGTCACAATCGACTGCTATGTTAAAAAATCATGTCGCGATAGCATTTATCGGACACTTCCTTTCTGCACAGTTTGCACAGTGACTAATTGGGAATTTGTGCAACTTCTCGACCGAATCGCGCGAGTGACTAAAGCAATTATTTCCTCGTTCCCGATGAAATAAAGATTAGGAAGAGTCTCTCGCAATTGTTATACAGCGCAGGCAAATGTATCGTTAACACGTTCAGCACCGCGTCACCCAAATATGGGTGATGCTAGTTTTTAAACAATTTTGAAAATTCATTTTCATTTTACTATATCCGATCACCTATGATTAATTTTAACTTTCTAATTTCGCTTTAATTAATTAAATTGCTTTGATTTTGAAAAAATTTTGGTGGTCGATTGTGGGTGACGAACGCGTTAATAGCAATTGTACAAGCAGTACGATCATCGCTTCGACTTTTTCCTAAATGGAATCATTGACTGGCACATGTCCGCGGTAATGTAACAAGATGCCTGGTCGTAAAACTTGTTTGTCCTACATTTCGCAAAAACCGTGCAGTCCAGCAGCGAGTAAAAAATTCATTACGATCGCGCAGTGCCGTCTTAATCTTTAACATTCACCATCTAAAGGACGATATTGTAATCCGATACAATTCGTCATACCACTTTCTGGCACGTGTTCCACGCATGTAAATACAAGCTGCTGAAAAAAGAACGAAAAGAACATAAATACGTCAGGCGTGCGGAAACGTGTGCAGTCATACAAGCGTCCCGTGCAGTAGCCGGCGATTTTTCAATTATTAGCATGCGACTAATTTATGTATCTTCTCGGTAAGCTATTCGCGCACGCATAATGTCGAGCACAGTCTTTTTATCCCCGTGCCGCTGTCCGGGTAACTGTCGCGTCGCTGACGTCGCTTTCAATTCGATTACAGCCCTAGATTAGATCGTTCACCTGCTAATCACTGTCACCTGTATCGGATCGACCGACAGAAATTACTGCGAGAAGGTACGAAGACCAAAACGACAGGTAAAAATTAAGAAAAAATTCCGACGTTGCGACATTATTCCCATGCACGTGCCACGTTGTTTGAAGATCTGTTTAGAGCGATAAACGCTCAGCTGGGAAGTTCGTCTTTCCTGCTGGCGCGACACTGTTTGCGTAATTGTTGCTTGCCGCGCGTAAAAATAATCTTACACGTAACTGGACAGGGATAACGTGTATAGAAAACGGTGTTCGATTCGCGCGTTCCGTCTTGTCCGAAAATGAGTTTCGTTATCGAGATCCAGCCAAGAATGTGATCGCTGGAACGTGTTCCGACTCACGCGCGCTCCTCTTTTTGTCTCCGTGCGGACGCGCGCGTTGCCACGCGTCATCCATTTGGGGATCCTGAACGAACCGACCGAATTCTCGTCTAATCCGAACAGCGAGCACGTTTCGAAAGGGATTTTTAACACTTTGCCGGCCGCTTTGAGACCGAGAGAAGCGAATCCTAAAGTTAAGCAATAAAGTATGCGTTCTCTCGGCAGGAAAATTAATTTACGCCTAAATTGCATACCAATTTAGTTGGCCAAAAAATCCTAAGCTCAAAAATATTAGTGCTGGCCACTTACAAGCATAGTGGAAACATCGACGCTGCGCTGTGCCGATGTCACACGTACGTGACGCCGGCCGGTAACCGTTGGAGAGCAAAAGTCACGCCAGCGTGACAGCGGCCGGCAAAGTGTTAATGTCTCTAAGAAAGACAGCCTACAGTTGATCCGATACAGTTCCGAATCGCGCGTCACGATACGTTAAATAGATCTGCAAGAGATCGAACCTTTAAAATGTAAATATACACAATCGCTGAGCGACAAGAATTTGACAAGAATTTGCATACTAAAGCAAATACACGATGTTTACTTCTCAATAACAACAAAGTTTCTTCTTTTTAACAATAGATAAAAACGAAGGAATTCGAAACGACGGGGGGGGCGGGGGTTGTTCAGAAGCTTTTATTTTTACGTTCCATCGACTGATTAGTTTCGCGATGCTTGTCGGCTTATCAGGATCTCCGACGAAATCTGCGTTTCATTATAAACATCCGGTATTAGAGGATTAGATTTTGTATCGACTTTGATAATCGCGGACTTTGATAATCCACCGTTCGATTTTCATCTACAGCATTTCGTTTGTTTCGTTCGTGCGATATAATTTTTCATTCGGTTCGAGCTTGTCAGCCTGCTATACGCGTGATCGTGAATTATATTATTCCACGAGTTTTCCGAGCCATTTTTATGACACAGTGGTTAATTAAAAAAAACTCAAAATAACGATTAAACATTTATTTCTAATTTCTAATCTGTTTTACGAAGTTCGTGAAAGTAACAATTTACCTTTCTTCTCGATGCATTAGAGAAACTGTCAAGCAAACGGAATTTATAAAAATGAACCTGCTAAATGTATAGTAAACTCTCTCCAATTGTCTTTTAGCTTTTAAACAAAGGTGTAGGTAAAGGAATAATTGTGTCTGCTCTTCCCAAATTGTCCACTTTTGTTTATAAGCTGAAGAACAATTGGGGAGAATTTACTGTATTTTACAAGTGAAACCAATTTGGAACTTCTATTTTTCTGTGCTTAATTTTGTTAATCTGTTTAACTTGGCTGCAACGTATACATTATCTTCGCGAGCCAAGATCACCCGACCTACAATAATAGAGAATCATTGAAATTCAGGTAGAGGAAATGCAGGTAGGACTCGTGTGCAATAATCCAACTCGAACGATCACTGAACAATCTGTTTATCAACAACTATTACGCAACAACAGCTGTTGTTGATTCTCGCGAGAATCAGGGCCTGATGCTTTCCATTGAAGTGCCTAAGCTCATAGCTCGAGATGTCGAGGTAAATACCACGGTCAAGGCCTAATACTGTCTGTCATTTACCACGACATGTTCGAACAACTCAAGAATCGTTTTTAGCCGCCACCGATAGCCATTACAGAGTTTTCTTCGATGAAAGTAGTGTCGCTCTTTGATATCAACTGTAAGTATTAACACGTTCGTCGCCCACAATCGACCACCAAAATTTTCACAAAATCAAAGGAATTTAATTAATTGAAGTGAAATTAGAAAGTTAAAATTGATCATAGGGGATGGAATTAGAACTCTTCCGCATCCGAAACGTCCTAGTCAAATATAGTTTGTTCGGATATACTAAAATGAAGATGAATTTTCAAAATTGTTTAAAAACTGACATCACCCATATTTGGGTGACGTGGCGCTGAACGTGTTAATAACACATGTTAATATCAAAGATCGATTGTGGATGAAGACAAGAAGCCGTCCCAACAGAGAGTACAATTTTCAATGAACCTACCACAACGCCCCCCTCCCCCTCCCCTTATCGATCGCCGGTCAGCGAAATTCGACGGACTTCGACCCTGACCAACGATCAATGAATATCTACCGAGATAAAAACAAAGATTTCCGAGGCCGGTATCAAAAAGACGATCGACAAACTCATTGCGTTATCGAGTCTCGACACATTTCTTCAGCCCAGACGATTCTACGATTCGATAATTCGATCGATCTTATCGAGAGCGTCACAAATATTTTTAATCCCTGAAGAATTTCGAGGAACGTCTCTCTTCTATTGTTATCGTCGGATACCCGACGCGGGTGTATGGAAAGTTAATACCACTCCGTAAGCAATCAAACCTTATTATCTACTCCCATCGCGGGGAATTCCTGCGCGATACAGAATGTGCCGTTTTCAACAAATGGCTTAGTTTCGCCAATGACAATAGCCGCGGTCATTAACACTTTGCCGGCCGCTGATTTCTCGCATCGCCTTTACGCCGACGAATTACTGAGACCGAGAGAAGCGAATCGTAAAGTTAAGCAATAAAGTATGCGTTCTCAAGCAGGAAAATTAATTTACGTCTAAATTGCATACCAATTTAGTTAGTCAAAAAATCCTAAGCTCAAAAATATTAGTGCTGGCCACTTGCAAGCATAGTGGAAACATCGACGCTGCGCTACGTGACACCGGCCGATAACAGTTGGCGAGCAAAAGTCACGCCAGCGTGACAGCGGCCGGCAAAGTGTTAAGCTCATCAAGGAGCTGAGTCGCTTCTGTAATTTCACGTACAGGGAACTGTAACAAAGTCGTAGTAGGATGGACCGAGAGAAATCGGGCCGAGAAGTCGGACGAATTTTACCGGAGGCCCTGAACCAACAGCTTCGCCACATCTATACGTGTCCAAGCGCACGTAACCATCTCCTTGAGATCGTAAAGGCGTGCCTGCTTTGGAATGTATGTACTTGGCCCTGTCGGCGAAGGCTCTTCTGGTTTTAGGGAAATTTGCTGTCCGTCAATGTCAGAGCGTGTAGAACGCTTCTAACTGGTTCGAACACCTGAGCTACCTCGGAACGCCACGCATTTCATAATCGCGTTCCGTCGATTTTTCCTCGTTCATGTAATAACTATTATATCTAGCAGTTGTGTAATCTATTATTACATCTACCACTGCTATTTAAAAACAAAACTGCGACCAAGAACCTTCTTCCTTGGTTTTTTTTCCTTGGTTCCAGATTTTATCCGTCGGCCTGCGACAAAAGTAGGGCATTGGCAGAAGCGATCTATCACAGATCTTGGAAATGATCGATTAATAATTTTGCAAGAGTAGGTTTGGCGAATGATAACGCGTGATAATTTGAATGCGGTGGGAGGTGCCTCGGCGAATCGCAGTAACACGTCGCGTATTGCAGACGAATCGACCGCGTGAGATTTTATTGGATCGATTGCTATCGTTTTATCGTCTAATCGAAAGTTACGCAATAACCGCGTAGGTGATGCGGATAAGCGGACACTCGAGACGCTGCAACTTTACTATTATATTCTCCAAGTGGAAAGAATGAGGGAATTAATCGAATAGACAGGCACTTGAAACATGCCAGAGCATGAATTTAATTACAGATTACGCTAGAAAACCTGTGGTTGGTCCGAGAATTTTGCTATCCGAGTCTCCTATCGATTATCGCGTCGACGACAGTGGCTCGAATTGATAATGCAAAAGTATAACGCATATTTTCGACCATGTTAACATAAATCAAACCGTGCTCGCTCCGTTAGTGAAAGATTAATAACTGCGTGATCACGGTCAATTTATACTACAATTTATACTTAATTTATAATTTATTCTAATTTTATTCAAGTCCGGTTTGTATTTCGTTCGGATTGTTCCCAGATGGAAATGCACGCATTGATCAGAGCGCAACGTCGCTCTCGAGGAAGTGACACTAGGTAAGTGCGTTCGTCGGTTTCCATACAAGCACTCTGCAAACATACTTAAACGTACCTTCCTTCCCGATTACCATTTCCGGAAAAAGACTTATCGCCGCCGCGTATCCGAGACCGGTTTCGAACAACTCTCACAATCCAAGACCGAACTCTTCGCTGCTCGTTTTATATGTTGCTTTAATTCGACGCTACGCTACCATCAAATTTCTTAATTTTATCGTAACTGTATCGAATTTTCTGTTTGCGTGAAATGTTCGAAAGACGGGTGAAATTAATTACGAAGTTGCTATAAATTCAATTACTATAAATTCAATTACTATAAATTCAATTACTATAAATTCAATTACTATGAATTCAATTGCTATACATTCAATTGCTATAAATTCAATTACTATGAATTCAATTACTATAAATTCAATTACTATAAGTTCAATTACTATAAATTCAATTACTATGAATTCAATTGCTATAAATTCAATTGCTATAAATTCAATTACTATAAGTTCAATTACTATAAATTCAATTACTATAAGTTCAATTACTATAAATTCAATTACTATGAATTCAATTGCTATAAATTCAATTGCTATAAATTCAATTACTATGAATTCAATTACTATAAATTCAATTACTATAAGTTCAATTACTATAAATTCAATTACTATAAATTCAATTACTATGAATTCAATTGCTATAAATTCAATTGCTATAAATTCAATTACTATGAATTCAATTACTATAAATTCAATTACTATAAGTTCAATTACTATAAATACAATTACTATAAATTCAATTACTATAAATTCAATTACTAAAATATATATCTAACATACAACTAAAATATAAATCAATTACTAAAATATATATGCAAAATATAAGTAAAATATAAATCAATTACTATAAATTCTAAAACTTCCTAACGCTAAGAAGGTGACTCGCTATGACTCCAACCCTCTAAAATATCGATTATAAACTGTTTAAAGTCTCGGATACATCCCCGCCTCCGATTGGTTCGACAAGAAAGTAGATACCTATTCGCCGTTCGCAGAGTTTTCTGTAACGAGACAGTGCATAGCCTTTTTTACTGACCAGATGCAGCGCCAGCGTGACGCACCAGTTGCATCACGTGTCTTCGCTCTCGCGTACGCAAATACAGAGATTTATGCAGCTCGTCGATCGATCACGCGGTCGGTGTGCCGAGCGTAAGGATGCATATCGGGGCGGTCGTCGACCAGCGCGACTCGTTGCGGCCGTCTTATTCGGTGCGAATGGCCCGCGATGTTTGACTTCTCTTAACGAGACCACAATTGGGCCCCTTAACCACTTTCGTCGTGGAAGAATCAATGAAATAATGGTCGATTTTATTCGTACCCCGTCGCAGATCGGGCTGAAATCTGATATTTGACTTCTTTTAACGAGACCACAATTGGGCCCCTTAACCACTTTCGTCGTGGAAGAATCAATGAAATAATGGTCGATTTTATTCGTACCCCGTCGCAGATCGGGCTGAAATCTGATAATTGAACTGAAAAGTTGAACTGAAGACAAGCAACGATACTGTTCCGATCCGGCGACGCCATTGGAGAAACAGCAAATAGCGAAATATTTTGATCGCAAACGAAATAAAACCGAAAAATAATGTTCAAACGAAAAATAATTTTTGCAAACGAAAAATAATGTTACTCGCGATGCTACTTGCGATCAAATAAGGAAAAGATGACGCGTCATCTGTTCCCACGAGCTTTGCATGCAGTTTGGTCTAACTGCGTACTCGAAGCGATTGTATTTCACTGTTGACTCTCCGTGGCAAGTTACACGCGTAGCGAAATGTGCACACGAGACAACCTATCGTAGACAAGTTGTAAGAATGATTTCGTGCTCCCATTATGTAACAACTCCGTCGGTTCTGTCCGCCGGTGTTTAAATTTCAAGCACACGAGGTACACATTTGACGCTCTTCAGGCATCGCTGAATATTCAATCGGCTATTAATTCGGTTTCGCTTTCGATACGCGTCGAGCCGTCGAATTTTAGCGTTCGAGCACGGGTCTCGGAACGTTTCCGGAATACCAGCTCGGAATATTTTAAGAATACATAATTGAAGTTCCCAGTATCGTCCTAAAGCCATCAAAAATATTCGGAGTAACTGAAATATAATCTCCAACAAGGTGTGAAAATATAATACGTGACGCACTGATCAATATCTCTGGCTATTTTTCTATCATAATCGTTAACAAAAATATTCGGAATGACTAAAATATAATTTCCACCGCGATATAAAACATGACAGTGATCGATTAATAGCTATCACGATTATTAACGATTCTCAGATAAATTATAGATCGCGATATACCTAATTCCAGACAAAAATCCTGAACTGATATCCCGCTGGCAATTTCATAATAATTGAAATACAGCTAATTGCTACTCGGGACTGCCCCATCAATTACAGATTCTCTTTTTAACTAGGTCAAATTTTCTACGGAGCACAAGGGAAGCCTTGTTAGGCGAAGGCATAATGGATAGCACATATCCTGTGACAACCGTCGCGCTCTTTTCGCCGAAGACAGTTCTGTTATCCATTATTTCGAGTAACTATTACCACCATCGAAAGATGAAGTTTCATCTGGCGAGAGAAACAAGCCTCGCCTGTTTACTGCGGCTCCTTATTCCCTTAACATCGAATTATAATTACTGGCAGATCGGACGCGTTATCGTTTCGGCGGTGATGCGATATTTAATTCCCCTGTCGGGTATTACGTGTTGAGTTCAATTATCTGCGCCGTCCGGGACTTACGGAGAAACGCTAAATGAATTAGACGCCGGCTTTTTTATCTCGCTGTCTATTATCTCCCCCTCTCTATATCTCCGTCTGTATTCCAGGCAAATAGCGGGCGAAACGATAGGCACGCTTCTTTGTCGTATCTTTGTCGATTTTTAATAAACTGTAACGCGACAGCAGTCAATCTTATTTAAGGATAGAATATCACAGCATTCACGAAAATGAAAAATATTCGATTCCTGGTTAAAATTAAATATTGGAGAATGATCTAGTCGATTTGCACCTTCGACAATGAATTTTTCTATATAGAGAAATTGTCCCAAAGAACTGCCACTTGACTTTTTCAAATAAAGATGGAAAGAGAATATTTTTACCGTTCTATCCTGTCCTCTTATTTTAATAATATTAACCCTTTGTGGTCGTATTAAGTTTGTACATAGCTGTCATGCTGGCCGGAATTACAATAATACATAATATGCAACATTAAGAAGGAAAAACAATCGATATGTGACACAAAAATATTATTATATTATATTAAATAATATTATACTAAATAATTTAAATGTTTTGTGAAAATAAATAAGTAAATAGCTTTGGTGGCTGAGAGTAGACACACGACCGCAAAGGGTTAAGAGCATGGAACACTACAGCCAGTGCGCATATACACGAGAACAGCTAAACTCGCTGTTCATCTAACATGCAACAGAACAAAGTCGGAAAGAGATTTCACGCTTCGTCATTAACATGAATTACCGCGAAGATAAATAATAAAGTAGACGTGTTTTAGTTCGAAGATAATTTACGAGACAGTGTTAACCTCGTCAACGAAGCTTGAGCCGAGAGCATGTGCAAGCTGTTGTCTCGTAAATTATAAAATAACGATTAAAATCGTGTTATTCGCAAATAATTCGATTACATCGGATCTGCGGCATTGTTGGCAGTTTTGTAAGCGTTAAAACACAGTGACACGGAGACGGAAATTTGGTCATGTTTAAGAATAGTCACGGTTAAGATTCGCGCGAGATCGGATCTATATACCTGCGAGTCGGGCGTCGCTTGATCCGCCGCAGACATAGCGATGAGTCTCCGAATGGAAGTCAAAAAATTCTCTTCGAGAGCCGCATCTCGATGAATTGCTCGCAGCGCGTTGCAACCGCCACTGCTTTGAAATTGTTCGCGAAATGCGGAAAGAAGTCGCGGTGACTCGAGAGATTAATCGAAACGTCAGCCTCGGTTTCATATTCCGTGCGTAGATCTCCGCGCGGAGAATTGAGAATTGAAAACTGGAATTAAGAATTTCTGCCTCGGAACGGCGTTAATTTGTTTCCGTGGAGCACGTGCACCGACTCGCGCGTTCAGTGTCATAAGTAGCAATTGAAAGCGGGTCAGCAAACTTAAGAAGGGTTATGAGAGTTTCTACCCTCTCAGCTTTCCATTGAAACTGATTTGCGCAGCGTTTTATATCGCGACGCTCTTTGACATCAAACGCGTTCTCCTCGTGTCACTTGCGTCCCTTTAATATCTGACAAATAATTGAATGTAATTAACTCGAGTGGTAGCCCGAGGAAACGGGCTGGTAATTCACCCCCGTGCTCCCTTATTTAAGATTACTGCGAGATTTACAATGTTTTCTAAGTAAAAATCGAACGTCTTCCCCACCGAATAATTAATAAAATGAGAGTCTAGTGTATGCACCTTGCTAAACCGTCCAGGTCTTGTTAACCAAAAGCGTTTCGAGAGAATGATATTTTTATGCGATAGCGATCGGAGGATCATTCCTAATTCCTAGCAGAACTAGAAGCGGAAATTACTTAATTGCCTTTTTAGAGACGGCGGGTACACACATCTCATCGTCGCGGTACTTCTTGCAGCACGGTCTCCGAACGACCAGCTTGACTGGCTGGAAATTTCAAGAGAATTAACTCGCCGATCCCACGCGAGATTACAGAGAGATTTTGGAAATTGGGTTACGGTCGCTGCGTACCAAGTTTTCTCCGATAACATATCCGTGCTCCATATCGAGATAGAAAACGAGTTAACCATTCGTGCGGCAGTCGTGGTCGATCATTTCCTTTCGTGTGAAATAAAACGAGGGAATTGAAGTTCGCCGATACTTGAAGCAATTCTGTACTATACGTGTGTATTTTTAAACGCGGATTCAAATAGCTAAAACGATTCGTATTGAACATTTATTGTTCATGATATTTTGCCTTCTGAATTCTTTACTGCTTTAGAGGATTTATTTGTCAGTTAATTAGGACTGTATATATTTATAAATTATTCCTGACGGCTGTGACTCGAGTTTACGATTAACCCTTTGCGGTCGAGTGGCGACTCTAAGGCGCTGCTGAAAATTATCATGCAACATTTCAAAATAATTTTTATCAAATTTACTTGTATTCAAAAAATTGTTAAGTACTGTTAACTGTCGCCCGAGTCGCAAAATTCAATTCCATAATGTATAAAATGCAGCAGGTTATATAAAATGGAAACAGTATAAGTCTGGAAAAGTATTTTGCATTTCCAGTTAAAATGGCTTCGACTGCAAAGGGTTAATCAGAGATCGATCAGGTACTTCGCCAGCTCAGATGTGATTAATTAAAGAGAAGGGACGAATTATGGTATATGCTCTGTATATACCAAATTTTTATAATTTTATAACAGCTTCGAGATACCGAGGGATTTCTGAATTATCTTATCTGAATCGATGAGGCGATAAGCCATGTATTTCATAACAGAGTCTTCGGTTCGGGTGTACCTGGAATTTATTTTCGAATGTTGTAATTATTATAATTCGGTCACCGATACAACTTTGTTTAAATACAGTGGCGGACGCGTCAAATTCAAGGTCCTTATCATACTTCCTTCGTGTTTTATGTTACGAAGCTTTTGGCACGACGCGTACACGACCCTGTCATCTGTATTGTAAACAAATTGGTAGTAGGTTGTAGATGTACGGTCATGCAACAACTATTGCAGAACTATAAACAGAAATATAACAACGTGTGTTACACGTTCGTCGAAGAAACTTGATACGCTCTCGAATTTCATAAGATTCCTAAAGCATAGGCGATATTATAATTATAATTTTGGAGAATGTCGAATATTCGTTAGCCATAATTATAAACGCATTATTAATGCTTTTTAAAATTCGACAGCAACGTTGATCGCAACGGCATTGCTCCCAGGTTTCGATACATCGAAATCAATTGCGATCGATCCTTAGTTCGTGCACATTGGTCACAATTTCAATCGAAATATTATCTGAAAACTTGCTCAAAGACCAACCGCAGCCAATTTGCGAGCACGTGCCGGCTTCATTTAAATTTAGCATTAGAGCCGAGCGAGAGAGATCACCTTCACAATTGCACATCATATGTATACAGAGTGTTCATCAAAGAATGAGACAATGGAGAAGGAGAAGAATGAAAAATGTGTAATATAATATCTATTGTTCTCTTCGAAGAAAAGCCCGAAGGTGAAAAATCCAAAGCCGCGATTAATTATCGCTGCGCTATCTTAATCGCCTCGAATATCTTTAAATGTTTATCGGTTGATAACGTATATTTTAACGTACGAAATATCGTACTGTTCAACGTGTGATGCGAAACGAACGCCAAACGACCACAACGCAGCGGTATCTTGATTATCCGAATCGATTAGGCAATCGGGTGACGACGATGTTTCGGTGCGTAAACATATCTCCAAGTACCGAGGAAAAGTGTGTCCAACAATTCAATCGGAGACAGCAGCGTCGCCCGCCTTTTCCATTCCGCGACTGCGAACTCTAGAAAACTGTGACCCATCTTGGGATTCTCGCCAATCAGTCCCCGTCAATCCTAATTGCTCAGCCACCGAAGTTCGTCAACGCGGTAATAAAATTAGCCCGCGAGACGTCGGCAAATAAAGCACACCGTGCGCGATATTCTGTCAATTGAAGGGGCCACGAATCGGGTCCCGCGCGTGCATATTCAATACGGAATAATTGGCGTCACTCTGAATTGCTAACAATTGGTCCCCGTGTCAGGGGTTACCTGGTCGGACGACGCTGCCACCGTCGCCGTCATTTCCACCGTCTGGCCCTCCTCGGCCGACTGCGCGCCCGTCTCCTCCATCGACTTCCTGCTGTAGCACTTGCAGATCTTGCTGAACAGCGAGCCGTTCTTGTTCTTCATGATGTCAGAGCTTGACCCCGTCCGCTAATCTTCCTCCGGCTACCTGGCGTGGCGTCGAGCTTCGCGAGCCGATCGGTTCTGGCCGTTGTTATCTTCGCCCGATTGTTCGCCGGTCAACATGAATTCTGACAGCGAAACCTCGCGAAAAAATCAGTCGGCGTGGCAACGCGCTCGCAAGCTGCTTCCTGCCTGGAATCCTCCCCGCCCGAGCGCGGGGCCATTGCGCCTGAGCGAAAATCCCACGGTCAAGGCGTCCCATCGCCGTCGACATCGTCGACGCACTACTGCCACCGAATCCAACATTCGGGACACGGGACCTTGAACGTTGGACCGCGTGGAACGCGATCGATACGCTCGGGAAAGTGTCCCTTCTTCCAGCCGAGTCCCGGTGCCGCTGGAAATCGTCTCGAGGGGTGGCACGCGCCCTGATACGCCCGACCTCCAGCCCCCGTTTCGCCGGAAACTTGCTGGATTCCCGTCATTCGCGACCACCAAGGCATTCGATGAACGTTTTATTGGAACGAGTCCGAAATACGCAGCTGGGAAATTCGGAAACTTTAAGGGAAGCTGGATACAGGATTGGTCGAAGTCGGAACACCCCATTTCGTACATGGTGAATTCTTTCATAGTATCCCTAGGCTTGTGAATGAAAATGAGGCTCGTTTTTATAGTTGTTGACGATCGGCAACTGCAAAAACGAGCCCCGAGGCTCGAACGATTGCATCTCTTCTTCCGAAATTGTCTATTATTGTTTACAAGCTGAGGAACAATTTCAGGGAGTTTGCTGTCAAAGGCAGAACTTTGTTGCGGTAATTAGCAGCATGGGAGAGGAAGGATAGTAACTAAAAGTAGGACAAGGCGCGTGGATAGAACAGTGATTGTATGCAATTAGGGACAGAATGAAAGATAATTCTGGATAATGGAAGGTCTACCGTCTAAATTACATTTGTTTGGTTCCCATTACCGCGACTTGCGTCAGTATTTTTATTCGACTGCGAATAGGTGCAACGACCGACAGTTCGTTGTTCCCTTGTAATATCTTAAATCGATGAATTAAACTATACAGAACCCTAAAATCAACCCTAAAAATCATTGTCAAAGTCTCAACAAGTGGTCAAACAGTGACAGATCTTTCCTAACGCATCTTTCTTTCCCGCGATTATCCAAGTTCTCGGTATAAAACCAGCCTCGCAATAAACTCATAAAACAATCTCATCGAAAAAAGTGCTAATATTTGTTTAACTTGCGTCGAAGATTAAACGCGCACTATCCGTTAAGCCTAGAAAGACATAATCGAAAAAGTCGGGCGAGTAATATCAAAGCGGCACGCGTTAATTACGGCGCTCATATCGATCTCTTTATTGCGCTGCTCGCGGTGCGTCTTTGCTCGCGACTGCGACGACGGCTTTTGTTTAAACTGTTTTAAACCATTGCCGCGAGGATTACCGTTGAGCCGCGACAAGGCCGGCGAAATTCTCTCGACGACTGCGGCCGTATAGTTTTACGAGCGAGATAGAGGAAATCAGGAGTGACGTTTTTTATTCGGTGTCGCGAAAGTTTGTTCCAGAATGGACGTGCGGATGTCCTGTTAACGTGACTTCCGTGCCAACAGGAACTACGTAAGCTACGTAACAGTATACTGGACAACGACCCTTCAAAAGTTCAAATTATTTCTCGTTCCTCGATACATGTGTTA
>CM052153.1:999596-1071182 GCA_028455555.1 Augochlorella aurata | reverse complement strand
AGCTCGCGTTTCTTCCCTTGTTATTGGAATAGTAGGATCACCTTGACGCTGTTCCGGGCAAATTTTTGAGCCTAGCAATGTACTTTAGAAAGTAACTAAAAAGTTCGGAGAGAAGACGTTCTGAAAATCAATTGTTAATTGTTTAAATCCTCCGGGGCTTCCAGCTCGTCAGGTGTTACTCCGCTTTTAGCACGCGACGCACGCGGTTGTAATCGATTCGATAAATAAAACTTAAAAGGCTCGGTCTATTCAAGCCGATGTAACCTGTTTTTATGCCGGACGGCATTTTATCTTGGGCACATGTTCGCATACTTTGATAAAACGAAACATTTTTAAACAACTTCGCGTCCTTCGAAGAAAGCTGTCGCTGCTGTCGAAGAAAATTCAACGATATTCCGATAACGCGAAAAGATAATATTGATTCGATCAATATCACAAGTTTTCGTGCGTTCAATAATCGTCGATGCAACAGTCTTCGTAGCGAATGACATTTGCGATTTATTTCAGTATATCCAAGAAAAGATCCGTCGCTGACGCGATTGTTACGGCGTCGACGAATGTACGCGAGAAATTGAATCGTAAAAGCGGCTGATCAGTTTCGACGCACGAGTGCAACAGCACATGTGACACGCTAGTGCAATCGTTAAGAATGCGATTGTCAATCGTGCGCGCGCGGAGCACGCGTGCCAATTTTATCCTAGCTTACTGACCCGCATCCTCTTCTTCTTCTTCGCTCCTTCTCTCAATGAAATTCGTCGATCTCAAATTCATTCTAGACCAGTAACCAAGACACCCTTTCCGAATCGAGCCACTGCTAAACACTTCGAATCATATACACCAGGCTCTCGCACGACAACGATTAGAATGCTCCACTATAAAAAGATTATAAACACGAATCGATATAGAGGCGCTTAAGCGGTAAATATAACAGTTTACAGAGCTAATACTTAAGGATACGCCACATGAAACGCGCTCTAAGCTAGTCCACAAGACGGTTCTACGAATTGCTTTACAGCCTGATGCATTTACGACCGAGAGTTTTTTGCGCGAATCGCTCTGCAGGTTACGTACTCTTGCCAGTATCTGCCTGGAAATATCGGGCTGCTGATAGCTGATAAGAACGTGCATTCGAATGCTTCTACTAATTACTTAATTGCCTCGAAACTTCCTTTAATATTTACCTAATCCACGAAGGAAACAACGGAGGTAGAGACGAGACTCTGCTGGTGACAATACTTTGTACAGGGAAATTATTGCAAGGCCCCCTCGTGTCTGTTCAAGTTGGAAATAGTAAATACGAAAGAAGAGGGAACAATCTATAGCTAACACCGAAATGAAAACAACCCTGCTCCGTGACTCTCGCCGGTATTTACATACAATTCCCGTTCAATCTACATCGATGCACACGAACTGCATACCGCGTGCAGGATTCTGGTCACGCCGCAGTCATGAATGAAAACTCGTGACGCGAGGCGTCGCGCCGCGCGCCCCTAGCTCTTACACCTTCGTTATCTTTTCTTTTTGCTGCACGCCGCGAAGGCGCGTGGAGCCACGAATTCGCTCGCGTGTCCTCGATCGTAGATCGCCAGGCTCGCCAAAAGGAACGCGAAACGATATCGTTTCGTAACGCAGCTCGCGGCGCCTTTGATCTTGCGATCAGCTGTTCAAAGGCACGACGCAGTGACCCATTTCCGACGGAGTCGGAAAGCTTCTTTCGCGCGAAGACGCAGACGCGCTGAAAAGCCGTCCAGACAAAGAAACTCGGGACCACATTGTCCGTTTTGATGAGCTAGTTAGGGAGCAACCCCTCGCGGTCTCCCACAGGTCTAGAAGGAATGATTCGAATTCCGTAATATCTGTCGGGCCATTCGAATGTCTGTAACGACTTTGACGATCGTTTCGACCGAATCTGGACGATCTAAAAGATTAAGTGAACCCAGACGGAAAGAGGTACTTTACTCTGCAGTTTAGACTTTAGATGACAAAAGCGGTATGCCATTATGCACAGTAATGTTAAGGGAGGAGACGCTCGAAGGAGAAGAATCGATGAAGACTCGAGCGGAGCCGTTGCGAGGCTGCCGCGCTGCTGAGATGAAAAATTGCGTAAAGCCACTCATCATCAGCTGGCTCCCGAGAAAATCAATTAACCTGGTGCCGAGTGCAGCGGGTCAGCGGGTTCGCGCGGGTTACCCGATACCCAGCAGGAAGGTTCGCGTTACCGGCGACTCGTCCGAACCAATTAACGAGCCTTTTTCGCGCAGTACATGTCCGCGCGGCTTACGCAACCATCAGGGAAAAGTCAAGGGCGCTAACCAGGAGGACGATCAAAGCCGGGACTTACGGGCTGGTCTATGTGCTCCCATTTCTCGTTCAGGTAATCCCATTTCTCTTCCGTCATGGTCCAAGTCGGGCTCTGCACAAACGAATGAGACGCGTCGCGACGCTCAGGAACAGAGATGAACCGAGGAAAGCGGAGGAAAATGAGGCTTCTAGCTCTGCGAAGAGGCAATCTCGGCGCCCCTCTAGAGATCACTAAAAGCTTACATCACGCGATCCTCAAGCCCTACATCGACTCTACTTCCGACGGCTAGAAATACTAACGGCGGCTCGCGACCATGCGAACCCGATGTGTATTTTGGGCGAGCGATCGCGCTCGTTCGCTTCATGAAAATCGCTCCACTCGTCCAACTCTCTTCTATCGGGGGTTCCTTCTTCGGCCATCGAATCGTCCCGGCGACTAGCCGAGACTGTTGCGTTCCTCGCTTCCTGTTCAAGAACTGCGAGGTTTGATCCTGCGGGTTGCGAGATTGCGCGCAACTTTCGTCGTGCAAAGCGTTTCCGATGAATCTACCTTTGCAATTTGCGACTACTTGTCACGTTCGTTATCGCGTGGCTGGTGGAGGGAAAAAGGATTTGGACGTTTCCAATATCTTTAGCGTACCAGCCGTGCTATACTCGCCTTTGCTTCCTAAGGCGGTTCCTAATTTATTTGTCTACATAGACGTTAACACTGAATCTACCATGCCGGTCAAAATGACCGCTTCCACAATTTTTATTTTACAATTGTTTAAATTACTGCGCCTCTTTCATTGGAAATGACTCAATACATTTCTTGATTTAATACTGCAAAATCTGAACAAGGTATTAAAAAAATTTTCATATACAAAAAATTGGAAATAAAAAAGTTAAGTCATCGTTTTATGCTAGCGTTACAATGTAGTCATAGTAATCTACACCGACATGCGGCGGCTGCCTTTCCAGGCAGTTTCGTTCGTCCCGTGTTTTCATTCCGTCTCTCTCTTTCCCGAAAAGTCAGCAATTACAAAAACGAGCTGCGAGGCTCCAAGAATTTCGTCGAAACATTACTGCATTAGCTGTTTACAGTACATCCAATAAAAAGATTAACCTTGAGGAAGTATTTACAAGAATTTACGTATAAGGATTTAAGTGGTTGCAGCCTTTGTCTGTAATAGTAAGATTATGGCAACTACAATAGAATATTGTATCAATGAAAACTGCGAAGTTGAGAGGCCAATCTAAAAAACCGAATTTAGTAGCCATTATATTGCACTTGCTACAATGTCACAATTTGATATTTCATAATTCTGGCGAAAACTAAATTCAAGACGAAATGAAACAAACAAATGAAAATTGTAAATAATTTGAGTTGGATTCGTCATCGCTTGATTATTGCGACACACACTGGTGGGTGCTTTGCAAGGAGATCGCAACAGTTAACTGGTTAAGGAGTTTTGAAAGGCTTTTTTGCAATTGTTTATGTTTACAAGTTCGCTATAGGCTTTCTCACCACAAAATTGATGAGCACACAATGTCAGGATGGCCGAGCGGTCTAAGGCGCTGCGTTCAGGTCGCAGTCCACATTGTGGGCGTGGGTTCGAATCCCACTTCTGACAAATATATCTTTTGGACATTTTAAGTCGCTTTCAACCCCTCGGATATGAGAATGGAGCTCGCGTACTCGCATTCCTACGTAGCGTTATTGACAAACAAAATGAATGAACAAAATAACGTTTCTAAACTTCCAGTACTAATCACAAGGGTTGATAGAAGAAACAGTGATTCTTTCTTCTTTTTTTTCTATCATTTCATCGACTATATACGTGCAACTTGTTTGTGCTAATTTTTTTAAATATCAAACAACATGAAACTGTAAAAGAGCAGCGATCTGCTTTCAGACATCGTGGAATAAATAAAAGCGCGTGAAACTTAGTCATCATCTCACGCGACACATGCAGATATTTTTACTTTAATCGTTGTTGATCATTCGTCCGATGAAACGTTTCTAATTTTTATGTGTTTCTGCGATTATTTCTATATATCTGATGGAGTTATTATATAGGATTATTATATAGTATTCTATGCTAATAATCATATAAAATGGACATTTGTATTCTAGAGAATAAAAAAAAGATATGACATTGCGAAATTGTGTTTACTACAATGTTTATTGCATTACTTGGGAATGTCTATCAATCTTTTCTACTTGTTTTGATTCGTTGCAGTTTCTGCAATCTTTTTTACAAGAACGAATGAGGTAAGAGAATAATAGACCATTGTAAACGCGAAGGCGATACACAGTAGAACTCAATAGTGTGACGACAGAAGGGACAAACAAAATCGCGAAGTGAATAACAGTTGATTGTCAACATGGCGGACAGCGATTTGCTTATTACTATTTCAGGCGCTGCGCTTTCGTTATTATTCTACGAATATGTTCGTAGTCATGGAGATCAGGTAAAGACCATCCTTAGACTCTTGATTGTCACTAAAAATTCTTCTATTTTGAAACATTCGCTTGCTCGAAATATCCCGTAAGCTTAGCGTCCTAACCTCAAATTGAAATCTAACCTCAACACGATATGCGATCAAAAGCACAGAAACAAACGAATTTTTGGTTCTCCGTGTTTTAGATGGGTTTTTTGCTTGGGGAGAACCTTGAGTTCGTAGTGAAAACTTACTCGGATGCGGAAAATCAAATAGAAACTGTGAAGAAACACAACAGTAAATATACTCGACTGCAGATTGTCATTAGGTTTAAAAACACGTCAACAGGGTTTGCAATAATGGGTTTTCACGTTTTCAGATATTGAAACTGTTGTCACTTGCCCATTGCCAGATCTTTTACACGATTCTATTGGTAGAATTAATAAAGAAAAATTGAAGGACTTTATGCAAGATAAGAGCAAGCAAGTGATCGGTTGGTTTCGATTCAGGCGCAATACTAACTTGATGCTTACTATGAGGGACAAAATATTGCACAGACAATTTGCTTCACATTTCTCTGGAAGTAATGGTTGTGCAGAAGAGTTCTTTGTTACATGTCTATTGAGCTCTTCGATCTCCAGTGATAGAGGCACACATAAGTTTAAACATGTCTTCTTGAAATGCGCAAGAGGGTAAGTATGAACTAATTGCAACAGTGATTACCGAATATTTGTCCTACTTAAGATTATTAAACAATCTTATTGATTCAGGATGTTCGAACCAGTTCCTTTAAAAATAATTAACTTGGGAAATGATTTAGATATACTTGAAGGTTCTGATTACAAACCTGCTCCTACCAAAAAGTTATCAGATACACCGGATGTATTCAGTGATCTCATAAAATCATTAAGGTAAATTTATCTTATTTGTATATTCCCCTATCATCTTGAGTACTTGATTAGAGTTGTTGATTTTTAGTTTGGATCTCACAAGAACTTCAGGTCTTGAATCTGCTATTAAAATACAAAAAGTAGCAGAGCAGTATTTAGATCAGTTAATCCCAGAATTATGCAAATCTGATCATGAAGTGGCAGATTTGGAAAGGCAGATAAGGGAATTTAAAGTTACTAGGAAGACAAAACTCAATGGAAGTACAAATAATATTGATAAGAAATGTAAAAGTGAGAAAGATTGCATCGGTAGAAAACTTCAAAAGCTAGAAAATTTGTCTCCCTCTAGAATAGAATTACCAGAAAACGTCTGCAAAGAGAGACAATGTATTAAAGAAAATTGCACTACAACTGTACGTATTGTAACAACGTCCGCAGATTTTCTTTATGCATCTCGTTCGATTTAATTATATACGTATATTCATCTTTATTACAGAGTCAAACTCATACAAGTCTTAAATCCAGTAATGTAGCATTGAATGTAGAAAAATCTATAAATCAAATCAAGATAAGAAAATCAACGGTAGATACGGTAAACAGTACAGATCCACCGCGTCAGGATTCACCGCCCATAAAATCCGTTATTCAAAATAGGTGCTATCCTAACATGGAGTCGGAGATAGTAAAGGAATCTATCTGCAAAGGTGAAACATTTGAAAGCGGTGTTGGTAGAGGTAGAGGAAAATTGATACAAGACATTCAGCCTGGAATGAAAAAAGCTAGGAGGACTTCAGGACCTACTACACGGAGTACTAGTGAAAGAACTTCGCATAGTCAAGTGTCACAACAACAACCAAGTGAGGCGAATTGTGTACAAAATGTATCACCTCAAGTAACTTATAGTCAAAATACAAAGAAAAAAACGGACAATACGCGGAAATCGGATGCAGCGGATAACCATTAAAAATAATTTTTTATTCCTTATTTAATTTCACTCGAAAGCTTTATGAGAATATACTTAAAAACTGTAGAGCATTATAACATATTATGACACGTACGTGTGTAATATGTTGTAATTTTAAAAGATAAATAAACAGACCGCGCCCGTGTTCCACGCACGGCAAGTCTGCTTTTAAAACGTTCCAACCACTCTGAAACGACGAAACGCTACTGTGCCGTGTTTATAGTATTGAAAGTGTGCATTATGAAGTGGAGAGGTAACATAGACTGAACTACCGAATAGTTTTTAACGCATTCTCGTGGAAGTTCGAAACTCGAAAATATTTTTAAAAACGCATAAAGAGCAATTTGTTTTTTTCTTTTTATACGACACAGACAATGTTTTTAATACAGTCCCGAAATATTTACAATGGTCCATAGATCCATTTATGGACTAGGTATAAAATAAATACATAAGTTTTGCATTATCATGTTTTATAAATATCAAACTAACATTTGTGTTAAATACTTTATAAATAATTCAGAGTTTTTTTAAATAGTTTCTTTAAATATTAATCGTAGTATATAAAGTGTTCAAGTTATTGGGGAACCTTAAGCTTTTTTTTGTACAGAAATGCTGGAACATTGTTAAAGTATGTCGGCAGGATTATTCGGGACACCTGTTACTTCCCATATTGTAGCCGCAAGTCTTCTGGAATGTTCTAGAACGCACGATGACGTTGCCAAGCCGAGGTGGACGCAGTAAAGTTCATAAATCCTGATTTTATTCGCGGATAATTTAGGAAAGCATGTTTCAGCTAATTTTCTATAAAACAAAGTAAGTGTTTCAAGTGGAAGAAAGTAAGAAATTACAGTAATACCAACCTGTAATAATCTCCGCAAAATATACCCGGCACTGGAAAATTTTTCATTATATGATTCAAGTAAACTTTACACTTTAATGGTGATCCCTAAAAGCATATATATGTATACGGTACAAACAGTGCAATATTGTATTCGTGTTACTTTCAAATGCTAATATTTACTCACAGAACTGTCCTCAAACCATAAAAAATAAGCATAATTGAATGTTGTATCTTTCCACATGACCGACAAGTGTCCTTCTTCTAAATGCATTCTACTTTGTTTCACCATATTCCAGATCTATAAAAGTAATGCTCGATTACATCAGTGTTGAATTGATATTTAATATAACTTTTAAATAAATTACCTTCTTTGTTGTAAGAGTGAGAGTTTCTGGATTGGTGAAATCTAACGTCGGAGCCGTTAACCGATGAGTGGTTCTGTCTATGTATATGAAATGCACAAGGCCTGGAAACTCTTCTAGATATTTATTGATGGTTAGGGAAGTTCTCGTAGATTATATGGCATTAAGGAGGTATATTTTCATATGTAATTTATTATTAAAAGAATAAAAAAAAATAACATTACAAAACTGCGGAATTAAAAATAATTTTAGGTAATTGCGAAAGGATATGATCCAAGTGTGAAGTTCTTCAGTGCTTTCACTTTTAGGAAGTCGCTAAAATCGTTCAATTTTTGACGAACGAGTCTGCCTACAGTTGTAAGCACGTCAATGCCTTGCTTTAAGAAGTTCTTATCAAAGCACGTTAATCTGTATAATTCTTTTAAATTATCTGTAAATCCAGATGTATTCGATTCGATCTGAAGAACAGATTCTGGATCTCTGGATTTCAAGAGATCCATATATTTTTTCCTAACAAACTCCCACTTTACTTGCAACCTTCTCTGACACATGTCAACGTCGTTGCTAACATTGGCTCTGTTCTTCTTGATTCCATCTAACGCTTTCTTCATCGCTAAATCAAAATTTTCAAACGCTGGTCTTAGCTCGTCAATGTCTCTTTGAAGTTGCAAACCATTTATAATATTTAAATAATGAAAACTATCGTATAATCCGGACGATGTAGCCAAATTTGTTACTTCCGCTATCATGACAAGATTAATGCCATCAGCTAGTTCAAAAATGTGAACTGCGTTAGCGATGTAATCGTGTTCTGATCCGAGCAGAAGTATATTGCTGTACAAGTCATCATCCATTAAAGAATGTAAACCTTCGTTAATGGAAGAATCTCTCGACCCTCCTACAATGAAACAGTTCATCAGTACACAATATGAATTGCATTAATAAACATATTATTAAAGTGAAGATTATTACTGAATAAGTTTGTAATATCTTCTGAAGTAGGATTTGCAAGCTTTACTCCAAAAGCAATTTGTTCTTCTTTGGAAGAACTATTATCTGGTAAAAGAATATCACACCGGTCATCATCTGTGTTGCCATACTGCCCAAATTGATAACCACCTCTCCTTCTTAGATTTACTACCCAACACATAAGCATCATCATCAATATATCAGAAGCATATAAGTCGTGAGCATTTTTACTTGAATATAGTGATAAAAACTTTTGTTCCACCAGTATCAAGATGTGAACATTAGAGAATTCAGATTGTGTTTTTAATTTGTCACAGGCATCGTGTAATACTTTTAATATCGATACACCTAAGTCAGTGTTTATTGATAATTGTTCTATTGCTTCTGTGAGCATACTTTGCTCGCAGTTTCTCAGATGTACCCATGCATCTAACAAAGAAGACACTAAGCATACCTTTTGCCTGCTTATCTTCAATCTAAAATAAAAATAATGTTTTCTTCCATTACTACTTTAAATAAATTAGCTGTTTAAACAATCATCGCTATGATTGAACTTACATTCCAACATCTGGCCCACAGACGTGTCTAATAATTGCTACACAAACACCTAAACATCTTTTCATCAACTCTACTTCTTCCAAAGAAATATAGATAAAAGTATATCCCATAAATTCATCAAATACCATATTTGTCCCATCCTGACATCTCATTGAGGTGTAAGAATTACCAAACTGGGAAGCCATTACATGTTGAGATGTGACAATGGGTGAAAACAATTGCATTATGACATTTGGATTGAGTCTTAAGTCTGTGTCAGTTGTATCCTGCGAGCCCTACAAATAAAAAGAATTATTCATTGATACTCAAAGTTGTACAATATAAAAAGTTATTAAATGACATTGACATGTTTTGACAGAACCATACCTTATTTTCAGAAATTAATCCCTGCATTCTAGCTAATTTTTGTACATGATTTGCAAACTTTGTATTGCATTTCGTAAAAAGAATATCGTTGAGATGGTCGAAAATTAAAATCCCCTTCATTTTATAATCAAATTAATAGTATTTCTTTCGCTGCAAAACTTGGACGTCTGCTAGTGTTTATCAATACATATAAATAGTTGTGTTTGCACTGATCCGGCTTGCGGAGTCATAAATCATTCATTCTCATGTGTAAGATTAATCAGTATGCACGATACACCCTCCCTACCATTTCATTCACAGTTCGTGAATAACTATTTATAGTTAGACGCGTTTAACTCATGAACCTAAAGTACGTAGCCCACTTTCGTGGAGTTGAGGCAACAGACGGTAGGGGACTCCGCACCGTCAGCCATATTGGTACGCAAAATAAATACAGTGATGCCTCCTCATATTGCACCTTTTTATCCCCACCATTTTAATGCGCATCCAGCTTCGCGCAGTTAGTTTAAAAAGAGAACGGGAGATGATCGAGAGAGATAGAACGAAAGCAGCGGGCTCTGTGCGTGAGTGTTCTCACGGACGAGAAACCTAGCTTGGTTTGCGCGAAAAGAGTGAGACTGCGAGCACGGTAGAGTTAGACAAGCTACATCGTTCGTCGGTGTGACTTGCTCCACGTGTAGTTATGTTGATTTCATGCTCTCTTGCTTACTCGCTGTTTTCTCTCTTTTTCTTTGACTGTGAGAGCACACTGTCTCACCAGTAAATCGCCAACCAATCAGAGCAAAGAAAATTTCTACATTAACCCTTGCTAATGGATCGTATTTCCAATGCAGGGTTGCCTAAAAACATTAATTTTAGCAGAATTAGAGCATAAAAAACTAAGCAGAGTACACAGATCTGTCCAGGAGAATCTGCTGAATTGATGTCGTCTAAGAAAACCAAACGCCAACACTGCGAAACATAATTAATTACTTTTTGAAGTTTGGTTAATTAATTATATTTTGCGTTGTTGCTGTTGCCAAAATTGTACAAAAATATATTTACTAACTTAGAGACACGAATTATTATATAACAATTAAATTAATAGATTTTTAGGAATGTAAAAATGGTTCATGTAATATCTTGTGAATTCGGTGTGCTTTTTGCAATCCAACACCAGGACAGAGAGCTAACATGTTTGGCTCTGCATCTATCAGATCACTTAATGTTCCAAAAGTTGATAGAAGAGTTGTAGCATCAGTTTTATTCACTGAACGTATCGTGGTCAAAGCATTGACCAACTAAAAAAGGAATCAGTAATTTTATTTACTGACTATAATTATAATTAAATTTATTTATTAATATTTTTAATATCATACCTTTTGATAAGGTGCTGTTTCACTCCTTTCCATAATTGCATCTGGTGGTTTGTTCTCGTACCTTTTGTACATTTCAATCATTTTACCAGCATTTTCTGCATTCCATGCTAACATCAATGTCAAATTTGCAAGTATACACATTCTTGTTAGATGTTTCAGGGCATGATGAGGATCTGCCACATCAACCTGCATATTAACAGCATGAAGTTACTGTTATTTAAATTGTGCTTGTAAAACATTTTTATAAAATTCTATTTTGGCAATGGAAATGAACCTGAACTAAGAGAATTCGAAGATTATACATGTTTCCTAAAGTTTTGAGTCTTCCATGAATATAATCTGGATTAAGCTGGTGATATCGTATTGATAAAAACAATGCACAAGTAGTTTTACTCATTACATAGTCTGGTACAATATCAGCATATTCCCATGGGACATTATCTATAGATTTCAACAGTGGATTTCCTTTCTGTAAATAATTCACTTGTGTACTAAAATAAAATGGATTATATTGCATTGAAAATAAAAATTATGTTATCATACCTGTTTTATGTTGACTAAAAGTGTACTAAAGTTTGATTCCTTAGGAACTTCTTTTGAAGTTCCCGGTACTGCTGCATCATAAAATTCTGACTTCTTCAGATTATTAAATGCAGCTGCATGTGAAAAATAAAATATGCATGAAAATATAAAATTACCAGAAGTCTTTGTATAAAATAAAATATACCTCCAAAGGAAGGTCCAACTTTTGTTCGTTTAGTGGGAGAAGTACCATCATCCGTTCTATTTTTCTCATTTGTATTATTATTTTCCATGTCTAAATAAACGTTCGTTTATAATCTGCTAAAACATTGTTATATTATTAGTTATGACATACTAAGAATACATTGATCCTGTTAAATTGTTTCTTAAAATGTAAAGACCTAACTTAAACGGCAAATGAAGAAATTTAAATGAAAATGATTAAAACAAATATTTTAGTAGCTCAAAGCATATAAGCGTGTAACAAGAACATCGCGGTCGCGACCTTCATTAAACAGCAACAAGTAGAATCGATTCAGGACAAATGAATTTGTTGATAAATGCATGCGTACGTAAAGAGGTTAAATAGTTATCATGAAGAATAATTAATTTATTCAGTTATATAACTCGAGCCATAAACACATGAATTGCGTTTATTGTTTATGCATCCGTTTCTTAAATTCCGTTGTGTACAAATCGACTACAATATATAATCATCGTTTATTATGAAATATTTCACCGTGTAATACATAGAACTTTTCATATTTCCATTGGTAACACTGGCAATTGATAACACTCGATGACACATAGACTTGACATATTTTTCTATTTAACAGAATCGTCGCTATCAATATAAAGTTTCGTCGATGTTACGTATTTAAAATGAGACAAACCTTTATGCATTCTTTAGAGTGGTCAGAAATCACAAACTGCGGATTTTTGTAACTGTAATAGAGAATATATATACATATTCGCAAAACATAACCTAAGACTTTTAAATGAATAAGGAAAGGTTGGAGACTAAAACTGTCAAACATCCTGCTATAAAGGATGTTGACATATCGGATCCACATGGACGATTAAAAGCTATAGCAGACTGTGCCTCGGCTGTAGAAATAGACCCTAATACTCCACCACAAAGGTAACAGATTCTACAATCAAGACCTGTCATTATAAGTTTACATATTACTGTCACATATCTCATACACAATTTTTTAAATGTAACACATTAAGAAATCATTCCCATTCTCTTGATTTCCTTCGTATGTTTCAGATATTATCGTTCAGGTGTGGAGATGATCAGATATGCAGACATGAGTATGAAGGATAACGATCTTCTACATGCATATCATTTATATGTGAAATTTATAACGTAAGATTTATTTATAAGATCTGATGAAAACTTTAACAAATGCATTATTAACAAATTTGCATATTTAACAAATGGTTTAACAAATGCATCATTATAGGATATTTGTGGAGAAAATAAGAAATCATCCACAATTTCATATAGTCCCATTGAAAGATAAGCAGCTGAATCAACAAACATTACGTGAAGTCATGACCAAAGCTGAGGAACTAAAAAAGCAATTATTAGAACAATTTAAGGCAGAATATGAGAGATATTTAGAAGAAGTAAGAGAGAGGGAAAAGATTGAAAGGGAGAGGTTGAAACAGGAAGAGCAAGAAAAGTACTTTAAAAAAGAATAATTCTACTAATAGATAAATGATATCAGTTTCAAACAGTTTGATTAATCGAGTTGTAATATTTACTTAGATTACGGGGAGAGGAAGAGAGAAAGAACAAACTGGCTACGTTAGCAGCTGTTAGAGCAGAAAAAGCTATGAGTACTAGTGTTGTATCTCCTGAAGAAACCAAGTTGAAGAAAGTTCCTAGCATAATACCCAAACCATTGATAAGCCCATCTTCTGATATAGTTGCACAGACATCTAAAGACAAGTAAGGAAAAAATAATATTTTGTGTTATTTATGGAAAACTATACAAAAATTATTTAATGGAACAAGATTTTTCAGAAGGACACCCACTATAGATCGTTCAACAAAACCTTCTGTGCTTATGAGTGACAATCATACTTTACGGGACGTAGTGTTGCCGACGAAATTAATGCACAATTTCCTCAAGTTGGCTTTTACTAATACGATGAATAATAAAGAAACCTGTGGTATCTTGGCAGGAAAATTAGAAAGAAATAAATTGTTAGTCACCCATCTATTAATTCCTGAACAAATTGGGTCTCCAGATTCTTGTTTAACACATAATGAGGAAGACATATTCGATTATCAAGATCAGCATAACTTAATCACTCTTGGTTGGATACATGTACGTATATCTTTTCACATATTTCCGCTTATTTGTTAGCAGCAGTTACCATTAATTTAAAATGTTAAGTAAATTAAGCAGAAATAAAATTTGTGAATTTTAAAATGAAAATGCTAATTATAATTTACAGACACATCCTACACAAACTGCGTTTCTGTCTAGTGTTGATCTCCATACTCATTGTGCATATCAACTTATGATGGCAGAAGCAATTGCCATTGTCTGTGCTCCAAAATACGACGAGTATGTACAAAATATAAATTTCCAATATAACATCTTCTAACATACTGTTGCTCAACAAATATTGTCCTTTTTTTTTAGGACGGGATTTTTTATTTTAACTCCAGAGTATGGATTAGATTTTATAGCAAACTGTAGAGAAACAGGATTTCATCCACATCCAGCCGAACCACCGCTGTATACGGTAATTACGAAAAATATATAATGCCGATACATACAATAAATTGCACTTCAAATGTTTATATCAACAAATGTTTTTTTCAGAAAGCAAAACATTGCAAATTAGATGTAACAGCGATGATAGAAGTAGTAGACTTAAGAAGAAAATGACATCATTCAACGGTAATGTTGTTTACTTGATATATAACAGATTATTAATGGTCATAAAAAATTGAAAATACTTTTGCTTACCTAATACAAAAATCTAGAAGGAATGTTGCAAACTAAAATTTGCAAAGCTTTCAATATTTTTATGATAAAGTATTTACGAAGTATTTGACGTATTTAATATAAAAGATTGCATTTAAAACTGTATTAAAGTTTTTAGTGAAAATAAATTTATCAATAATACAAAATAAATTATAGGAAGTGGCACGAGACAAAAATTTGTGTGTATCTTCGCAAATTATATTTATTAATTAATAATTAAATTAACTGAAAATAATGAAGCTTTATAATAGGTAGACAGCAATTTAGTAAACAGCAACCCGTAATTTAATGTCTTTCGTGCGTATTTAATTTTTAACTCTGTCACGTAATTTAATTTCTCTTAATGAAGTTAATGACTTGTCTATGATCTATATATAATATAGATATCTATATATATAAAAAAAGAGGAGTGGATACGTCTAAAGTTACAAAACGCGAATGTGCTTCTATTATTTTTCCATAGTACTCGTATTTATCCGTACGGATAATAATGTTAGAAAATAAATGTACAAGTTCAAGCAAAATTGTTATGAATGTTAGTGATGTGCAAAATCTGTCTATAAGTTTATGTGCCTTTTTGAGAAAAATGGTGTTCAAGCATGCTGATTACGTGGAGGCTGTACAATATTTTCCAAGATCGCTGAACTGCATAAGACCGTAAGATCGAAAAGTCAATAAAGGCGTTGACATTATGTGCTAGTCATAACTAATCTACAGAGCTTGCTGTGAAACACTCTAGTTCGTCGAAATTGGTATGTTGTTGATGTATCCGCTTATGCAATGCGTCGTTGTAATTCTCATTAGAAACGTTGTATATTCGAATTGTAACAGGCAATGTGTTAATAAGCTCTGAGAAATTCGTACTAGTAGGTAGCCGATGCAGGATTCGTGTACTTGTACATTCGATCGCGCGCTCACGTTTTTCTTCTACTAAGTTTCTTGTTCTTTCATAAATATGCAGCTTCTCGTATGTAAATACAACCGTACAATTTTCCTAATCGTTTCCTTAAGCAATATAAGGTGCAAAGATTAAGTTTCGTTGTAGGAAGAACCGATTTTAATGCCAAATCGCGTTTAACTATACCATATGCGACTACAGAATGTAAATCTTATTTAATTTAAAAACATATCAACGTAAGAGATAATTTATTGTAACTTAGCTGGCCTAATTTCTGCGTGTATCACGTGAGACGGATGTTAGCAAAGAATTTATATTTCTTAAACGGAGAAATAAATTGTGGAGTAATTTAACGAAGACACGATATCGTTTTGTTATTTATTACAGAATAAATGTACGACTTGTTAAATACAGAAATGTACGT
This sequence comes from Augochlorella aurata, assembly GCA_028455555.1. NCBI lineage: Eukaryota > Metazoa > Arthropoda > Insecta > Hymenoptera > Halictidae > Augochlorella > Augochlorella aurata. Next base: position 1,055,294 of record CM052153.1, on the reverse strand, counting down.
ATGCGATATGCGGGGACCATTGTCATTTCTCCAACGGGCTCTAGTGAATGAGATTGTTCGCTGGCCGAGGGCGCAGAATAAAACAACGTGCTTCATAAGAAAGAAATTATTCAGACCCAGGATACGGAGTTCTAAAGGGAATCCATTGTAGGCAGACGCGCGTACTCCGTGAGAATGCTTCCCGCCATTCACATCTCCTTGCGTATATCGAATTACCTGCGTTGAAGGGTTTCGCGCTTTGCAGGGTTTTATTGACGGCAGGGTCAATCTATTTTTACGTGGTAGCTTACCTTACCTACGTGTTCCTCGTTTCAGTGCTTGCACACCGACCGTAAATCACGCTACGCGAAAGTATTCTCCTTGTGCATGATCCCTTACCCTTGTTAACTTCACCTTTACCTCTCCATCTTCTCCTAATTGTCTTTACTTATTGACGCGTCGCTGCACTTTTTCAATTGCACTGACAAATGAACGTACGAACCCCTTGCTCGCAGACGAGAATTTTTTAAAATATTCTCATCCAAGGAAGATATAAATTCAAAAATCTTCTATTATCAATTTCAATTTTTAATACCGTAAAATATTTTCTTTCTCGACAAAATTCAACTTCAACGCTTCAACTGTAAATGCAATTGTCAAGGTAGGGTAACACGTCGTTTTCGAAAATGATCGCCATCAGTGGTCGAATATACCTATCGCTTCTAATGGAAGAATATTATGTAAACCGTTTGACGTAAAACGGAAAGTGATAGTACTCGATTTAACTTTGCGCTGAAAAATGGCAACACGTGTGCTGGCCTATCGAAACGAGCTTGGCATAATTGGAAAATTGAATTTATCTATCGATTCCTAGCCGCGGCGACGCGTATACCGCAGGTAAGACTCGACGCAGATTTCCTTCCTGCGAAAATATTACGAGTCAAGATGTGATCTAGCGATCCGTTAATTGTTGCATACGTGATTCGAATTACCATGATTTAAACACCGTTTATGCACGCGCGTGAACTTTCCTGTTTGCCTTACTCGCGACTACCTATGACATATCAATTTTTCTTGAAGGAAAGATTGTTCTCAGTTTCCGTTAAACAGGTTTGGAGAACGTTCTGCGTGGCGCGTCGAGGTTTTCAACGAACCTTACCGAGCAATAAGGTCGACTGAATAAACGATTAACCGTTTCAGCCTTCGATTGTTTCCGTATTTAATGCTAACACTTCGAAAATATTCTCGAATCGCTACCAGTCCAGCCTTGTGCTGTCCTGTGCGAGAAACCTTGCCGCTCGATCTTGGAAGATCTTCGAAGATCTTCGAGCCAACTTAACACTTTGCCGGCCTTTGCATTTCTCGCATCGCCTTTACGCCGGCGAACTATTGAGACTGAGAGAAGCGAATCCTAAAGTTAAGCAATAAAGTATGCGTTCTCTCGGCAGGAAAATTAATTTACGTCTAAATCACATACCAACTGTTAACCAAAAAATCCTAAGCTCAATAATATTAGTGAACTTGCAAGCATAGTGGAAACATCGACGCTGCGCTGAGCCGATGTCACGCGTACGTGACGCCGGCCGATAACCGCTGGCGAGCAAAAGTCACGCCAGCGTGACAGCGGCCGGCAAAGTGTTAAACGGCGGTAGAACCTAAACAGGCGCACGCAAAATCGCGTAGAATCGAACGGCAGTGGCGCGTACGTATCATTCTATTACGCTGCCTTTAATCTTGTTTTTACTGGTTCTTGCTGTCTGATATCGATCAGGCACAGCCTGTACAGTGAGAATTTCAGCATACGTGGATCTATTCCGAGAACGTGGACGAGGTTTACACTGTGGTATGGATAAAAGTCAACGTGATTATCCTTAATAGTCGTGCGATTCATTCGGTATTCAGTAATTGCGTAATAACGATGGTTAGCCTGTACAAAAGCCTCGATAATAGAATAATGCACGCGAAATGCATTTTAGAGGGAGTCGTCTATCTGACGCGGAAGTTTACGTTTTTACAATTATACGTACATACGAATATCTGATAATTTGCAACATAATATAATTGTAATATTTGTTATATTTGTTATTTTTTGTTAAAGTAGGACGAACGGATCCTCGCTTCTGTATTAAACATTGCACCGTGCAGCGTTGCTCGATTAATAATAACGAGAATTTCATAGAAAAGATCCGCCGGAAGATAGAGTATCGATCGGTGGCTCGATTCCCTTAATTGCTGAATATAACATTGAGTAAGGTCAGGTATTGCGCTGCAATCGACCCGGCGATAGATTTTGAAATATAAAGCAGGTTCGTGAAGTAGCAGCTGAGTTCTCTGCTCGTCTCTGTACAAGGTACATTGTAGCGAAACCGTGTTTATTGAGCGATGCTCGATAAGGATACTGTCTTATCTGATCTTGCGGAGCTTAAACAAATTAACTTTACTGAAAACGAGGTAGTCGATAAATACAGCACGATCAAAATATGTTGTTTCAACGCAAGATTGAGAAACTTCTACGTAAGTTAAATTATTAATTTAACATTAATTGCAAGACTATTGCGTGGGACATTATAAATTCTATCACATTAGAAATATTATAAACGCCTGATTAAAATATTTTCAACTCCGAGAAACTATCTTCCATTGTTGTTGTGTAATCTTTAAAGTCGTTGATCAATCTGTCGCAACTCTTGATGCTCAATCAGAGATATCAAACGATCTCTAACGCGTTTAGGATCGTTTACAACTTCATCCAGCAATTCGTTTTTAATATACTTCCTGTAGACTCGGCAGATTTTATATGAACCTTATTGAAATTGTTGGTCATTTTAACCCTTTGGCTGCTGAATACTCTGAGCCGAAACGCTTCGCTGAGACTGAATACTTTTTCTCGAGGAAGACTCGAGGCTGAGATTCCGCAGGCTCAGTCATAAATTTCATAGATTTCATTTTCTCTTATTGATAAGCAACAAGGTATGTTGTTTCTGAGAGTGTTGCGGATGCGATAAAATAATTTCAGGACAAATACAGTAAGACAGCAGTAAATGATCGAAGCCATCGCCGAGCGCACACGTGCGCCCATAGTCCACAGGGACAGCTTTCGCTGGGCGCATATATGCGCCCATAGCAGTGAAAAAGTTATGAATTGTCAGAAATATTTATATTCCGGGTCTAAGTTTCCGTCCGATTATTAAAAAGTATCCTCGAAAGTCGAATCAGAGCGACGACCCGATGAATCCACGCGCTTGAGGTATGACTCCGGTAATGTGTAATTCCAACAATAGGCCGCGAAGTCGTCAGATCTCTTATCATCTAACATCCTGCGCCTATCCAAATAATACAGAGTTCGAAACGAATCGTCCGTCTGCCGAGAGTCTTGTGACGCGTTTGCACATGCGACGCATTGCCTTAGCCCTCTCTTCGTTGCCTCTCCGTACGTGCCTCGCGGAACGAGTGGAACGCACAGTATGCTGTTGCTCCCGAAGGAAGAAAGAAGCGACGGTAGACGGTGTGATTCGGTTCGTCCACGTACTCCCCGACACTGTCAACGTGTGCACACGCTCGTTCCGCGACATGGAATAATCTATCGACCTGTGCTGCGATCGATAAAACTCATTTAACAACAGGAACATTCGTCTGCCGCGGCGCCTATCCGGCAAAAGTTTACCAGTTTCATTAGACGCGAAAAAGGGCGCAGCGGCCGTTCGATCATTGATAAAAGGAATTGCGGCGAGCGAGTTGCTATCCCGGGATCGATAGCCAGCGATACGTCGCCGGTTACGAAACTATTCCTCCGGAGGGCATCGCACAGTGCTGGGTAAAAGAACAAATGGCAAATTGTCTGCTTCGCTTTCGAGTCTCGGTTGGAAATTTCCCTGTTCCGCTTTAGCGTATCGTACAGTTCGATTTCCGGCGATTTTGGTGAATGGTAACCAGTTTGTGTGATTATTTCTGGACGGTGGAAGATTTTGCGTATCGTAAGAGCGCGTTTCTTGGGATCTCGGTCGAACGGAAGTATCGTTTGAGTGGCGCTGAGTCAGGTGTTAAATGGCACGTGAGCGATTTTTCTCCAAAACATTGCTCAATCCTGGTACCGCGAGCCGCGTCACGAGTTTATTTAAACGCGAGCATCGGCTCGCATCCTGGTAACGATTGTGTAATTACTGGTGCGCGGAACGCTCGCCGATCGGCGCGGTGTTTATTTCCTGGGAACTGGCGAGAGAGCTCTCGCGTAGGAAATGTGTACCGATGGCTCGGCAGTCGTTTCCCGAAGTAGCACGTAAAACAGAGCTGGCGAGGTGAAAAGTGAACGGCGAAGTGGCGTCAAACAGTGTTCCGAATATTTTCTCCGGCCGCGAAAGGAGTCGCAGGTCAAATTCTAATGCAATTGATCGTGGGATGCTGTAACTGGTCGTAATATCGGTGTAATAGCGGTCGAACTTTGCCTCCTCGCGTGTGACCGTCCTACGCTGTCTTCCACTGTCAGCTTTAGCACCTGCCGGAGTGCCAGCGCAGCGTCGCGACGCGGCGAGACGCGCGACGTCTCCCGCAGCTTTTGCAGACACGGCATTCCGATTCCTCGGCGAGCGATTACGAATAGGGAAAAAGTGGAACGTTTTACTTTCACGTTTCACGAAGGTATGCACTATCAGAGCGTGTATTATGCGCGCTGCCGACCCGGGGAATTGGGTTAATCCTCCTCAACCTCGCGCGAACTTTTCCCTCGCGATTGATATTATTGGAAACCGCCGCGGCACTCGCGGTACGGGTTTCGTTCAAACGTGACCTCGTGAAAAATACGTTCACTGGTTACCGTTCTATCGGCACGGCCACTCGATACGTACGATAAACCGTAGTAACGCGATAGTTGGATATCGCAATTATTTGCGATACCGTTGAAACCGTTCTAAGGTAATTATGATAATGTATTGCTTGCTCTCTCTCTCGCGTGTGATAAGCCGTGCCGCGCTTTTCGGAACGCCCTGGACGTAGACCGATAGTCGGCGACGTTTCAACTCCGCAAACGGTTCTATGAACTTTCATCCCGGGGTGTTCCACCGCAATCGCTTCTCGATCCTCGAGAGCGTTTTAAGCCGCCGTGACACTTTATAGTCCGAGAAATCGGGACACCTTTGAGTCATTCGAAAAGGTTTTGCTTTTGGCGAAGGCTCCGGACAGTTTTTAAGACGTAAAAGCCGAGCTATGCGGATTTCTTTCCCGGATATACTACAATTGCATTCTATCTATACGGTCGATCGTTTCCCGCAATTAAAGTTCGTATTTTCCCCGTTCGGTGTTACTCATTAGCACGTGCCACACGTAGTACGGTAAAAATGTCGGCTAGCTGCCGGGGAAGGAGAGCCGCGTACGTAACCTTGCCGTAGAAATCTGGCACGTGTTCATTTCTGTAGAGTTTCCCAAGATCGCTGCCGAAATTTCCGGCGATCCCGGCTAACGTCACGGCCACCATCTTGGCCACCGGTAGCTGACGTAGCTTTTGTTTATTTTGCAATAGAATCAGAGTTGATCAGTATCGTTTGCAACAGTAACACCTACTATCGCGTTCCGTCCCGAAGACGTAAACACGTGGAGTTTCTGCCGATGGGATTTATGACACGGACGCGACGAAGGTTATTTTTTAGGAAAGATCTTTTAGTTTATTTAGCAAGCAATTAGCGTTCGAGTTTCAGTTACATCTGCTTCAATAACCGTGACGTGTCGTGAATTAAGATTTCTAAGAGAACTTCTTAATAGCGTTCGGAAAAAGCCTACAGCATGAGTTGCATTCTGCAACAATGTTAATATCCACGATACTTTGTATGCGTACGATTTCCGGCTAAGGCGGCCCATCCGCAGTGTACGTTAGCGCTAAACCCGCGCGCGTCCGTCATTTATTTAACGTACTTCTTTTCGACGTATATAACTTGCGGGTCTGCCGCGCTTTGGGCAGTCGTGAAGCATTCGTCAGGCAGTCGAGAAGGATTCGTCAAGCAGTCGTCAAACGTTCGTGACCGAAAAGCATTACGCGCCTTTTTTCTAATGAACTCCGCGTCCGAAAATCGAGTGTGTGTGCCCTTCTCTTATATTGAAATAGAAGTTCTCGAAGAAACCCCGAAAGACAGAAACGCCCACATCTATATACGAATTTTGAGTTCGACAGACGATCACGGTCGAACTTCGCTTCTCTATCGACCATCGACGCGAAAGGTTCTGAGATCACTTCTTCATCAGACCTCGTCAGAAACCAATTTCCCGGTCGATCGTAGCACCTCCACGTTGCGGCGATGCTACCGTGTAGAGTTCGAAGCAATAATTAATGCAGCGCGTTGCGTCTGCGAACGGTACTCGGATTTTACCGTCGAGAATCGGTGTCGCGATAGAGCGCTCTCAAAATTTTCCTTCGAAAACTGGTTTTTCTAACTTGAAACGAAGTGCTTGAATAATCCTCTGCTTAGAATCAATGCAGAGAATAATGTATGCAACGCTTCAACATTCGGCTTCTTCCGTATTCTAAATATGAATGAGTCTTTGCATCCACGTTCTTTCACGACTTATTATTAGATGTAGGAAGCTTCGTTTTTACTCGTCGCAAAGCGAAACTAGAATTGCATTCTGTTCGTCGTGTTTACGTCGAACGTAAATGTCAGGCTTTAGAACGTTTCACCCACTCTTCCTCGTTACTTCACGTTGCGCATTTGTGTTCTACACTAGTGTTCCCCCGTGCCTCGACACCGCTGCACGTATTTGCATTTCATGTTGTTTCTGCTTATGTGAATCACCGATACGGCCGCGATATTATTTATTGCCAGTGGAGAGAATAATCTATGGAGGTAAATCGAAACTGACGAAAGTAAACAGGAGGAAATTCGTGGAAGAAAAATCGTCGCAGATAAAGCGGAGATACCGGTATTGATACTGCGAGGAACAAATTGGAGAGGGGGAATTAATAGGGGTAGTGCGAGGGATGACTATCTCGGTTCCAAATCTTTGGTCGGGTAATGGCAAGGGGGACGTAATAAAACCCTCTCGCAATTTGAGTAGCGCAGGGAAGTCTGTTTCACCGAAGACGGCTATTGGCCGACAGATATCTTTATTGCTCGGTTTAGTATCAGTGGTCAACTTTCGTCAGTGTTCGCCGGACGTTTCGATGTTTTACGTCACGATTGCCATTTTCACTATTCCAAACGATAAAATAACACGAAACAATTTTTTCCTCGCGCCGCCTTTCTGGTATCAGTAGCTTCGAAAAATGCCGAGTTCGATGTGAAAATGTCTTTATTATGTGTCTGTTTTATCTAAGATAACAGATAGAGCGTTACGAGTGGTTAGACAACGGTCACGTTGAAATTGATAATTGTCATCTTGATTTCAGATTTGATTTCGCTACGCAATTATAGTGGAGAGCGATAAAGCTGGAAAGAGGTGCTAGTGGTAGAGCGGAAGTTGCGAAGGGTTTGATTCTCCGAAGGGACGAGACGAGAGCGCGAAGACAATGCTTCGGCTACCTGTAATTTCCGTTGTGATAATTTCGATGCTCGGTAAGGCGATGCTGCGAACGTATTAATTACTATTGATACCGTGAATTGGATAACGGAATCATTGAACGATACTCATCGCGTAGTAAAAATATGAACGCCCGAATCTGTATTTTTGTTTTTTAATTCGCAAAATTTTTTAACGCGAATTTCTGTGTTCGGTTAGTAAACAGTAACCCAGTGTTACCAAAAGCAGTGATCCAGAAGGATGCCACAGAGACTGCGGCGATCGCGCCGCCGAACATCGAGGCAACCAACACCTCGTCGATCAAAAATGATAGCTCGACCGCGGTAACACCGGTTAATCCGGCGGAAAATAAAAAGGGTGAGTACAATGCAACTTTTCAACAATTTAGTCCTTTAGGCTCGTATCGGCTTAGCTGACATTTAGATTGCGAGAAGTTAATGATGCCTCTCCATTTCTACGTTTCATTCGATTTAACTACTAGTAATTACCAGGCATTTGCGAACGTTTTAGCAACTCTGCATTGTTCTTTTCCATCTAGAGAGTGTAGATGTTACTACTGCACCGCCGAAGGTGGCCGACATAAACGATACGATACCACAGCGCATAGCGAACCCGAACGAAACAGAGGAGCATAAAAAATGCAGTACGACGATGGAATCGGAAGACATGCGAGGATGCTATGCGACACCGTCCGATAGCAGGGAAAACATAGATGACAAAGCGGCAGAGAGTGCGGCAGGTACAACTGTCAGAAATTTAAGCGAATTAGGTAAACGTCGACTGGATCTTGATCTATCTTTGACCTTTAACTAGAAACAACAACAGTCGCGAGTGTCGTGACCAAGAAAGCCGAGGTGACTAAAACGGAATCTCAAACGGCGAAACCTTCGCCGGAGAAACCCAAAGGAAAGGACAATGAGACTAACAACGAGGAAAATGATAATAACACAAATAAGGTTATCGAGGCTAATGTCAAAAGCAACACCACCATCAGAATAGTCCCGCTGATTCCGACCAAACCCACGAATCAAGTGACTTACGATATGGCGCCTACTGAAGCGAGTCATGAGCAAAACACGAATGACACAGGTATATACGCAAATACATAGATACATCTACAGAGTTGCGTGTACTACATAAATAGACCGCAAATTTTTATGCGCAATAGAAATGACCTACATTAATCGCAAAGTATAGGAATTCCATAAATATTGTTTCGCATAAGCCCTGTATATAAAGAATCAAATAGAAATGAATTTTTAACGTCGTGTTAATGAATTATTTTATCTAGGAAACAACACGAAATCTACTACCGTGCAGCCTGTCGCTATTGATAATGCCACGGTATCGACTAACTCGGTAGCACCGCTGGTAACAGACAAAGGGGCAAATATCGAACCCAAAGATGTTGTAGCACAAGTGAAATCGGCGGATCGAAACAAAAGTATGCCATCCGGAGTGATAGCGTTGATTACTGCGATGAGTTTTGGCGTCGCAGTCGCGATAGTATATATTGGAATGATTGTCTGGAGGCGGTATGTTGAGTAAGTTGCGGACAAGTTTTTAAAAATGTTGAAATAAATCGGTGAAGTGTTTTATAAAGTGAAATGAATTGATTCTAGGTACAGGTACGGTCATCGGGAGTTACTCGTTAACGAATTAGAGTTCGATACTAATGATTTGCGTCATTTCGAGGTGAGTGGTATGCTAATGAACGTTAAACGACTGTGCTAATTTGTAAATGTATTGTACATTGTTTCAGTTGTAATTTGAGAAGAGTTAAGGAAGTTGGAAAAGAGATACGATCGAGTGACTCACAGCTGAGGCTGGTACCATACACCTATTAAAGATTCATTAATCTGTGATACTAAGGACATGCTTTGCGACTGACAGTCAACGAACCAAATATATTTGGATAATGTTATATACATTTCTTGTAAAGTAATTGTTTTATATGTATGTATACAACCCGATTTTTTCAACAAGTTAGTCGTTCATTCCTGCTCCTGTAGACGATTACAATAATGTTACTATTATTTATATTTTTCTCTTTTATTTCATGATGATAATAACACGCGGATCATTGAGCAACGTCTCCGCATGTTTGCGTAACCGTATGGGTGCTAGAACGAAATGTATCGGTTCCCTAAATGATTCTTGCGAACGATATACCTTATTGTTTTGTAGTACTTCGATTGTTATTTAATACGTATTAAATTTTTGTAATCTAGCATTATCACTTTTGCCTTTCATTTTACATTATACCGTATGTGATAAATGTGTACATATTGTTAGTAAAATAAATAAGTGGACTATTTTTTTAAAGATTGAGTATTTATTTTAGCATTTATTTAATTTAATCGATGATAAACCGAATATTATAAACGTTTTAATTATACTAATCGTAAAAATTACCTGTATAAAAAGTACTACATACGAACATTTGAACGTTCTGTTAGAACTTATACAATTACTAAACCATAAAATTTGCGCAACAATATATTTATTTATAAATTTCTTTAAATCACATTCTAAAAAATAGGTACAGGTAACAAATACATATTTCGCATTTGGTAGATGGTGTTGTTTCTTTAGTTTCGAAGCTCAATTAATATGTGTGTATTCAGCACATACCTCTCTCCTCTATGAGATGTCTACAATGTTGGTTGAAGGAATATTTGTGTAAATTATTCATGACATTGTAAATGGCAAGTAATTACAATGACATTTGTAAACCCAGCGATATTCATTAAGCTTTCTTCTTTGCAACTATAAGGGGACCCACATTGTCATTTGTCTCTCGATTATGTTCTCCATGAGAGCCATCGCAATATGGCCACTGAAAGAAACAGAAATACTTATTGGTACTAATATTTTAATAAGTAAGTTTGTCTGTATGAATCATGTAAACAGTGATGTATACAAAAATATTATTTCCTTGGCTGAGAAAATCATGATTACATAACATATGTGTCATACTCATATTCTGGGATAAGGTTAATGTAGGTAAGCAAGTTCCCCCTGAGATCCTATTGTCATATAGCTATGCTGAATAGTGAAATACTATAGGACTTACATTTCCAGATCTCCAACAGCGACAGAACACAGCTTTCTCAGCTATATCTTCTATATCAACAGAATCTACTACTTTAGCCACATTCTTTTTAATTCTAGGGTTAATATGTCCACAAGACTGAAAAACATAATTTTTGCAGATAAGTGGATCTGATTAAATATACTGGCAGCATGATAATGGAATATATATTTTTCATTAATCGTAAATATTAAGCAAAAATATAGAATATTATTGAAAGAGAGCAAAATATCTGTAATTAAGATTGATTGATGTGTCACGGTGTTACATAATCTATGAATGGGAAAGTGAAATATACCGTAATACACTACTAAAGACCTTGGTATTTCGGTAACAGGTAGGTTACTTACCGGTTCTCTTGCTAACGGACAAAATGCTTTGTAGGACATATAACCGATGCCACCTAGCATGGCAGTGGGCGGAATTAAGGATATCCAGTCCCGCACTAAATGAAACGACAGAATCCACTTAATTTCACATTATTATCAATCTTACGAGCAAAGTAGTAGTTAACTAGTTTGCCGTGCATGCTGAAGTATCGACTTTCTCTTGTTATTCCGTATGATTTTGCGAAACAATTAAAAGAATATCAAAATAGAATGTTCAATTACTCACCCCCTAGTCGGAACCATCCTCCTATGGAATCTGGAATCGGTAATCCAGATAAATAATTAGGAATAGATACCTTGACGAGATGTGCAATTGGCTCCATGTTTGCTGGTATTTGCTATTCCTACCATCCGAGTCAAATCATGTACGTTATATGAATGCAGGCCAGCTGGTGATACGCGATACACAATCACTAGCTCAAAGTTACGGAAGTTTACATTTTGAAATATAAATAAAGAATTAAATGTATACTACATATTACTAAAACATATGATCTAAAATAAAAAATATACCTACATCATTACTTAGATGAAAACAAACACGATTTTGTGCAATATTCTGATGTACCTTTCTAAATAATATCTGATAATTATTTCATAATTATATGCTTCATTGCATGTTTTTTAAATTCAAATTCTGTGGTGTTATTCAAAATAAGTATTCGAACAGCAAAGGAACTGTGTTTCTTTGACAATAAATAGATATAACAATTAAAAATAAAATGTTTGTAAATACGTTTTTCGATTATTAATGTATTTCTAATTGCATTATTACTTGCAGATTTTGAGTAACGTAGTAGCTCGGGTGAAAGACCGGCAGGGTTCAGTAAACAACTAACGGTTACAACGGAGCTAATGTTTGGATCCAGGAACGTAGGATACAGCAACGTTATCAGTTTTCAAAGTTACAACTGCCAATAACATCTCCCGAAGTCTCAAAAACAAATTTAAATGCCAAATAACTCTGCCGCTTTAGAATATCCAATATTGCAAAGATGTAGCAATCTGCTGCATTTTGCAGCCATCTAGAGACGGGTATCAGAAACCTTGTCACCATGCAGAATTCTTGCGCAAGCGTAGATACGGTAATTTTTTTGAGATGCAATTTTTAGAGCGCGTGCGCCAAAAATACTTCTGTATTTTTCCATGAATCTAATATTAGCATGCGATAACGCAAATGTTTGAACATATGTACAAACAAACGATAAAAATTCCGTCACTGTACGCGGACATTCGATCACCTGTGCGATTTGCTACATCGCGTTCCTATACTTGGGATTCAAATATTCCCGCGCATTCATACGTACCCAACTTTTCGCACGCATATCGAGTATCGAATGCATGAACGTGGCAACACTGGGTGCAGTAACGTTTCAAGGTCGCCTTCTGTAGATGATACACAAAGATCAAAGGTGCCGACAGAAGCACGGAACACTTTTACAAAGGCGAAACTCTTGCGCTTTTCAAAAATCGATTTCCAATGCGCATGTGTCCCCAAGTAGACGCGTCTGGAAACTAGCGACCGAGGACCACCACGCATGCGTAAAAATTGCCACAAACTCGCAATTATAAGCGACATCTCACGGGAATATTTGCGTCGTCTCGTTGCAACTCAAAACAGGTACGAAATTCGTTTTAAATATATAAAAACATTTAATTAGCTACGCAATAACATAGAAATTGTATTTCAAGCAACACCTAATTCCCAGAATCCTGTATTATCGAACATTGTTTTTCAGCATAGCCCGTTTCAAACGTTGCCGCGTTTCCCAACGTTTCCAATTTTGCGCACGCATATTTCCTCTCCTCCTTCATTCAGTGGCCAAGAGAAAGGGATGAAAACATCAAGAGCGGAGAAACGACAACGCTGTCCGTAAGTGGAGCGTCAAAGTCGCCGATTTCGCGGACACGAGGTACCGGATATTTCGGCAGGGGTTTCGCTTCTGACGCGCCGTGAAACCATGTGAAACAGAACAGTAGTTCCAGCTTCGGCTCTGTTAGGCTTAGGCTAGTCCGGGTTAGTCCGTGGTCGCCGGGATGCCTTGTAGGTGGCGCCATCCAGTCAGAAGGTATATGCCGGGCAGGGTGGAGGTGTCTGCGTCGTCCGCAAGGATACGACGTCGGTTGCCGCGACTGGCCGCGACGCCGCCGCGGTTCGCGCAGGCACAGGTACGAAGTGCGCGCGTTTTCGAGGCGGTATCACGAAAAGCGCAGAAGTGGCGTTACCACGTATCGTGTCCGATGTTGCTGGTATCTGGCACCGTTGACGGGCAGTGGCAGTGGTAGTAGCAGGAGGTTCGGCGGCATCGTCGGGTAGAGGTGACCAGGAAAGAAGAGGGAAACCGGGGGAAGGACAGAGATAGAGGCAGTTGTATCGCGCGGTGCAGTGCGAAAAGTGTTCGCGAAGGGGGCCCCTGGTTCATCCCGTGAGTGTGTGGGTGGTGCGTGCGTGTGTCAAGCGAGCACGTAGAAACGTTGACTAGTGACGCACCGACACATGCACACACCGTGTTAGGAAAGGGGATAGAGAAAGACGGAAAACACGGGCTGCCGGATAATCGTTGTGCACGGTGTGCGGGTTTCGTGAAGGTGCGTCAAATGACAGTGAGGTGATCAATGTGCTTGAAACATGGCTGAGGAGCTGGTGGTCACCCTGAACCGCGGCGACTCGTCCGGATTCGGGTTTTCGCTCCTCGGTATCGCTGGCCTGCCGCACGTCATTTACGACATCGTCGAGAACTCGCCGGCAGCGAAGAGCGGCAAGGTAAGTCCGAATCCCTATCCGTATTCGCATCCGTGTCCGAGCAGAGAGAGCCCGGTTCGACGATCACAGAGGCAACCGCGTGCCCGTTGCCGTCGGCGGCATCGGTAGCTTTCGAATCGGCCTAAAACACTCGATCGCCCCGGCTACTAATGCCCAGGGACTAAGTAGTCGCTACCGGTTGATGGAAAACATTGCGAACGGGACTGTTCGATGGTGATCTAGGCGCGACGAGTGTATGCCTCGGTGCCAGAACTTCCAGGACGGTCAAAGGTGGCATTGCGAACCTGGCAACCCCATGAGATATGCATGCACTTTCAGAATCCTGCGAATGCAAGAGCCTGAAAATAACGCCCGGTGTATATCGACCCGTGTTATTATCACGAGCACCCTCTGTCGCCCCGTCTGTTTCTTCCTCGACCTCCGATTACTTTTTATTCTCACGCTTTGCGAGCGGTGTTGGTGCTTCTTGTATATACACCCGTCTTAACGTCGATGGTACGGCCGGGATGCTGATTGGCTGGGTGGGATCGGTTTAACGGCCACATTCCAGCCTGTCGGTCCCTCTGTCCGTGTGCTTCTCTCCTCTCCCTTTCTCTCTCTCTCTCTCTCTCCCTCTCTCTCTCTTTCTCTCTCGTTCTCTTTTCCCTCTCTCCATCTCTCTCTTGTCTTCTCCTCTCTTCTCTCTTTTCCTCTTTCCTGTTTCCTGGGGAACGTACCCCTTCCCGACGGTCATACAAATTGGAAAATTTGAATCGGGACAGGACAGCCGGACCTTTTGCGTGTACATGCCGCCGGCTGTCTCGTTTTTCAACGGTCCGTCCTCGCGTTCACGGCGAAATATTTTTCAATGCAGCCATGTTTACGTGCCAGAATAGCGAATTCTGCTTCTATGACAAGGTAGAAAGATACTATATCGTGCGGTGTCCGACTTCCGAGTCGTTTGGAACTACCTTGGCTTCTTGCTGCAACATGCGACGATTTACAAATTGTTTACAAGATTATTTCTCACCCTCTTCGCGCCGACTTCTCTCGCCAATGCTTAAAAATACGTTAACGAATCGTTACTCGCGACAGCCGACGATTTCATCGAAAAGTAAAGATCAAAGGATCTGATATACGGCCGTCTGCGTCGAACGATTAACACGATTCCGTTGGATGGATCGACTTTAAATCATCGAAACTTTCCCCCCCGGTGCACGCAAGCGCGTCGTTAACCATTTGCCAATTTTTTTTCGCGGCACCGGGTAATCGTCAAATTGAATTTATACCATTTCCCCCCCAGTGTTGCACAGAATAGATCGATTGCTTTCTCGGAACTGGTTCCCGATACCTGCGTCGGGAAGATGCGTGTGTATTTCGAATGGCAGATGCGAAATAGATTAACCGACGTACGCGGACCAGTTTCGAAACAACCATAAGGTGAGACGGAGATGGAAATATCTAGAATTGTAGACAGTCGTCGACGGAATATTTGAATGATAATTAGCTGGGGGATACTGGAAATGGTGGAGTCATTTTATCATTGATCTCATGGTTACTGTAGAATGTTACATTTCTTCAAATTTCGTTCTATATTCAAAAGATTTTGATTCGAAACCATAGCCAACTCGATGAATGATTAATATGCTTTATTAAAATCCGTTTAAGATGATCGAATCGTGATCATGTTTGTTTGTTTACATCTGCTCTTCGCTGATGTAAGTATATTTTTGGGCGAGGTGTCTCTCCCTCCCTTCCCTCCCTCTCTTTCTCTATTTACGAATCGTGCCACCGAGAAGTAATCAAAGCGAGTGTGCCGAAAATTGTGGGACGCGCATGCGCCCAGTTTTTGCACTCTATATAACTGTCGCACGCAAAAAGGATGCGTGTTACAGAGGAGCGGCTAGGCATTACGCGTGATTGGAATGTGTCACTTTGTATCCAACCGTCCCTTTTTACTTTTACTTTCAGAATTCTTAAAGCCTTGTACGCGATGCGCGAAGAGGTTGCGGTACATGTATACAACAACTGCACCTACTACTTTAGTTAATACAACTGTAGAAATGATAATCAACTTGTTTAGGACATTTATATCGTATTTAACAGGCCCCGTTGGTCACCAATGACCGATATTTACGTGCAAAATGACGCAACAACTTTACTCTTTATTTGCAACTACAAAATATTCTCGTGTCATTACTGTCTTTATCGTTGCACGATGACTGTTTTAACGATTTCCACGAATCAATGTATATCCCCAAGGAATACGTCATAACGCGTCAGCAACTCGTGCGGAATTCAATTGACACACTGATAGAGAATTTACCGGAAGAGTTCGCTTTTCGATTACCGATTGCTTTCCCGAAATTATTTTTAACAACCTCTGCCCGTTCATCGAATTCCATGGAAACGATACTCTTTCCTTAATTGATATAATAGCCACGCGAGTTTCGCAGGTCGAAAGCGGGCAACCATATTGGTAGCTACCCTGCTCGCGTTATTCAACTTATACAGAGAACGCGTAACACATTTCCCGCATTGTTCTGCTGTCCGAGTTTCTCTTCGAATTTCAAAAATTGCTTTTTCCCGGTAGAAACTTTCGCGCGCCAGTTGCCGATATATTTTTTCTAAAGAATTCGATACAAAGTGTAAGTGATATTGGCTCTCCATTCAGGACATTGTGTTACATATTGAAAACTAATTAAGAATCAATTCGATAACAGTTTCACGAGATCTTATTAAATACAGTGAGGTAATCAGCAGCGAATCACAGGTCTTCAAAATGACTTTACCCGGTTCTAAGAATATTTATTATAGGAAAGAACAAATTACGTATAAAACGGCATGAGAGGGAAGTGGAAGATTATTATGCAGGAATGAAATAAATATCTGACCGAGGTAAGGGACATCGTCGACCACTTGAAAGGGGTTGAAAGGGGTTGAAATAGCGAATCGGTAACAATTACTAAATAACGTTGGCGACTAACGCGCGGATAATTTACCTCGTTATTTCTCCGAGCCATCGCATCTGAGTGCCATACGATTCCGCGAAATGAATGGCTCGCGATTGCCGCGTATCAATTAGGGGAGCACGTAAGGAGTCGATTTGATAAGGAACTAGCGGGGTAATAGAGCACGACCGCAGTTGCGAAAACACGCGACGATCGCGGCGATCGCGGCGCGGTGCGGCGTCACCGGGGGTCTCGGTTTCGATTCTCGATCCAGCTTTCGTTGGCCCGGCCAGGTTATGAAATTGCTTTCTTTCTCAAATGATCCCGTTGATCGGCCCCGCTCGCCGCCCGAACGTTATGCAACGGCCGTTGCGTGATAACGTAACGAAAGAAGAACCTGAAGTTTCTCGGATGGCAGCGGCGGCACGCGAGCCCGACAATTAGCTGAACGCGCGTAGGTACACGTCCTCGAATTTCTCGAATTTATCGATCGATCGCTTTCTTGATAACCGTAAGACGAATGCGCCTCCCTGCTTTCCATAATTAACGCCCCTCGTGCGCGCGCGCGCTCTCTCTCTCTCTCTCTCCCTCTCTCGTCCTGGCTTTCTCTCCCTCTCTCACGCTGCCACTGTGTTCTTTACTTCATTTGAAACGAAAAGGGAAAGAGAAAATTGGATACGTTAATTAGAGGAACGAAAATAGGAAGCGTAGAATTTTGTCTGGGCGCTCTGCTTTTTGGTTACATAGTATTTTGTTGCCGAGACAAGTGGATGTTGATTTGCAAGCGGAAGGTAGTCTGAAAATTGGCACATTTTGTGCACAGAGTTGGGGAGCTTCCTCTTTGCTGGGATTTAAGAGCTGCACACACATTCGCAGGCAATATTATAAAATTTAAAAAAAGGTTTACATTCTGTATTAATATTAGCTTTTCGTTCTTTATTGTAAAAATGGGTTTCCATCCGTATATATAAACGAACTTCTAAATTACGAACGGCATTTTCCGCATTCGTGAAATGCCCCCATTCGGTCCGCAGTGAATTATTGCTGAAAGCGAAGGGTTGTATCGTCGGTCTTTCGCAGCGCGGCGATATTGCATCAGGTCACCTGCAAAACCGAACCCGAGACGACTTACTATTTATCTGACCCTCCTGCAACACAGGATCGGCGTTACACCGACAGTGTCTTGCACCTTGCGTTCACATTTGACGTATTAATTTCCGTAGAACTAGCGCGCGGTAATTCGATCCGAATCGATCGCGATCGAAAGTGGGACACGGTTCGTGTCCGGTATAGCGTATCAAGGTGCGAGTGATACCGTGTGCACAGCACACGGATCAATCACTTCTCCGGACGTCCACGATATTTCGAGATTAACGAATGCATCTTTAATCGCGGCGCAAAGTTTTGCCTCGCGATCGCGAGCGAGATAGTTAGCGCGCGGGGCTACCGTTAAAATGGTAATTCCGCGAAGTTATCGCGGCTCTCCCCGGCTGGACCCTTCGCAGTCGGGGAGCTAATTCGACGATAAAAATGCTAAAGACAGCGGGCGCCAAGTTTTTCTGTACTTTCTCGAGGCTCGTGGAACGAGTTCGAAGGTCCCTGGAATCTCGCGCGAGCCCATAAGAAAATACGGTTACGCGAGGATGGCCCCGTAAATCGGGCCAGTCGGAGGGCGCGTATTTCGCGGGGTTTAAGCGGACATGCCGGACACCGTCGGCCGTTTCCCTCGTTAAAGAAAATGTAATTTTAGCGATCGGCCAAGGGCGTTTCTTGCGGCCGGTCCCGATTCCACGGCGGCACGCGCGAGAATGCATCCGACGAGAACGCGTCGCCTCGCGCCGCGTCGCTGCGTTTTAATGGGTTCTCGTAACTTGCATTTCACTGGCACAGATACCCCGCGTGCCACGCGTTCATTTTTTCACCCTCCCTTCCCTCTCTCTCTCTCTCTCTCTTTCTCTGTTCCTCTCCGGCTTTTTTGTTTGTTGTTGTTGCCCGAATTTTTCCGCGAGCAAGTTCCCGGCGGTTTGTCGGCGCGCTTCCTCTTGTCCGCCACGGCGGAAAGGGGTCAACGACCACCGAAGGTAGGGGTAGTCTTATTTCGCGTTGTCGTAAGAACGCTCGCGATTCCTTTTTCGGGCCGGGTCGGTCTCGGGGATTCGGGACGTCGCCGTCGCTCGGATGAGAAATCACAGAATCGTGAGGATGAGGAGGCTCCGCGGGACACGGGAAATCCGGGTGTTCGAGGGCGAAAATTCGCAATCACGCCGGAGATGTGAGTGCCGCTCGACCTAAAAATAGCTGTTCTAAACGTGAAACGGGAGATGTATCAGCGGACGACGATGCATTACCGGCCGTTTTGTTTTCCTTTCGAGGCTCAACCGGCCGAGAGTAACACAACGGCTTCTTTCGGCGCTGATACGACGCTGGGATGCTTGAGGAACGGTTATATAACACGTATTTCTGGTTGGTGGTTAAAAGGCTCTGTGTTCGGGCCGCGCGAGATTGCAACCCTGGTGTTGCACACGTGCCAGGGATCGTGCGACCGAGGGTGCAGTTACATTGACCAATCAGAGGCGTCTCTTTTGTTGTCGTAAACATTTCTAAATTGGTCGAGGTCTTTGAAAACTGCTAGGCTTCGAATACCGAAACTTTCAATTATTGGACCGTGAATCGATCGATTCACTGATTAATCGAGATCCGCAGCTCGATCATTACGTCGCCGAAGTGGAGGTATCGGTTTCAATAAAGTAAGGAACCGCTTCGTAAGCGTAAGGATACGCTTATTATATAAACTCCGCTGATACGTAGAGATGGCAGTTCGCAAATGTACACAAGGAAGTCAAATTGTGCCAAGGATGTTACCAGAGACGATGGGAAGAAAGTCATGTCTGCGTGACGTTAGCTGTTAGCCTCTGAATCAGCGTAGTTACGCATACGTGACACCGGTCATCAAGGTGTTGAATCGTGTCAAACACGAATTGTCAATTAACCTTTTAATGAACCTACAGGATTGCTTCAAGTACGCAATTACTCGAACCTTACACAGGTTTCTAACATGCCCTTGTTAAATTGTGCGAACATTTTCAACTCAATTTGTCCATTCGTATAATTTTTATTATTTTTTTCGTCAAGAGGTTTTACAAGGAAAAACACAGTCTTCTAAAATATACGAATGGAGAACAAATCCTTAATATTCGAAAACAATGAGTTTCAAGGATCAAGAGAACAGGACGCGTTCGTCTCGACTCGTTCATTTAAGTATGCCAGTGTGGAAAAGGATCCGCGCGAAGTTTCTCGGGTGCCGCATGCGTGCCAAGTTCCATTGTAATCGGCATCGAGTTGGGTGGTATTTCCTGCAAGAAGCCAGCCGATCATCGCGGATTAAACGGCGTGCAAGCCGTCCGTATGTTTGAAGCATCGGCGGCGTCTGTGAGCTGTTTCTTCGGATCCCCGCGGAACGGAGAAGAGAGTAGTCGGACGAGCGGAAGGAAAGGGGAGTTTACGGCCGAAGAAGAGAGGAAACAAAACGCGGCGCGGCGTTCCGTTTCTTGCTTGTCCCGAGCCCCGACTCTCTTCCCCTGTTTGGCACGAGACTCGGCGTGAATAGCGAGCGAACGACATCTGAAAAACGCAACGGGACGCTCGGCTCGGCTTCGCTCCGCTCTGCACCGCTCTGCACCGCTCTGCACCGCTCTGCATCGCTCTGCACCGCTCTGCACCGCTCGGCTCCGCATTCTGAGCGTGACGAGAGCGCTCTCGATCCGCACACCTCTCTTAGTCGCGAGGTGAAGAATCGCTGGCGTAAATATCGTCTTATCTGCGCCTTGAATAGCAACGACCGGCGGGAAAACAAAACCGATCCGCGGCGAACGGGCGGTCGATAGACGGCCGCGCCGCGCCGGAATAATTATCGCGCGGCAGTTTTCCGCGATAACGGGGCGCAGCTGCGATTTCCTTTTTCACGTCGGAATGGAACCGTTAATCCCGGGGTTCTTAACCTCCCCGAGCAGCTCGGCTACCCTTTAAGGAAAAACCCGGGGAGAAATAAATCCGGTGGATATATCGCCGCGGCCCGAGAGCATTAATCGCTTGTTGTATAGTTGCGCCGAAATGCTAGTTTTCCGCTTCAAGGGTCTGCGAAGAATTCATGCATTCGCGTGTGCGGATTCGCGGAAGGAAATGAAAACGGTGCTCTCGTAGCTTGTCGGCGGCGCCGGGGAATTTTATCGAACCCCGTACCGTTTTATTTTCCGCGTATTTTTCTTAATGCGCGGCCGCGCGCGCGCGCGCTCGCGCAGTTTAATTAAAAGCGCCTCAATTAGAGACGAACGTATCCGCGAATTTTTCGATTCGACCGTGATTCCCTCGGGTTTCCGTTCGCGTTCCAACGCAGATTTTTCGTTGCCGGCTCCGCGTTTCTCGAATGTCCGAGCTTTTCATTCGAGATCGCCGACGCGATGGAAATTAAAACGATGGCGAATTATTCGCCGGCCTAATTGGGGGTTGTTAACGCTAAATTTATCCTGCACGGAAACTGCGAAAATTTGCGCCGTTTCATGAGAACGACGAATATAATATATAAGCGAAAAATAATGTATGCTCGAGTTAAGAAATTCATTCGATCTTTTTCTACGAAAGAATATTTACAGTTCTAATAATGTTGTCAAAGGAACGCTGTAGGTCCAGCGTTAATTTTTGTGCAGGACTCGGTGTTTCTGTAGTATGTACCGAAGACGGAGGAAATGACTGCGGCGGACTTTCCAGGTGCATTATGCGGACGTTGCTCGGCAGGTGTATTTTTCAGTAAACACGCTCTCGCGAGGAAAATAGAAAAGTTCGGAAAATATTGTCCACTCCGAGCGCGACGTACAATTTTGTGGCCGCCCGGCTTCAATAAACAACGAAGCCTTAGCACGAAAGGCGGATCGATTAACCATAAAATTCCGGCGCCAAGAAAATCGAAGGAGACACGTTGGTAGAACCGAGCGCCCGCGAAACTCGCTTCTGCTGTAGAACTGCGAGCTTGCAGAATCTACCGAAAATATTTGTGTATGAAGACATCTAAAAGTCGCTTTGTAGAATCCGCAGGGAACGTTTATTTTTCATTTGTGGTATACGTAAAAGTCGAGTAATCCTGGAATTGAACTTTGCTGTAGAACCAGTGTAAGCTCGTCGGAACTGCGAAGAGCATTCGTTTGTTGATGCGAACGAATATGCTTTGAAACCGTATGTAGATTTATAAAATAGAAGGAAACCATTTCGTTTGCAATATAAGCAATCTTTTTGGGCGATCTCGCTTGTCATAAATCTTGGCATGAAAATGGGAGCTCGCATAAAGATCTAGTCTATGCGTAAGCATTATTTTCTCGAATCTAGGTTGGTAAAAATTTCTACAACTAACAAATGCAAAGAAATTGGGGCATCCGAATAAAATATTGAATAATATCTCTACTTTATATTTACCAGAACGTTTGAACGAAAGAAATTTCTCCGATGTCATTCGAATTCGGTATGAAACCGGGAACACGCGTGACGATCTAGTCTATGCACAAGCATGTCCGTCGCGTTCGCAGGCTGAAAGTAGGTTGCGGGGGATTAGAAATGATTTTTTAACGGGACTTTTCTGCATCGTTATCGCTTGATCCGACGATTTAGATAAACCGCGTTAAAAGTCAAATTTACGATGTATCGCGTGCTATCGTTTTATCGACGAGCGAATCGAGCGCGAGACGAGAGGATAAGGGGCGCGATAACTTGGTTGTTACGTTACCGAACGCTGGCAAGCACCGCGGAAAAATCGGCCTTTATCCGGTCGCCAGGGGGAAAGCGAGCGCGCGCGTTTTTCGTCGACTACCGAAGAAAAACGATTGACCTGGCGCGGCACATAAATTCGAATCTTCGGCCCTTCTTTTCGCGTTAGCTCGATGGCTGCTTTACGAGGTTGAATCGATTCCAATTTGGGTCGGGATATAACGCCGTTTGCGGACTCCGCGACAACCTCTCCAACCCGGGCTCCAGAAAAATCGCGTTGGCTTTCATGCGACTTCTAGAGAATGAAGAGAAAAAGGGTACGAGATCGCTCGTAAATGGACGACGATACTTCAAAAATAGACTGCGCCGCGTCCGTGAATTGAAATTCTTTTTTTCAGATTTCACCGATCTGCGGCCTCCGCTTGCGCCGGGTGCTCGAGAGACAATGCGACTTCCTCCTTTTGCCGGAGAGACACTGTTTAATGATTCACGCACTATAAAACTGCGTAAAGTTATGTAACGTCGTATTACATGTAATTTGTTAGGAAATGGCAGCTTTCGGAACGGAGCCGAGCTAGATAATTTTTATTTTCGTAAAATTGACTAAAAAACAATGGCAAATCCACGCGATTTTACGATCTTCTCTAAAAATTCGTCCGTTCTTTGTCTACGGTTCGGATAATTGTTGCGGATAAACGGTCTTTTAGAGGGAACAATTCGACCGTATCGTTCTATCGTCACAGCCGAGCAGTTTGCCCTCTCTGGGGCGTGATCGAACGCCAAAATGCAGGCAAATAGATGCCCGAATACCTTGGAAGTGTCCCCCATCCTCCGATCCACCGGCAATCTCGATTCGCGTCTTATTTTCTTATCCGAAGTGGAGCATCGATTCGGCCCATCGAAAACGATTTATACTTCTAAACCGCGGCAGCCACTGAAAGATGAAGGGCACTTTGGCACCTGGGGGAACATCACACGGCGATAACTGTCTTCTTGGCGTCGTCTCCCTTCTTAGCAACCTCGAGCCTTCTCGATACTCGCCGATAAGAATCGACTGCTCCGTCAGGTGCAGCCAATCTCCGTTTCCTCGTCTGGTGTCCGGACCCAACGAGGCTGAACGACGCTTTTCTGCTTTAATTGATGATGCATTGACGAGCCAGATACCAAGTTTTTAATCCAGTAATGGAGGGCTTCCCCGACGCTGCATGAAAAACGCGAGAAGCATTCCTCGGACGCCGAAGTCTTGGCACGGAGCTTCGGCAGTTCTACTTGAAGAGCACTATTCGAATTTAAAACCCCAACATTTTCCGCCGAGACTGAGATATTGCTCGTGCCGCACCGGCTCGAAAATTCTATGTTACTCCGATGCACAGTTTGCAGACACTTGGAGAATATATTGGACCGTGAGGGTGCTCGTCAAACTTTGCGTTTGAATGTTTGATAAATAAAAGTTAACATTTCTAATAAACTAATCGAAAGACTGCAAAAATGGGTTTAACTTAACCCTTTGGGAACTAGAATTCCTTGACAAGGTGTTAATAATATTTTTCCGATTGGGTTTCAAAGACGAAACAATGTGGAATATGGACGATATATGCTAATCTTATGCTTCTGAATGAATTGCTTGCTTTCTGAGATTATGGGAGATCTTTTTATAAAATATTGCAAAGCTTCTCGACTGTACGTTTGTACACAGTTTAAGAGAACGAGATCCAACCGATTGACTCCCATGCTTGCGACAACTACAGTGCCGGAGACCGGTGTACGGAGAGACCGCTGGATTCGCAGGCGTCCCCGAGGCCTCATCGTATTAAATCGACCCAATTCCCGGTAGAGCATCGCGAGCATCCGAAACTTTAAACAGAACCATAAATCCCGGCGCTAATCCCGAAAAGTATTTTCACTCCGGCGACGGCGATATCGCCATGCGAGCCGGAAACGCGATAAAAAGCGTATCGCGACTGGTCAAATGAATTTCTCCGGATCGTCGACGGCTCCGTCGAATCGCTTTTATGTCTGCCGAGCGATCGAACGTGATAATGAGGCTGCGAGGAAAAGTATTAATTAAGGATCAGCGCGACGTAGGCACCACTTTATCAGGGAAAGAGGGCATCGTTAACGTTCCGTTGCGGTTTAACGAATGACGCGGGGCTGGAGAGCGTGGTGCGGGTGGAGAACGAGTCGGAAAGAGAGAGCGAGAGAGAGAGGGAAGGAGAAAGAGGGGGAGAGGAAGCTAAACCATTATGTTGCGTTAACGTAACGCTGCCGGGAAATGGGTTAAGGACGTTAAGGCCAACCCTCGTCGCTGCCGGGTGGAGAGTGGGAGCAGACGGAGCAGGGTATACCCTATGGCGATGCTCTAGCAGAGAGAGAGAGGACTCTGTGGACCAAGCTTTGCTCTCGAATTACCTGTGCTTAGGTCACCTTTGCGCGCGAAGAAATTCACAGAACGCTCCGCACCGCTTCGCTCTGCTCGGCTGAAAAGCGAGTCCGGTCGGCCGGCACCGGCGGAAACGCGGGGATAATCATTCGGGACCCTGATCTACCCACCCTTTGATTCGCGACATCATAAACCGGGGAATTTCAATCGAAATGCGTACTTTTATGTTTTATGGCTGTGATCTACGAAGCGACAGGAATACTGTAATCCTCCACAAAGTTAGCCGGTTTTCTCTTCGCTGACGATCACCATCGGAATTTGTTCCGCGTAGTTATCGAGGCTCCTGAATATAGTACTTTGCGGAATGACCGGGGTCTTTTTGTATTGGGAAATTTCGACGTTCGTTGTAATTTTAATTTTGCGTATAAATCCTAATCGGTGATGTTATTTCCAAATTCGATATTTTTATTGAAACGAGGAGCATTTTGATAGCCGATCGAGTTTTTCCTGGACGGTTGTCGATTCCCTTATGGTAATTAAGGGGCCCCCAATTGCTCCAGCGACGGGAGTCTGAATAATGAACGAATTCACGGAGTCGTGAACACCTGAGGCCCTCGGGTCGAGGATAGATTGATTAATTAACAAGTGAAAACACGGGGATGCGTATTTATAATGATTTGCCCCCGCCAGGGGCTCACGGTTCATTGAATAGCTATTGCATTGCGTAACCGTAAAAATAGCCGCGGTTACGTGTACGCACGTTGCATCGAGCCGGTGTAAAATTATAAAGCGACCTGCCTTTTACTTAAAGTGAAAGTCGTTGCACTGGAACGTGTACAAATTGTACCGATCAATTCCGTTCCCCGTCCTCCCCACTGGGGTTTTCTGCGTTTCTGAATATCAGAGTTCAGCCGCGCGGTTTTCGTTAACACGCGGAACACACAATTGCTTTCAGCTACGCGACGCGCCCGAGAAACCGGTGATATCATAATCTCTATGCAGATGCCGCGCACCGATCGCCGGTCGATCGGTATCCGCTAGAAAAATTGAAAACTATTACACGTTTCCGAGCCGCGCGTCGAGGATCCGATCCTCGATGGCCCTGGGAGATTGGAAATTGGAAGCTAGAAATGAAAAGCCGAAAGTTCTCGCGCTGATGGTCGGCAATTAATAAATCGCGAGCTGAAAATTGGAACGTCCGCGGCGCTTGAAACTTCGGGACCGAGTGCTCCGCGATGGAAGTTGCAGATTGTAAATTGATAATCATAAACTCGCCGGTATCACTGCGAAGTTTGACATACAAGAATTTCGTGTTCCCCGGCCGGACGCGAAAAATCCGACGTTGCGAACTCGTTAAAAGTTTTTAAGCCTGAAACCGAAAGTCCGTGGACTGCGGGAACAGCGAGGGACGATCGAAATTTCGAATTGGGGTTGAAGAGAACGAGATAGCTGCCCGCGGTAGATGGCACGGAGCGAACGGCGGCCTGGAATTTTAAGGAACAACGCTGAAAGATGCAGCATGATCGCCTCGAAATATGTAAGTGGTCGATCAGCCCGCGATCCCGAAGGTTAAATATAAAACTATCTGTATCTGGCGTGCACTTCGAGCACAGAATTAGCCGCACTTGAACGTAAATTACACGGATTCGGATTGAGCCGCGGTTACTCTGATGCAGATTATTTATCGTGCCGGGACGGCTAACAATAACCGAAGCTGGACGCGAAATCGAAGCTTCGTAGACGTCTCGCGAGTGTTACGAGCTATTAGTACGCTGCGCTCTCTATTACGTGTTTGTGCCCAGGTAAAATTACTGTAATTGGCAATCGTTCAATAATCCATACGTTTCATTATGTGATTAAGCGGCCGTTGCTACGCGCAAAGGGCAATAATTGAGCTTTAATTGGCAATCGAATTATCGATGTCGCCTATCGGGATATACGTATGCACGTTGCCGTTCTTCTTTCGGCGCTCCAATTACCGCTCAATCATTCATTATTTTTGCGCAATGCGTCGATCGACTGCACAGAATTATTTGTCTCTTCTCTCCTAGCGTGCCCGCCATCCTCCTTGCCTCGATCCTCTGCATTTCAAGCGTGAAATTGCGATCTTAAATATGCAACGCATTTCTCTGCGACAAAGAACTCGCTCTCTCTCTCTCTCTCTCTCTCTCTCTCTCTCTCTCTATCTCTTTCAAGAACGTACTTGCATTATCGCGAACACGAAACCTCTGTCGAGCGAAACACATTTCTATTTGATTCGTGCTCCCTCAAATTATTCAGAAAATATTAAATATTCCAAATAAATCGATTCTACAGAAAGTAAAAAATTGTGGCGAATTTCAAAATATCGTTACACCGTTTCCAATCATTAGCAATCACCTTTGCCTATTGGATTTCTCCTCTTCCGATTCGCATCTGATAGGGTTTTCGCCGCGTTATTCATGGTTGCGCGGAGTATTTTTATTAAAGAGGCCGCAGAGGGATAATTTATACTCGAAGCGTTTCGGCCAGATGGATGTTAGATATATCCATTTTTCAATCTCAGCGTTTGCTTCCGTTTCCGACGGGCCGAATCTCCGGGCAACAAGATCACGGGATCGATATACCGAATTCATAGGATTCCTGTGCTCGTGTCACAAGATTCCCGGAAATCGTAGGTGCGGTGCCGCGTATATAGGCGGCATTATACGTTATCGGAAAGGTAGATGAACGCGTTCGATGCGGCCTACGGTCCATCTGGCCGACGGGTGGCCATTTTTATACGCGCCGCAGCCACCGGGGAAGGTATTTTCGCGTCCAATGGGAACAATTTTTCATCGGTAAGCAAAACTCGCGGCCGTATTTTCGCTGGGAAATGAAAAACATCGGTGGAAGCAGCAGGACGTGAATGATCATGGAAACGGGACACTGATGGAACGGTGGTGGAACGGGAATGGATGGACATAATTAAACCTTTTAAGGGTGGAAAAATGCTTGAAATAAGTGAAAGAACGATCCTCGTTCGCGAAAGGTTAATAGCAGGCGCGTTATAATCGTTTCGGAGACCACCACGTATTTCTCAGCTGCTCAAAATATCGTCGTAAAGCGATCGTTCTGCGGGAATCAGAGTCGAAGGGACATCAAAAACTCGTTGATGCAACGTCAGCCGCGCATAAACGCATAAACATGCCGGTTACCGTGCATTCCATTATTTCGAGCAATTTATCGTCGGCGCTCGATGTTCCTGCTGCAATTTTTATGCGAGGACCGTAACGACTCGAAACGGTCCGCAAAGACCGTCGCGGCAAGTGAGCTCGCGTAAAAAAGAAGAGTTACGGGAGCGGCGTGGCGGGGCGCGACGGCCGGCTGGGGGTGGAGAGGAAATGACAATCGTGAAGTAACATTTTAACGAGTTTACTCGCTCTTGCCTGGAAGAATCAGGATAATACGAGGTCGCTTACGAAGTTATACGGCTCTTTCGCTAAATTTAGCCCCTCTCTCTCTTTCTCTCCCTCTTTTTCTC
Source organism: Augochlorella aurata (assembly GCA_028455555.1). Lineage (NCBI taxonomy): Eukaryota > Metazoa > Arthropoda > Insecta > Hymenoptera > Halictidae > Augochlorella > Augochlorella aurata. Next base: position 1,027,005 of record CM052153.1, on the reverse strand, counting down.
TTTCGCGCGCCCCCCTCGCTTCCCTCCGCGGGTGCAAAAGAGACGAGAAAACGACGCCGAGGACGGCGACGAGAGGAGAGGAGAGGAGCCCGCGTAAAAGCGAGAGTGCGCCGCCTCTCCTTCTCTATTCTTTCGCGCCTCGCGACACGGTTCCGCAGAATTTAAGTTCGCCTCGGCGAGAGAGCCCGAAACGAAAAAATTTCCTCGCTGGGGAACGCTGTTACTTCGGAATTTCTTTATCCACGTAATAATGGAAAATAAAGCGCGCGGCAAGTAGTCGGAACGCATACCAGGGCGGAAGCGCGCGAAATTTATGAGCGTGGAGCACGTATAGTCGGGAGAGACTATAGCGAGAGAACGCGTCGGACGGGGAGAATCGGCTCAGCCGATCGACCGATGGATATTCAGAATTCATAGAGAAATTGGCGAATTTGATGAAATATTACGAGCCGGTCTCGTTGCCCCATGCAACTTTGACGAGGCTCCGAAGAACCTGTGAAATATTCATGGAGAACGCCATCAGGCCTTGGTCTTGCGATGTCTTGCGTGCAGAAAGTTAGACGGTGCCGGGTAAAATTGTATTTCTATAGTCGAAGCTGCATCGGATATGCATTTGTTCAATTCATTTCTCGAAGTCTTTGATCATCTCGCTCAGCATCGCGAGTACCACATGTATTACCGTTCGGCAGCAAATGTTAAAAGTATAATTACTGCAAGAATTATTTGAAATTATTATTAATATCTATTATTTATTAATTATTATACAGGAAAGATTTCCTATAACAGTTACAGCAGTATATGTTACACTCCTTCTCAGTTGTAACGGACTACACAGTTGGATTGTTAATAACTTCGACCTAGTATTATTTCAAATTATTATATACGCGTTCCGGCGATTTGAACCGATGGCGTCGGCGAAAACACGTTCCACCGGAAGTGTGCCCGGTCCAAACAGTCGCCGAGGGAGGAGCACTCGTCTCAATCTAGCTCGATGAAACGGCGTGCATCGTGTCGGCAGCGAAGTATTCCAAGCATTAATAAATCAGTCGGGCAATTGAGCGTTAGAGCATCGAGGTCTTAGATCGTCTTCGGCGATCTTAGACAATGAACTTGAACGATCCACCGTTCGAGGGAGGGAGCAGAGAGACGACGGTAGCCGAGCGCCGGCGATTTCCGCGAAATTCGTGCCACGGATCGGAAAAATTGGGTTCACGGAAGTGGAACGAATCGCAGCCGTAGGATTGCACCGTGCACCGTGCACGCGACTGTGTGCTCACCGGTGGTGGACCCGCTATGAATATGCATACACGCTTATGCGCAGGCCGGGCACGGCGCGGTGCGGCGCGGCGCCGAGCGAATTCGTGCTCGTTAGTTTCAGCCAGTTGGTGGCACAGTCGCTGCGTTGCCACGTTGCCGCAATCAAATTAAATCGGACAAGAAAAACGAGATTCCGATTGCTCGGCGTAGTCACATTGCGGCCGATAGATTTGCAAGGGCCGAAAGAGACACGCGAGGAACTGCCATGATGTTCCGGAGCCCTAACAACTTACCGTTTCCTCTGTAAGAGCGCGCCGCGGGATTGGCGACCGTACGGAGGCGCTGTCGACACCATTTTACAAATATTTAATATTCTTCTTTTCCTGCTTCGATTCCTATCGATTTTTTGATCCTCGACGGTGTGCAAAGGCGCGACATCGATTGCAGTCAATTTCATTCGAAGCGATTGTCTCATTTAACTTTTTGACTGACGCGTCGATCGTGTACATGGCTGACACGCGATCCTCCTTCATTTTTAACACGTTGCACGTGCGATATCCCAGAGGATCTACAGAATATCAAAATTGTATGTTATTAAACTGCAGATCTCCATACGAAAGTTTGTTGCGTTGCTTCAATGTATCATATTTATCAAGCTTAACACTTTTATTCGAGATATCTAGCTACCTAGACTTTTCACTACGACTGATAACTCGAATTGCACGCAACATGTTTGTTATCAGCGTCGCATACACGCGGCGTTTACAAGCTGGTACTTTATCTGAAAATAGTACGTAGCAAAATAATCGGGAATTTTAATATCTTACATCGGCCTTACACGCGATATCCGTGTACATGTAGCTATCACATGAAAAACAGTTTATTTGCCAAATTCTCTGTATCACGTGACCTGAAACGAAACTATTTATAATCTATTTACTGTTTGAAGAATCTATCTTTGACCAGCACTGTTTGTTAGTCGCGGCGCAGGCGAAGAGCGAATCGTTCCCGATTGAACTCCGCAGGAAGGCGGTTCGTCGGGGCTGCACGATCTATTATCACGACACGGCGCAAAGAACGGTTTAAACGCACCTCGTTCGTTTCAGTTACCAGCCTCCGCAGCCGGTGCGCGCTTTATTGCGTCTTCCGTTCAAACAATCGCGCAGCTGACGTAACTGTTCGACGCGGTTGTTCGCCGCGCCGAGGAAAATGTTGAGCTTTCGGAGGTCGTTCGGCGGCTCGCCGCAGATCGAGGGATTAGGACAAGTGGTGAAGACCGGACCGTCGTTCCAGAGGAGATCGAAGCCGCCTATCCTGGTCTCCAGGCCCGAGAAACGACCCTCGAGGTCGAGCACGTTCAAGGTGTCGTCGATGAGATCGAACTTCAGTCGATAATCCTCCGTGTCCGTGCCGGTCAACGCCGGGGACGCGTTTATTTCGAGCAGCCACGGCTTCAGGTCTTCGTCGAGCAGGACGTCGTAGCCGTACAGCTCGAACGAGTTCTTTCCCGGCATGATCACCGGCTGCACGGCGAGCAGACTGGCCATTATCACACCTGCAACATTGTCTTTCTCAACGCTTTGCGGTCGCCCGCGACTCGACGAAACACCGTGACGCATCGATTCGTTTTACCGTCTCTCGCATTAGATCGCTGCGACTTTTACAGAAATGATTTTAAGCTTTATCCCCTAAATACGGGAGGAGAGATTGTGGAAATAAAATATGAGGTTGTCGTGCGGCGACCGAGTAGGTCACGGAGCTCCTACCCCATCGTGCAAGGGTTAGAAGTGGTCTTCCGAGGATGGATTACGGTTAAGAAATTCCATTTCGAATGGATCTGAGAGCGGACTACGGGGAACGACGAGTAGGAGAAACCTGGAACGTGACTTCAAGGCTGAGCGCGACAGCGGACACGCGTAACATATTTAATGGCGCGATAAACACGGAATAGGAAGTGTGATTTATTGGCGGAGCACCCGAGTTTATTACTTGTCTGCGATATTTTCCCAGTTTTCCAGCCCGCGCGGAACTCAAAGCGAGTGTTTTCACTTAGAAATAGTCCGAACCGATTCGAGCGCGTCGCGCGATTAAACCAAGAGAGTTCGAGCAAGAAGAAGAAGAAAGAGAAGAAGAACGAAAAGCCTCTCTGTCGCGCAACTTCTCCTAACTTTCCGCGAGCGTCTTAACCGGATGGCTGACCCGCGATCCTCTGGAAGAGGGCCTCGACGGCTTCGACTCCGTGCCTGGCGGTCAGATACTCCCTGACCTTAACCAACGCCCACTTGCACCCATGCTTCGCTTCCTTCCTCGCCTCGGCCCCGTTGCGTTTCAGCTGTATCGCCATGTTGGTCAGATGCACCCTGTTGTCGTCGATGTTGTCCAGATCGAACAGCTCCGTGGACAGCCGCGCGAACCCCTCTCTGGCCAGCCAGGCCCTCAGAGGGTGGAACGAGGTCACCAGTCCGTAAATACGGAGGTCGAACTTCCTCCCTGCAAAGGTTCGCAAACTTTCGGCACGTTCGCGAGCGGAGAAACAGCCGATAACGCGTCGCGGAGCATCTCCATACCCCGGGAAGACCTCCGGAGAAAACTGTCTTTGAATCGCTCGACATTCAGCCGCCTTTCTCTTCTCTCGGCGTCGCGCGCCACAAAAGCCCACGGATTTCAGCTTCAGCCCCCGCTTTCGGGGCTATTGAAGCATCCGTCGCCGCGGTACCAGCATTCTTCGAGGCGATAAGCGTCCGCAGCCGCGGTCTTTCGCAAATCGCCGACGCGTGGCCGAAACCTCGAACGCGATCGGCGATCGCTCGAGCGAGGATTTCCGTGAAATCGGCCGCTTCGATTGCGAGAAAGAGGCCGTCTCGATCTTCGCAATTAACTGAAAATTCCAGTACTTCCAACCCTTTACATTAGCGGTTCTCCGAAGATTTTAGCAACTATCTCCGTCTCGAGGTTTCAGCCACGTTTAGGCGATCGGTGCCACGAACCTGCCAGTAGGTAAGGATTCTCCACGTATTTCTGCACGATGAAGGTCTCTATCGGAGTCTCCAGCTGCTGGCAGTTGAACTCCTTCGCCCTCCACTCGGCCAGGTCCTTCAGCTTCCTGAAGAGGAAGATTCCTTTTCCCTGCGACCTCCCGGCAGGCTTCACGATCCACGTAGCCCCGGGCTGCTGATGATACTCCTCGGTGAACAGCAGATAATCGTTGGGCAGCTCGAAAGTCAGCGGCATAGCGTCGCACAGTTCCGCTTCCGCGATCTTCTTCGACTTCAGCAGCAGTTTCTTGTAGCGTCTCAGGTTTCGATAGAGATAGTTCTTGCGTGTCAGCTCGTAATGATTCCGAAAGTGGGGGATCTTCTGATGGGGCATCAGCTTCGCGTCCAGAGCCTGGCGGGCGTCGTTGGTCTCGCACCACCACAGGTGCCAGCCGAGATCGTTCGGGTCGGTGATCTTGAGAACACGGTTCGCAACGAATGCTATTATCGACTGTTGATTGGATTAGGAATAGTTGCGCTCGCGAACTCTGCCGGGATATAGTTCGGCCGAATATCGGGCAATTTGGTGGGAGCTGGCTGAATTGCTAGATGCTGCTCCGGCATATTTATGAGGTATTAAAGGCACGGGAACGGGATCGATATCTCGGGCGCCGGCGATACCATCGAACATTCGCGCGGGGAATAGCCAAAATTTGATGAAAATTTGCTCGTCGATGCTACCCACTCCGTTTATCTTTCAGTTCAAGCAGAAGAGAATTCGGGAAGCTACACGGTCGATCGAAGAGAGTAATCTCGTCGTTTATTGTGTCTAGGATTGCGCTAGTAGGTCATCAACCTTTCCACTCGAAGCTATTCTATCTCCGAAACCAACATCATTTCTATACACCTACATTTTAACGATGTTTTAAATATATATAATATATAATTATTTTGAAACGCGGCACAGTTTATTCTCAAGGGGTTAAAACAATTTAGTCAAGCAGATACGATTCGATGGCTCGGCCGTGCCAATCCGGGCACTTCTGTATGGACTGAACAGTTTAATAGTGGCTACTCGCCACTCTACTAAATTACTGGCCGAGCCTGAACCAGCCTTTAGATCGAGTGTTGACCCGAATGGGGCGCCACGAATAAATCTAATAAGCATCCGAGAAGGGACACGTTCAGGTAAAGCCGAGGCACCGAAAAAAGGCGGAATTACCATCAGCGAAATTAAACGCGTTTCCCCGGAGCCCGGAGCGGCGCTCTATTCACGATCTAGGATCAAGGTTGGCGTTGTTCGCCGGCAGACAATGTGGATTTTCGCATAATCGTAGCCCACGTCCGCCCATACCGGGGAGGATAACCGGGCGGCTTTTAACACGGTTTTGTTCGACCGTGGAAGCCTAAAGGGGATCTCGGAGGTCCGATTTCCCACCCTCTGGCCACGGATCTCCTCGTTAAGGTCGCGGCTCATGAATAAGGGACATTCCATTACCTGGATCCAACCTCTCGCCAGCATCACCTTAACCTGCGTCGACGGAAAGTCGCAGCGGAACTTGACGACCTTGTCCTCCTCGGTCTGCTTCTTCTTCGCGGTCAAATTCCGTAGTTTTCGGCCGGCCACCGGGCTAGGCTTCTCCGTCATCGAATCCGCGGCTTTCCGGGCAGGCGGGGCTTGCTTCGACATGTCTCTGTCCAAGTAGTTTCGCGATCGGCGCTCGCGTCTCGCCGATCCTCGAAACAATCGAAGAGGAACGCGTTGTTTGTTTATCGCGACAAATAAATTCTCGTTGCGCAATGCCCGTCCGAGCAGCTTCAATTCCTGCGGATTTCGTTCTTCCGCCGCGTAATTGGATTTACGCGTCCCGGATTACGTCTGACTGGCTGAAATTGCAGCTTTGCTTTGGCGTTCTTCAGTTGACCGAACGAATTCCCTCGGCACATTCCGCGGAAAGAAAAATGCTTTATGTAAGCCTGGATTGGAGCACGCCTGGCGCCGCGATTCCACGGAAATTATTAGAACATCCGGTTACGTAAAGAAGCTCGTGCGTCGCTTGCCAATTTCATGTTCTTCTTTGTTGAAATTTTCACCTGGCGTGGAAACGCAGAGTACGGTGTCTCCTTTGGATTTTGATGAGGCGACGACGGGATCAAGTGTTATTTATTGGTAATTCCAGCTTCAAACGGAAAGAATGGAGTCGGTTTACAATTTCCTGTCGCAGTTACCTTCTTCCGGACCGTAACGATCCCCTAACAGGATCCATTATGCAAGGTCGAACTATAAATAACTTCCATCCTTTCGTCAGACATTTATTTGTTTTTTTTATTTTATTTTATTTATATCAAACCCTTATCTATTTAGGGGTTCCTGTTGATATGTTCTTCTGTCTACCATTGCTCCTCGAATCTTGTACCCTGTTAAATTGCACTCGTCTTAGCAAGCTTAGAAGATAGAATATTCTGCCAAAATTCATTCTCTAGTTCCAATTTTCCCGTCGGTTTCTCGGTCGCCGGCGAACAAATGAAATCTTGTCGAAGAAAGCACTTTAATTGATAAATTTATCCCGGCTACGCCGCCAGCAGGAAAGTAGAGGAGGACGCTCGGTTTGCAGTGAGTATACATTTCTTGATACACGTCCCCATTCCGAGCACGTACGCGATATTATTTGCCTGGGACCATGTATGTTACCGTTAGACATACACGGGAACGGTCGGAAGTAGCAAAATTTCAGCCCAGTTTTCATCCTCCGCCCCTCCCCTCGAATATTACCGGCAATATCGAGCTGCTAGCAGAGGGTGAAGTGCGGATAAAACGGCGCGATACGGTGTAAGCTTCTTTTCTGTTGCGAAACGGGGTGCGAGCGAGCGAGCGAGTTCCCATGGGTGACCCGACCAATTCGCGTATTAATTTCGCAGCCGTGATTACGGACCACCCGATGCACTTGCCGGCGAACAATGCCGAACGGACTGTTTACTGCTTCGAACGTTCCTTTCATCGAGTAATTCGATTCTGTTGTGCGAACGGTTTTAAGGGATGAAAGGGGCGCGAAAGCGAGGGCGGCGACGTGCCATGAAATTTCCCGACCCCGTTCACGCCATTCTGTTTGCTCCCGCTCTGTAATTCTTCTGCGAGTACTACATTCATCTTTGAAACACCGGCTCGTGCAGATTTCAAAGTTCCAGTTTCTGTGCAGCTGCAATTCGGCTTTTACTTTTGACAGATTTATAGCAAAAGGAACTAATTTTGTGAAAATCGGACGGTGATCGTTTCTTCTTGTTTCTCTAGTTAAAAACAACGAATATCTCGATCTAATGGTTAAACTTTTTTAAAACAAAGTACAGGTTATTAAAAAAGCTTATCGGCGATGGTTAACAGCTAACGGAAAATTACACGAGTTAACAAACTAGTCCCGTTCGTGTAGAAACGCAGATGGAATCCCCCGTCTACATTTTTGCTACCAAATGCGAAGCTCCCTCTCGCAACGAGCATGCTGCAGGGCGCAGCTGCGAATAAAAACTAGAATTCATTCGACGCATCGGGGGCCGCCGGGATAAATAAACCGGAAGAATACCAGTTCGCTCCCAAATCCTGCGCAGACCCGATTCTCCAGAGTCCGGTACGCACTCGTACAATACGCTCCGAAGTTCCGACATCGAATACTGCGAGACCGTCTCGGCGGACGACCGCGTCAGTTTACTAATTCCGTCCACGACCATTGACAATTGCCGTACGTAAAAGCAGCGCGTGCCGGTGCATCGGCAGCGACCCAGTGGTTTCGTTCGGCCGCTCCAGATAAGGGCGTGGACGCGCGCGATTCGCGAAACATGTGGCGTTCCGATTCACGGATCGCACGGGGTGTAGGTGGTGACGTTCGGAGCGGTCGCGGTGGCACGGTCAAATGCGCAGTTATCGCGGCGTGACATTGACACAACGTATCAATGATCGTGGTCGTGCATCCTCGACGGAATCGGACGTCCCCTTATCTCTGGTTAGGCGCACAGTACTGCACGAGCAAGAAGGAAAGCGAAACGGGAGAGCCGAGCAACGGAGAGGGAGAGACTGGGAACGCCAAGAGTCTCGACCGGAAGCAAACGGTGGGCGATAACGCCGATATAAATAGCTATTATTTTCCACCCACGTGGTTCTGTATTCTGTACACTGTATGCCGTGGCGTGACGATTGACTCTGTCACAGTCACGGTTTCTCAGTTCTCACCGAGTCGGCAGCGAGCACGCGACGCCCGGACGCGCCGCCTCTGCCGGCCCCACGTGTCCGACCGTGTCATCGCGATTTTGAAAAGAATTGAACGGGCCCGTTATACCGAATGGCTGCTTAATTGGTGACCTTGATGACCGATTCGTGTCGCCCGTACGCGAGGGTAACGATACGTCGCGCCGGGCCGCCTCGCGGCGATAAAACCAACGAGGCCATAAAGAGAGCTTCCAGCCCGGGCGGCGATTAACGTAGGGTATCATAATAGCAGCAAAGTGGCATCGGCGTTCTCCGCAGAAGCACGCCTTCCCATTCTCCGTCTCTTTTAGACCACTTTTGCTCCGTTTCCTTCGAATACCGAACACGCTCGCGGGTCCAAGAAAGGCTCGAGGCTCTGTTTATGGGCTCGCTGAGTTTATTAGCGCGTTACGAGCTGCTGAGGGAATGCCCTGGAACAATTAGCATTACATTCAGTTTTTAGACCCGGGTTTTTTCGAATATTTCAACTCCCGTTTCATCCGCGTACTCGGCTAGATACCATTTCTGTCTGCTGCCTTCGTTCTCGTTCTAATAGTCTTAGAACTCTGGAGACTGTTAAGTGTAGAATTAAGAGTTAAGTGTAGAATCCTAGACTAACGAATGCGTTATTCCTCTTTAAATGCAACATTTTTCTCTGTCTTGCGTTTCGCGCGTTCGATGGGTTCGTTCTAGAGACGTTTAGGCTGTCTACAGTTTTGCGCCGTGTACGGTCACGGTTCTATCGGTGACGCAACCTCTTCATCTAATCGTAAATTTCGTTGCGGTAGGTCATCCGACGTTGATAAGGATTTTTTATGGGCGTAGAAGCACTTCTGAATAATGCGATGCTTTACGTGTCTCTCGCGCGTTGCTTGCGATAGTAAATTAACAGCGCGGAACTAGTTACTTTACGATGTGATTCTGTTTGACTCGCCTTTGCCAACGCAAATAATTCATTATACGTCCAACTGGGACATGATACGTGTCGGTTGGTGCACGTTGGTAGGAAGGGGTAGCTATTTGGAAGAAAATTGGAACCCCCTGTTAACGGAACAGCAATCGTCTCATCGTCGAGCGGTGCTCCGACATTCGAAATAAATCTGGAACATTGGTATCTTCTTCTCGTGTTTGGGCAAACTTCCGGCCCGACTGAATGGCTTTCAGGGAGACGGATGTTTAGCGGCGGGACACGCCCAAAATCCAATTTAGAGGCGAAACAAGCCCGGTGCCGGGGAAAAATCGATGGTAACACGCGTTTCGGGTCAACGAGTGCTGCAGCCGCACGCGATAATTGATGCCGATTGCAGTCACGTGTTGGCAAGGAACACAGTTGGCCATGCGAGAGGGTCCCGCGCACGGCGCACGCGAGTCGCCACTCGCCACTCGCCACTCGCCGGTAGCAGCCGGTTGCCACCAACCAGCGAACAGGTCGACGTGTCATTCTCGTCACGCGCTGGTCACCGACCGAACACCATGATACCCGTGTAACCACGCGTGCAGGCGCGCGTGTCGGTGCACCCTCGGATCCGGAGGATGCTTCATCCCCCCATTTAGCTCCGCTTCCGCGAGCCATACACTGTTTCCCTTCGTGAAATAACTGTTGCGTTCGCTCGAGCTTGTTGTTACGCTGCGCCGCGTCACGCCGCGCCGCCGAGAATCATTTCTCCTCCCGCGACCCCCTTTCTGACCAACGCTGAATTTCATCGGAGAAAACCGAAATGGAAATTGGACATTTTCCACGTTTACCATTCGTTAATTAATATTTGATCGGTAGCGGAAGCTGTTCTGTAATCAACAAATTTCTGTCTCGATTGGAACCGTTGATCTTCCAGTATATCAGGAAGGCGTTTCCACAGTTTGTTCTGCTTTTTAGTTAGTTCGTACGGCAATTAAATAAGTTGGTAACTAGTTAATTTCTCTCTCAAGTGCGTACACGCGCAGCTTAATAACAGGGAAATCCAACAGCAACTCGAACTTCCTACCTGCAGCAGAGACTCGCGTCGCTTCGTAAACCAGAAGTCGCGGACGAACCGAGCGACGAATGTTTAAATTGGACTAACAGCTTATGAGCATGACATTTTAAAACGAAGTTACCAATTCGCGTCGCTCTGCTAATGATAGAAAGCAACGGCGAGAAGCTCCAGCTCCTCCGGAGCTTGTCGCAGAGACGAAATTCCCGGCAACGAACGCTTTGCCGCGAGAACTGAAGTTCTAATTAACGGCCTCCCCTAAATAAGCCGATTTATCTGACCGATTCGGAGAAATCCTTAACCGAAACTAAGCCTCCGGTCCATTAGCCTTCGAAAATCTGAAATCCAATGAGCCGGGACGCCGATTAACTTTAATCCATTGGAGCAGAGGAGATAAAAGTCCATTCGGTAGCTGTTTCCGTGGGAGAGCAGCGCCGCGGCGTTCAAAGGGAGGAAACAAGATAAGAAAAAGAATCGAGATGGAAAGTTGCTTTCATCGGGAGTCTCGTAGAATCCTCGGCGCGCGCGGAAAGTGACCAAATCGCGTTTCAAAGTTTCATTTAGTGGCCGTTCCCGGCCGCTCCCGTAAACGAAAACATCGGTCTTTATCTCCGGAGAGCAAAGAAGCGGAGCTCAAAGAAGACAACGACGGGGCCGGTGCTGAAAAGGAAGAAAGCAGCCGGGGAATAATAACGGAGTGTTTACCTTGGCCCTCCTCCGCGCCCCTTATTACGATTCGCGAGGGGATCCATTTTTGCGGAGCCAAGAAGCTTCGCCCGTTCCGTTCCGACGTTCAAAGCGTCTCCGGTCGTCTCGGCGAGCACTCTGCCCCGACTCGGATACGGTCCCCGGGACGGGATCGATATCGGCACGTCGCGTCGGCAAGAAATATGGAAATCCGTCGGGCTAGACGGTGGCAAGAAATAATGTAAATTCGATCTCCGCTCCGGTTCGCCCCGCGAGCATGAAAGCGGACCTCGGAGCCCTAACACCCTTAATTTCGCGTGCAAATGCAGCCCGTCGAATGCGGGCGGCCCTGCCGGGATCGCCGGGAGAACCGGTGTCGTCGTTTATGCCGTCTCGACGACGCTGATTCATTCCGGCGAATACCTGAGAGGACCTTATTCAAAATCCACGCGAAATCCACGCGAGCCCTCGGAACTTTGCAACGGATCTCGTTCCACTTTACTCTCCCCGCCGCGGAAGTAATTCGGAAAAATGTTCGCTTTGATCGAACTTCTTCAGCCGCGAACATTCCGTCGAACTTCTTTGTCGCTTCGAGTGTCCTGCGAGAGCAAGATTTCATACTAATACGGAAAACTTCTTGCACACCTTTCGAACGATCGATCCGCAGCTGCTTTCGAACGCGAGTCGCCTCGTTCTTGTTACATCCACTAAAACACGTACTCGAAGCGTAATCTAACTTTGACTGCAATCGTTCCGAGCTGACGACGAATCGGCTCTGAACGGTGCAAAAAATTGCGAACCTACAAATCGCTTCAATCCTCTCGGCAAGTTTGAAGCTGTAATTGAATCTGGGTCGTGCAATGCGGACTCTGAACAATGTCCTTTGCGATCGAACCGATTTCACTTCGATTAAAGGAGCAGCTCGTCGATTCCCCTAGCCGCGCGCGAAATTTGTGGTGATTTAATGATCGAAACGATGCGAAAATGTTGGTTGGATCGTTCTCGAGCCTGGCTGCGAATTGCGCGGAGCGTCGGCGTTACGGCATTCCGAGGGGAGCCGAATGATCGCTGACCTTGAACAGTCAGAGCCAGAGACTGAGTTATTCAATGGTCGGAAATGGTTCGTCAATGGCGGTTAACCTAACGGCTCTTATTACGCAAAACAGTCGACGGTTTACGATTACGTTGTTACGTACGAAAATGCTCTTCCTTTTTGTAACAATTCGCAACGGTCGCATGACAATGGCCCCCCGAGAACGTAGTTACGAGAGCCAATTACGGTTCATTGTAACGAAATTATCGATACACTTGCGCTTAATGAAATTTCACGCGTCCATTGTTTCTTGAATGGCGCCGGGCCCGATCGGCTCCGACGGATAAACGAATAATAATGTCACGCTTCCATTTCTTTCACTTCAACCCTCCAATTTATGAATTATTAACGCAATTTAGCTCGCTTGTTCGCCATTGTGACTCGCCTCCTTTCTCGTTCCCGTCGCTTAAACGGCGTTCTCTAGAAAGGAAACCCCGCCGAAGATTAATAGTTTTCTAATTGTCTATACTTTTGCTGCGAACTTTCTTCGACGGGTCAGGAAACTAGTTCAAATTCGGGATATTCGCTGCTCCATTTCATAGTTCCCGAATCTCTCTGGCTCGCCTACTCTCTCTCTCTCTCTCTTCTCGGTGTTTCTTTCTTGGTCATCACGAACGTTCGCCTAAACCAAACTCCATCGTGCGGAGGAAGCCAAACAGCGAGTCCAACTTCTTCCCGCAGTCCTGGAAATTCTTAACTTCGAAAACCTTGGGTCAACAAACGCATTCTTTTAATTGCACGTTTAAAAAGAGTCACCTCGGTTTTCACGCTCAGGGACCTACACTGATTGGAGATCCCACGACTTCCGTGCAATTACAACGTTGGGTACACTTGCAAAGTGAAATTCGAGTAGCCTGTACATATTCGATAAAATGTTTCTGTAGTAGAAATGATAATATTCTACGGTTTCTTATGCAGAGTGTATCGGGAATATCTTTTTAATCGATTAAATTCGATTTTATAAATATAGTTATAAATATAGTTGCAATTTGAATACAAGAAATCTTAAGCTTTACGCATTTATACTGAGTATAAACCTCGCTCGGCTATCACCCTCGCCTTGGAATATTTTTATTTTGCGTTACTTGCAAGAATTAAACAGCAAATAGAATATTGTCACCCTTAAATTTGTTTAATCTTCCTATTGGTTCAAGTTCTGCTAGCCGAATTTCTCGAGAATTGCATAAAATTACCTACCGATAATCCGCGGAGCTCTGGTAGAAGCGCGAAAGCTATCCATTGATCGAACGGCGCTCGATTGAGCAACAAACGAATTCGCAGACAGCATTTCACTTTTCTATATTGGCAGGGACGCGGATAATGGCAAGGTGCCATGGCGCGGAGTAGAATGGGCACCGGACGTCACGATTACTTTTTCTGTTGTTTCTCTCGCGTCTCGGCGCCCAAGGTCCGGAAGCGCATCAGCTTTCTGGGCCAGCGTCGATGGTCAGCCGTGGCGGCAACCTTAGCGGCCGAAAATAAACGGGACACAAGGAAGACCGTGCCTCCGCGATAAATTGTGCAGCGCGGCGCGCATCGTGGCGGAACGTCAACAACAGTTAACACGCGATTCCTCGAGTCGCCCATTTGTCCCGGGGTGCGTTACACGTGAGCATACAGCCAGTTGGACATCGGCCCAGGGAAAGTCAATGTCACGACACGACACGACACGGCACGACAGACAAAAATACGGCGCTGGCTGCCAGCAAGACGTCGCCCGAATTCTAATCCGTGACCGAGATTCCCGATCAGTTCAGTCTCGCGTATTTCGCTACGTGGTTGATGTTCCTGGTCCCAGCTGCGTCGCATACCGGGGAACGTGCCTTTCGCAAATGCCCAGTTTCGCCTACGGCCTCTGGTGTTGCTGCCGGCCTCTTGATCGATACTTGTCCAGACACACCGACCGATCCGATCGCGTCCACTATACACCCCTCTACCAGGTGAAAACTCGTGTGTCCTCTACTAAAACTTTGCTCATTAGTCGGGACAATCGCCGCGTCGGACCATCGGGCCCTTTCATGAAATGATCAAAGGTTCTCCGCGCATCATCCCCTAACGAGGTAGGAGCTCCGCCTTGCCAGGTGCTAAATCCTTGACGACTCGTAGAGACGACTGGTGCTGGTGGTGATCTTTGTTCGATTGCTAGAGGATCCCGAGTTTTACGCGATTATTCGAGTGTGCGATCGCAGGACTTTCAGGATACAAACTTCTAGGTAAATATTAAGTTGCTCCAAGGAGCTCCAAATTTCCATAAAGATCTGCGATTTAACGATGAAGGCCTCTCGTCGCAAACGGTCCAAGTGTCATTTTCCATCAAAAAGCTCCTCCAGTTTCATCTCCCATCTGTCTTATCGGATGTTGGTCTTGTTTTCCAATTAACACGTGTCTTCGCTTGATCGATTGTACGAAGATCCATGGGACTGTCTGTTTTAATTGAATTGTTGAAGAGGGTAAACCGATTTGGGGGTTGGAAACAATTGCAGTAGTTATTTCGAGGCGTATATTGCGACCCTGATAAATGTTCTCCGGGCTGGAGATTTGTTAATGGCCTGGCAGACAGTTTGTTGAACTTCCTCGGCTCTGGAGTTCTAGGACGTTCCCCTTTCTGTCTTCGCAAATTCTGCCACTCTGTCACTGTTGGTCCGCCCACGCTGACTTCATTAGAGGGTATCACTTACCACGGCCGAGTGCTTTCGCGTATAAAGCTCGCTAATTTTCCGGACTACTTTCTTTGAGTCATCTTATCCCTTGAGAGGAAGGTTGTTCCATCGAAGCGTCCTGTAAACTTCTCAACTACGCTTCGCCGGGACTTGTTATTCGACGAGGTTTCAACACCTATCCGATGACAATGGAGCTCGCAGAATTCTTTCGGCGCAAACTCCGCAGGTGGAGAACGGCCAAATCGAATAACATCTTTAGATTTCTGGTAAAATTGGAACAATGCGAGCCAGCTAGAAATAAAGGACAATATTATCATCCGTCTGTAGTTATGGATGAAAATAAACTCGTAACTTCGTCTGAAATCGTTTGGCGGGAACAGGCGTTGTTGATTCGTGCTGGTTCGAGGGAGCGCGATTACTTCGAACGGCTCGTGTTCCCCCGATATTAATCTCTCGGGACGCGATCAACCAGTGAATGAACGTATTTGGAAAAAGTTGGGAAATGCGGCGCGTATAATTGCGCCATTGAAACCGCGCGGAAACCGCGTCGCGGCTCGAACTGGATTCGTCGTCGCTCACCTGACCGGCCGAACTTCTCTCACGAAATTATTTCGTAACTCGCTGCTCGATCCGAGCCCCGACTTTCACGACGTAAATACGTAGGCAAAACTTTCTACGGCGCCCTCGTCCGACGATATTTTCGTTAAATTTCGCAGAACGAACGTTGAAGCGGCGCTAAACGAGGCCGCGATGAATTAAGCCGATAACGCGAGCTTTCTTCGAACAATAGAGCAATAATGCGATCTTCCGGGACTGCTTTGGTAACTAAGGCGATTAGAACGGCTGATGTCTTGTTCCTCAATTTTAAAAGAACATCCGAGCGCTCTTCATTATATTAGGGTTTTGCTAGAATAATCTCGCAGCATGCGTTCGCCAAGTACACGAGTCCGCCGAAACACTCGCTCCATTTCCATGACGACTCTGATCCGATTATAGTCTGTATCGCGGATGTCCCTGCGACGCTGTCCCCACCATGGCGCCACGTCACGCCCCCTTCGACGTCGAGCCACGCCCATGGAAATATTCCATTGCTGTTTAAGCGTTCTGAACCGTTAATTATTAATATTATTTGACTAAAATTTTCTTTAGAGAACGATATCGTACACCGTAGTCGAGAATACTTGATTGAATAAGTAACATGCTTGCTACCTTATGGATGCATCGCCAGCCAGACGTTATAGCAAGTCGCCAGACAGAATGCAAATTCCGCTGGAATTTGCGATCAGATTCGCGACGGGATCAGGAGAGCTATGAAAAAGCTGAATTATCTAGGCTGCATTTCGCGTTCAGCGCGCAGTCGCCGAGCTAGATTATGCCTCGGCACGGAACATTGTCATCTGCCAAGCGGAAAATGTAAATCTTTGAAATATACATCTCGAGAGCAGGACAGTTTGTCCGTAGAACACGAGGGTCCGTTCACGAGTACATTATCCGCGGCGCTGGCTAATTCCCTTGGTAATTTAATTGCAATTGCTCGGTGACGTTCGTCGTATCTCTGCGTTCATAGTACATTTAACGGTGCCAGAGCTCATACGTTATGTGTGTGTTCTAAGCGGGTCTCTAGCTGGCGTAATGCAGAGCGTGCATGCATATTTTCCAAGTAATGTTAGGCGTCCGCCGGCGTAACTGTTCGCGGCAGAAATTGCAAATGTTATCGCAATTCTTGCGAATTAATTGGATTTCGTACTTCAGCACAATGGAAAACTGCTGTACTAAAGATTTACCGACCGAATGACTTTATCGCGATGCCGTTAAAAACCAGCAGGAATTTTTCAAGAGATCTTTGCGAAACAGATTTACCTAGGATTTCATAAACTTTTAACAAAACTCGGTCGACGAGGTTTAAAATTCCTGATTCGTCTCGAGCAGTACTTCAACTCGGTGCGAAATACGATTTTTAAGGACAAAATATAATTTGTCTCTCAAAGCTTTTGTCTTCGGAATAATCCACTTGAGGAGAAAGGAAGTAGAATTAGCGGACAATGATATCGGACACCAGAGTCTATCCAATAGACCGCGTTAAGCAAACTTTGTAAGTCAATTATCTGAAGAACGGAGCCCGCTGCGACAAGATTTCGTTCCTCGTTTCCAATCTTTTATTTCCCGTCGAATGCTGCCCTAAATCTTTGAGACACGAGCGAATGCCAGATAGAGATTCTCGAAGCCTGTCATTTCCCCACAAACGCGCAAAGCAATTCCGGCACGAGAGGTCAAAACAGCAATACAGACAATTTCCAAAATTAAATCAACGCGTCCCGAAGCCTGCGCAAGGGTTAAACAGCCTAATGGAAGCACTCGAAGCACTATGCTGCCTGCATTTCGCGAAAGCAGGCGAACTGGCACGCGAGAACGTGCGCCGCGAGGCGTCGCGCTCAGCGTCGGGTAAACACGAGCTTGCTCGATATTTAAATTCCCGGCAGCGATTTAAATAGATTTTGTACAGGAATTTACGACGTACGAAGTTGATCGATAGTCGAGAACCTGGCTGGAGAAGCCGAGGGCCGCGATCTCGCGCATCGATTCGCCGATGGTCTCCGCAAGAAGGCCGACGTCGGCCGACAAGCCTTTGCTCGTAAATCAATTTCGAGGGTGCAGTTCCCACTCTCTCACCGCGCTCCGATGCGTTCTGCGATAGATTTCGCCCAAGCGGGTCACTCCGAGATATCCAGGGGACCGAAATTTCGGAGCGGGACCGCCGAGAGCCAAAAGCCAGAGAGCACAGAGAGGACTATGGTCGAGTCTACGGCCTCGGGAGTAATTGGGCGACGCTGCTCCAAGCACAGAATACCCTTTCAACGAGCGTCGATATTTCTGCGGCGAACAGGGCCCGCTAACAATGACATCAAGATTTCAGGCCGGCTCCAATTGAACGGCTTATTGCGACAAGTTGACTTGCTGCGAGTCGATACTGATCCGGGAGCACCGGTTCTTGGGATCTTCCAGGCGAGGCTTCGAAACAGTTGTGACTTCAAGCTGTTACGGAGAACCGAACAGATCTCATAACTGTCTGCAGAACCGATATTATATCGGATCATTATTTTCCGCTTCTGGCCTGCGATCCTGCGTGGTCGATTTAAATCAGCCACCCTGTATGCCGGCCGTCTTATCTAGAAAACAACCGAATTCGGCAACGGAGATTCCAGGTGATCCGACGACCGGTTCTCGGGCTTCGTTCATCCCCGTGACAGATAACTCGGCTCGTAAACAATTTCGTCTCCCTGCCGAGCCGTTTCCCTGGAGGAACGGAGGCAGGAAAATCGCCGGGAATAGGAACGAAAGAAATACGGGGAACGGTTTTCCGGTGGAAGTTGCCGCGCGTTCGAGCTGTGCCGAGCAACGGGCTGGAACTTACGCGGGGAGACGAGTCATATTTCACTGGCTCGGCTCGACTCGGCGCGGCGGCGATTGAAATACGTTCACAGGCTTCCTTATTTCCTCCTTCGATCGGGGGGCGCGGGGGTGGGGGGCGCCTCGCAAAACGTTGATGATATCGAGTAACCATTAAACCGGGAATAGAAAGTCGTACTTCGAGCGACGATCATTACCGTCGTATTTCTCCGTTGTTCCGTTCGAGAATTCCGAAACCATTGTAGTTATTGGTGAAAGGTGGAAGGAGCAGCCTTTTGTTTCTTCTTGATAATTCGTCGCTCGGGGATCGTCGCTCCCCGTTTTTCGCGCGAGACGGTCGCCGCCGTCGAAAGGGGAACGAATTTTCTTCTCCTTTTTAGAGCCCGTCACGTTTTTCGGTTAGGGGAGTGACAGCGTTTATGGTACAGATCCGCGGACGAGGCGCAAAACAGTGACAGGCGGGCTTTAGGAGCGGGCTGTGAGATTAGAAATGAGATACTCGTTTCTTGCAATTTATGCCGGAAACTTCTGCGTTGCGTAAAGATCCGCAGTTCACGAGTCATTTATTGTGTCGCTGATGCACGGTCGTTGCGTCATCCGAGTGGTGTACGCGTCGGTGAAGCATGCTCGTTGATTCGAAGCGGAGATCGTGGTATTAATAGATAATAATTGTTTAATAGCTTCGTAATAGTACAGTTTTAAATTCGTCGTATTTCGTTCGATGTTAATTTATTGTCGTTCTGTTCTACTTTATTTCATTCTCTTCTTGTATTTCATTTATTTTATTTTGTTTAGGAAATATGTCAAATGCTCGCGATACGGAGAGAACAAATTCCCTTATCGACACAGGTCAGGTGGACCACTGTTGAATGAATCGGGGAAACAACGAATTCGTCGATTTGAATATGCAGATCGGGATAAACAAACGGGCAAAAAATAAAAACGTGTAACTGTTATTAAACGCCCCCCTCCCTCTCCCTCTGTGATGCTGTAACCGGCAAACACCGTGCTCACGACGGTTTCATTAACACAGTTTCGTTTACGCTTGACCTCTGCCATTGCAATATTTATGCATTCAAATGAAGACGAGGCAAACGATTATACATGCATGTTTACGACTCATTGATAGCGAGTTGCAACTGCACATCAACCGGTTGCGGATGACTCTTCGCGACTCCTCGGTGCCGAAAGCGACTCTTTCCGCGATGACCGAACGAGCACAGCCGACGGCCGCTGAATAACAATTAGACGGCTATTATGGGCGACGGTTTCAACGTTTAATGAAACAGTAATATCGCGTGGACGATAAACTAAAACCGCGAACAGCTGTGATGCTTTATCTGCGTGAATTTTTAAAGCGAATCGCTAGCATCGATCCGAATAAACTTAGTATCGTTTCGAAAGCGTTAGAATCGTTTCGATGTTTCTTGAATAAATCGGTATCATTGATCCACTTTTGTAAGGATGTCCGGAAAAACAATAAATATTCGGATTTTAAAAAGACGTTTATTCAGTATAAGCATTCGTCCGCGCTGCAACGACAACCCAAAAACCAATCGCAATCCTTAAAAATTAACGCACACCCTTCGAGAGGCGACAAGGTGAGGGAAACTGGTCAATTCGTCGAGGTACCCTCGCCTTGAGCTCTCGTTGCCTACCTAAGGCCCTCGACATCTCGCATTTGGTTTGTAGATGTTTTACGGTGCGTCAACGGCTACTGAGACCTTTAGCTAACATACGGAGTCCCTAATAAATCATCATAAAACAGAAAGTTCCGCTAAATCTCAAAAATAGCCTGTAGTCGCGTCCGCACCGTAATCATAAACTGCGCCCCTTTCTAAGACACGGTACCCTACTGCAACCCGCATAGGCCATGGTCGCCGAATCCTTACACTTTGGAACGAAGTCGGGTGGAAACTGGAAAACCCAGAAATTGTACGGAAGTTTATAATAGCACGGCAAACATTCTCTGTATTTTTAGTGGAATACAAACATTGCCGAAGAATATATATATACAGTTAATAAATACTATTAAATATTAAATTTCTTCTACGGTGAAATCTCGGTTAACCGAATTCATCGGAGAAACTGGCGAATGTTCGGAACAGTTACAATATTTACAATATTTGTTGTATATTTTTATCGTTCCTCGCAACAGATTCCTTTATATTGTAAAACGCATTATGGGTAATAAAACACAATTTGCCGACTCCGATAGTGAAAGGGGTGAATCGTCGCGCCAGCATCTTTCGCGCCAGCAATTCAGGCTCGTACGAGAGCTGAGCAAACGATGAACGGGCACAGCGAATTCTTCCGCGTAAATCATCGAACGGCGGGTAGTGTTAATGATCCCGGATCGAGTCGGCCGAAAACGTTGGGCAAATAAATCAGTAGACAATTGCAATAGTTACGGAACCGAATCATTTGCGTACGTGTACAAGTGTTATTACGCGGCCGAGTCCCCCGGGCCGGAGAACAAACAGTCTCTCCGCGGCAATTCGCCATCTCCGACCAATTGATCCTTCTGCAGAATGCGTTTTCATAGAAACGGTGTCTGTTGGTTTTGCAGGTCGAGGCCGGTGACGTCATACTCAGGGTGAACGAAGTCGATGCCAACCGATTCAGTACTAAAGAAGGTAAGAAGACCGACCTGCTTTAGCGGCACTCGTATCTCTCTCTCTCTCTCTCTCTCTCTCTCTCTCTCTCTCTCTCTCTCTCTATCTATCTATCTATCTATCTATCTCTATCTCTCTCAATCTCACTCTGTCACTCGATCTTGCTCGCATCGGAAGAGAAGCGACGTCTTTTTATCCACGGTATCGCGTATCGAACGATTTCGCGACTCTGTTTGATCATCCTGCTTCGAGATTCCTTGAATGGCACTCTTGTACGATAACATTGCCGTAGACTGGGCGTGATTCGCCTAACTCGACGACCAATCG
The DNA here is from genome assembly GCA_028455555.1 of Augochlorella aurata. NCBI lineage: Eukaryota > Metazoa > Arthropoda > Insecta > Hymenoptera > Halictidae > Augochlorella > Augochlorella aurata. The sequence goes on along the minus strand of CM052153.1, from coordinate 1,005,779 downwards.
ATCGCTCGCAATCATCCTGGATAGACCCTTTCGTTACCTAACATATTTATTCGCGATTAATTCTGCTATTTAGATACAGATGTTCCTGAGAGAGCAAAAATGATCTAAGATTTAACCTTCGCTGTTCTGTATTTGGAAAGGTATGAAATCGAAGATCTCCTTAACAAGCGCGATTTTGCTGTATCGAATTTATCTATTCGCTAATTCGATCAATCACTGGCTTAATTTCAAAATCGATTATCACGAGAGATTTATCGGTTTTAGTCTGCAACTTTAAACGTGTTTGTCAACGACTAATTAAAAAAAACGATGGCTATCGGTTCAAGCTAACCAGTGGAAATCAGTTGCTCGCTCCAAAGGAAAAAGTTTATCGCAGGTCGACGTAGAAATATTACGGCGGCCCAGATAATGCTGCACAATGTCAGAACTTCCACGTGCCAACAATAACTCCGAAGTGGAACAGAAAATAATTTCAATTGTTGCAGCGCCTTGTATCGTGATCTATGGTCCGCTGTCATCGCTTCTGCGAGCAATATTGTTTCGCAGTTGTAACAAAGAAATCGCAGGAAATGAAGTGGCGGAAGCTGCGCAGTATTTTCTGGGACACCTTAATAACTTCCGCCGTAGACGGTAAATGATCAATGAATATTAATTAACGAGTGGTGCATAGGAAAATCGTTCGAATCTCATTGCGACCGTGATATTGCGCGCGACGGAGAACGCGTCCAAAGTAAATGTCGATAAACCGTGAATCTAATTTTTATATCCCGGCGTTTCTTCCAGAAGATAAGCTCGTTGGAAATATAATTCCTAATCACAATGGAGCATCGTTTTATCGCTATAATGGAACATTTTCAACGCGACTACGAAAACGCTTCATTAGCATTTGAAATGCATACTTCGAACTTTAGCGCAACGGTGCACACACATGTTTACGAGCGAGAGATCATGCTATTAACAGAACGCCACTCGGGTTGTTTGCGCGGAAACTTTTGCGTCGGACCGACTTATTTTATGGTTGTGTCATCGCTATACAGAAGTGGATGTAACTTATAAAATATCAGACGGTTAAATTGAATTATAAGTTGTGTTGCAAGTTACAGTAAACCCTCCCAAATTGACCTTCAGCTTGTAAACAAAAATGGACAATTAGGGAAGAGGAGACACGATTATTCGAGTCTCGCAACTCATTTCTATAGTCTCTGATTGTCAATAATATATAAAAACGAGTCTCGAGTGTCGAATAATCGTGTCTCCTCTTTCCAAATTGTCCATTTCTGTTTCCAAGCCGAAGTGGGGAGAACTCACTGTACACGCAGCGATTCGCTATCGCTCGCCGCAATTTTTCGGCACAAGAAATTACCGCCACCTTTCACTTTTACCCGCGCAGGAACATACTTCTCGTATGAAATCATTTCCCCGTCGGATAACAAGAGTTCGACGGGTCGTTGCAATTAACCTTCTCATAATTACCGTTTTATCCTGTAATCGCGATCGATTCGCCGAATGGAATCGGCTCGCGGCCGAAGTGAAAGTCGATCCCGTTCGTACTTTAATCTCGAATCGAGGAGGCCGATTGTACCGAAGGCCAATCAAAATCCCGATCGGACGTGAAAAACGGCACGCGGAACCGCGGCGTTCCGAGTTCCGAGGCGGCGATCGCTCGATCGCGGCGCGTGTCGCACCAAAGCGGCAATAATTCGCGGACAAGTGTCCAATTTATCGGGACCCGTTGATATATTTGCCATACCGCGGTATCTCTCGCGAATTTCACGCGCGAAATCACCGCGCGATCGTTCCCGGGAAAAGAGTTCGCCGCAATCAGAGGCAACGATTCGTTTCGGAACGGTTGCACCGAAATTCAAGATCGTAGGCGGGTCTATCCGGACCCGGAGTTGATATTTTCGCACGTTTTATCGCCGTCGCGGCGTTAACCCTTTGACTGCTGAATACTCTGAGCCGAAACGCTTCGCTGGGCGCATATATGCGCCCATAGCAGTCAAAAGGTTAATCAGCCTTCTCATATCCCCCATTTCGAAATTGCTGACATTATAAAGTTCTTTTTCCACGGGAGTTGAATGGAATTTTGATGGAGTAACTTAATAATGAATTGCAGCGCATCGTAGCACTAACACGGCATTTTGCAGGATCCGAAGCAGGAAATTTTCAGCCGACGAGCGAAAGTTAATGGACGCGGCAAAAATCTCTGCGCATTAAAGTCACGTAACGCAATGCAGATGAAGTTTTTCAAAATCATTTTCGTGATCGTGATACATAATTTCCGCGATGCGATGCTCGTTTCGTCTCGATCACCTTTTGTCGGCTAATGAAATTCCGCATTTTTGTCTATCGAATTTCTCGAGTTTATCGAGCAAAATTAATTAACAGAGAGAGGATGGCCATCGAAATCGAATTGGACAACACAAAGGAGCATCGCATACGTGAGCAAACGCTACGCGAGTCTTCGCGAGATTCGTTCCACCAGGGATTGGCTTACGTAACCTGCACGCTCAATTGATAACCTTTCGATCTATCAATCGTCCATTTGTCACGGGGAGCACAATGTGCAAAGAAAAGGCGATTCATTTAAATTGCAAACAACCGGAATCGCATAAAATACAATCCCCGCGGTTCTTCGGCGTTTCCAACGATCGTTTTTCGCATTCATCGATGGATAATTTGCAATTTACATTTCTGTCATTATATTACGTCATCCGAAATTTATCCGACGGCTCGATCCCCCCAAGGTGGCGATCGGAGATCGGACATAACTCTTGCATTGCTCTATTCAAACAGAACGTAATTCATATTTCGCGATTATAACTCTGGACCGCTGTATAAAATTAAATAATCCAATTCCGTCGGTTAATTGAACAAAGCGCGAGAATTTACAGAGCGTCTTCGGCGCCGCGAATAACTTGCCGGGATAAAGTTCGCCGGAATAATCAGACGCATTACTAACAGACGATGAAACCCGTGACGCGCGGTGTGAAATTTCCATAATAATTACTGTCTAAAACCGGGAATTCGTAAACTTCCGGGCCGCATTATCGCTGGCCAGGGAAAGTCAATTAAGCAGTCCCAGGCGAGTAATTCGTTCCGCGGAATTACATAATAGAATAACGCCTTAATCCACGACAGTAACCGGCCTGACCTATCTCAACGCTGGCAGAAGAGTCTCGAAATTCCTTGGTGAAGAGCACGCGACACCTCGATCCACATAATTCCCATTCCAGTCGGTTTTCCAGCCGCATTCGCGGTGGTTGGTCGGTCGGGGGCCGGTTCTTTCGCGGTCGCATCCCTTCGCTCTCTCTCTCTCTCTCTCTCTCTCTCTCTCTCTCTTCCTCCTCTTTCACCTCCTCCTCCGCCTTCTCTTCTTCTTCTGCTTCTGCTTCTGCTGCTTCTTCTTCTTCTCTCCATTCCCCGGGCTCGTTTTCTGTTTCAGTACTGAAATGTCTGCGGCTCTCGTCGGACCCCGTCACCCTGAAGCTACGAAGGGGTAAGTGAAGTGCGCCAGCAAATTCTTTTATTCGCGTAAAGACCGGCATTGAGCCGCCCACGCGACTCGCCAGCTCGTCAGCCCTACAGGCCGGCTAAAAATAATCCCGTCAACTCCATTACGAGATGCGTCCCTTGTCTACCGTCGAACCGACGACGACACCTTTCGACCAGCCATTAACCCCCTGCCGACGCCGGCGAGCCGCTCTCACTCTCTTCATTTTTCGATGGACGCGATTTTCTTCGCTGCATACATTTTCCACACGGGCTCGTCGAGACGACATTTCTTTACCGTTTCGCGCAAGGTCGTCCTCCGTTGCACAATCTTTCGCGTGATATTTACGCGATATTAGTTACTATTTGTAGTTTTACGAGAAACGGAATTGCAAAGGGAATATTTTATATTGTCGCAGAGGGTGCGACGCGTGCATTCACTTTTTGATCGTCCTATATGGCAGGCTTCGCGTGGTAGAGGGGTGCTTTCATACGTTTTAATCCACTGGGGGCTGATCTCTAAGTGCAGACGTTAATGTCTGCTGTTTAATGTTAGCCGAGTTGGCAAAGCTAATTTTCTTGGAACTTCATCCTAGACGTTTTACTGTAATTTTTAAATGTGCTAGCTAAGCTGTATATTTTCAGTCGATCATTCTTTATTGCTCGTTGCAGAGTATTTTCCCATGTGATCTTCACAAACTAACAGCATTTTATAAAACAGTATAGTATCTTAGACAATGCATGAAACACACGAGTGCATCGAATCCGTAATCTATTAATAAGAAGCAACGAATATAGAACTTCAATCGCAGCAGCGAGTCATTCTATCCTAAAAAGTGTTCCTTCGAATCCTAGCTAAATCTCAGGATTTTGTGTTTAACACGTTCGTTGCAAATTCAATTTTATTAATTAAAGCGAAATTAGAAAGTTGAAATTGGTCATAGGAGATGATGAAATTAGAATTCTTTCGCATCCGAAACATCCTAGTCGAATTCAGTTTGTTCGGATATATTAAAATGAAAATGAATTTTCAAAATTGTTTAAAAACTAGTGTCACCCATATTTGGGTGACGTGGCGCTGAACGTGTTAAAAACGCGTCGGTGGAATCGACGATTTCCGAAAATTTGTTCGCATATTCGCGAGCGGCTCGCGGCCATCGCGAGAGCACCACCGCGAACGGTGAAAGTACGAAGAGGGAAATCGAAAGAATTATTGGACACGACGAACTGGTGTACCTTGCATTCTCAACGGTGCTTGCATTCCATCGATAAACGTCGCGCAATCAACGCCGCGTAGGTGGAGGATTTCTTAGCCGGTTTTTCGATGGACAACTTAACGAGCTTATCGTATAACGGTCAGAAATTCCGTCGCATTTCTCGGTATCAGAACTTCTTTGCCTGTAGACGAGAATATTTCCGAACCTTATAACCTGTTGGTCGATCGGCTATAACGAAACCTAATTGATTGTACAATTACGTTGCTGATATGGAAACGGATTAATGACACTTTCTAAGGTGCTGTAAGACCGGAATCGATAATCTGCAACTTTCGAAGCTTCTGTGAACTAGGCAACCGGACAGCTGTGCGTTGCGCTAAGAACTACACGTGCTCGATATTCATTTAGATACCGCTAATGCAACAAAACATCAAAATTGAGCATTAAAATGCAAGAGAACGCGTTAAGTAGTGACATTGTAACGACACGCGTTCTTTTAATCGAAGTTTATTGCTCAACGTCGTTTTCACAGCCACGATGGTTATTCACGTTTTATCTTATCGTACTTAATCTATCTCTATTTTCATCCGAGCTATTATTATTCGTTCCGATGGCATTTTTCACATTTTTCACATTTTTCTTAGACGTCTGTCTCTATAAAGGCAGAAGCGAAGCGGAGTCGGCGTGTTCCCACGACTGGAACTACGCGTCCACCGTGTTCGGTCGGAAATATAATCGGAAAAACCGTGGATCCGAACGGATCGCGTGGCTCGGGATCGCGCGTTTATAAAGTCGTTTAAACAATTCCATCGAGGCGACGAGTTTGCGCGAGCCGACCGGCGTTGCAGGGTAAATAGGTGAACGTGTGCGGTATCGGTGGACAGCTGACCGTGTTGCGTGAGTAGAATCATCGTGTAAACTCGGTACGAGGCCAGATACAACGGCGGTTTACAGAACCGTCGTGTCTGCCCGATTTACACCGGATTATCGTTATCACTGCACGCGCACCTTGAATTCATTCGTCGACGCCGGGGCTTTCCCGGCCCGGCTGCAGTCTGCCCCTCTCGCCTAATGAAGTTCCCAGCGTTCAACAACGCGACGACCCCTTTAAATAATTACTCGATCTAGTTTAACGAACGGGCCGGGCCGGTCGACGACGTAATCCGACGCCGTCAGTCAGGCCCGATCGGGACCGGAGGTCGCGGGATCGCGCGGATCGCGATCATCTTTCGCTGCGATTTTAACGGGCGCCCACCTGTGCAACGTTCGCGAAATCGCGCGAGAACTTCGCAGAATTCCTCTTCGTCTCGATGACGTTCTCGATCCTCGGTCAACGATATAATCTCGTAGCTTATCGATCCTGGACCTGTCGAGCGATTATAATGACTGGACTGCGGATCTTCGTGCGAGCATTTTCTGCCTTCGTTGTGGACAGCAAAATAGAAGGTTTTGTCTTCAGCAATATTAACACTTT
>CM052153.1:874247-999496 GCA_028455555.1 Augochlorella aurata | reverse complement strand
TACGGTCGCTTTCCTAAGTTTTCTTTTAACAATGGCAAAGTTTCGATTCGATTCGCACGCGGACTATTTCCGGGTCGTGAACACCGTTTCGCAGGATTCTCGGACGAAGAATCCTGAGAAATTCGATGATACGCGACGCGAGACGATCGATATTTAAATCGTTCGTGAAAACGATTCCTTCCGAAGCAAATCGTCGAGCTTCGTCATTTTCCACGGAGGCGAGTCTTCGACAACAGTCTCGTCGAGGCTGAAGTAATCGACCCACTTTCGAAATCAAATTTTTGCACGATTTCCGGATTACGTATCGCGCGCGACCATACTTCCTGTTATCACTGGGAAGCACGGGGAGGCGTCGCGCGTGCGAAACGTCGCGATTATCGCGAACCAAATCCGCTGCCGCGACCGCGACAAAAATCGTCCGTTCGGTTGGGGAAACGGCGAGCTCTCGGTGCTTGCGATGCGATGGCGCGGTGTGCGTCTAGTTAACATATTATTGATTGTCGGTTTGCTAATCGGCTTTCCTCCGGCAGCGTTCATTGACCGAACGCCGGCTAATTGGCTTTTCTCACTTGTCTACGGAGAACAGATCCGGGGAAAGCGACGTATCGATTCGAAAAACGTGCATCGAATGTGAACGGACCGTGCAAATTAAACGCCCGCGAGGCAACACGGATTTCTTTCCCGATTTATTTCGACTCGGTTCGGTCACGATCGCGCGATATGCCTGTCGCGAATCGAATTCGCTCGTTCCTCTATCTTAGCGATCCGGTGTGATTGATTCCATTTCGCGATACAACCTTTCTAATCTGATACAACACTCTGCCGAACGATAGCTCCACGTGTTTCAGAATTCAACTATTTGTGAACAACGATCACCGGAGGGGGGAGGAGTAAAATATCCGATATTGGCCTAGCGAAATGTTTGCGATGCGATTTCGAGTAATTAGAGAACGTAATAGATCATTCCCGCGTAGCGACATAATATTCGTCGTAAATTCCTGTCGCACAAAGTCCCAATGGTAATTGCGTTCCATTGTTAATGGAAGCCTTCAATCTTTGTTTCTGCCTGTGGATATTTCGTTGCGGAGGAAATTGAACGAAGCGACTGGCACTCGTGTTTCCGGCTTGATTAATATTAGCAGTCTCTGATTTTGGTAACGACTTTCCGTGATAGTATCGTCGCACGAAACAGCTTGGCGACGTCAATAATTTTATAACACTGCTTTCATTTACCGAGTAATAAATTTTCCAAGACCTCTAATGGTTTATTAATGCCCTTCTTAGGTAGCACCGTAGAGGCTTCTTTATCGGAACATTTATTTTTACGATATGCTGGCATCCAAACGTTCCATTGCATTATTTAGATACGTCTAGCAGCGAACTCGAATGAAATTCTTAGATAATAGAGATGTTCCTGTATCGGGATATTAGAAAAATAAACCTGTGAAGCTCGGAGAATTAATTACCAAGACGCGTTAACGCGGTAATTCGAACTTTCTAGTCCCGCGGTAATTTAATTCGCAGGTGTACGCAATACACAGCGTTCTATTGGCACTCGCGCAGAGTACACAAGATCGGAGTTTGCAATTGAATCGCGACTAATCAACGACAGGGGAAATGCGCGAGTGTATTATCGAAGCCGGAATAGAAGATGCCCTATGTTCTCCTAGACCGCTGGCAATCAATGAGTCACTCTAATAGAAAATTGTTTGTTATCTGAACGTTTGATCGCTGGCTCGTGCGGTTAATTACGTGGCCCCTCGGCGTTCTCTCCCTTTTTTATCCAAGCACGCGTGAACAGCGACGTGTGTCGGGCGTCTCTTTGGCCCCGACCAAGGCGAGAGAGAGCCGTTTAGATGCACAGCCAGACGCGATGGTGTTTTCTACGGGTTATTATCGCATAATTCTATTATTACTATCAGGTTCAAGAGCGCCTATACGCGTCCACAGTGCGTTCTATCATTAGATCGGCCGGGAGTTCACTCACCAGCTGAACATCGATGCTTTACTAGCACCAAGATCAAGTTCAATATCTACTCGCGTGAATCATTGTACAGGCCGTGCAATAACATACCGAACGTCGCTCGACGTACTTATGTACTCCGCGAATCAGCGACTATTCCTCATTCATGATTTCGTTTAGTTATAGTTGCTAGACGGTGCGAGGATCGTGCGTCGTTGCTTGTCGCGAAAGCGCCGCAACAGATTAGTCGAGTTAAGTTGAACGAACTTTGACTTAGCCTTGCGTTCTATTGCGAGTACAGTTACGATTAGGCTGCAGATTTTATGCACTCGCGGCGAAAATCAGCACGGAAATACTACAGACAGCCAAGGCTGAGGAAAAATAGATTTTTGAAACAGCAAATGACGAATAAACGTTTATCGAAATAGCAATTACAAATGGTTACGGAATTCTCCAGAGAAATTCCCACACGTTTACGTAGCTCGATTAACGAAGCTGGGAAAATAAAATTGATCATAGTTGATAGTATTTGAACTTTTCTGTATTTTAAACACCCTGTACACTGCAATTGAAATGAATTTTGAAAACTAATTGAAGCATCGCCACCCGTGGTGTCAATTATTTTTGTTAGGACCACTCTAAGATATCGAAGCTGCTTAAAAGTCGAAGATAAACATTTACCCTGCGATCCTCGCAGTCCTCAACCCCTAGAAACGTCCACTACCGAGTCCAACGAAGCGGGTGAACATTGCAATTCGGCGAAGAGCGTAGTCCGTGCAAATGTCTCCGGAAAATAGGGGTTGGAAGAATCCGTAAAATTCGCGCGTTCGTGAAAGCGGCCGTCGAGTCGAGACACCTGGACATTACCAACGTCTCGAGATCATAAAGTCGTCGTTGTCCGGTGCTCGGAGGGCAAAGGACGAAGGCTCTAAGCGTGAGCGATCGGCCGGGTCGTCTATGGTCGTTGAACAACGGGACTCCGCGGCGTTCGCCGCGTCTGAATTATTTAAGGGTGACTTCTCCGCGACGGTGGTTGTCCGTCGCTCGTAAATCCCTCGTCCCCTGGCCGGCCACCCCCTGGGAATCGAACTTATTTTCCCGTGTCATCCAGGCCGGCCGTTTTTCCCTCGGTGCCCGGTGCACACCCTGCCCAGTGGCCCCTCGCCGCGGAAACTTTCCTTTGGCGCCGCCGCGACCGGCTTTGAAGTCCTCCACGAGCCGGCAATAAATTTTCTCGCCGCGCCACGACGCGGAGAACGAAGCAGCCGCGGCTTTTTAATCAGACTTCCCTCGGAACGGAAAGGCCTGTCCCAGTTACTGCCTTCAGCCGGCTGGAAATACGCGAGCACGCTCGCGCCGAGCGGAACCGGGCGACGCGACGCGACGCGACGCCACGCGAGACCAGATTATGCTTCGCGAAAACGAGGATAGGAGAATCTCCTCTGATGCCCTCCGCGACTCCGGAAGACTTTTGTCGCGCGGAAAATACTCTTCGACGAAGTGCCTTCACGCTGGAAGCAAATTTTCCAGTGCCCATTTATTGGCAATCGCAATCTCCTATTAGGTCGTCCCATAAACTCGCGCCGTTTACTATATCCATTTAAAACAAAATACTTGCGACCGGATGATCTCAGTTTTAAACATCTTTTGGTCACATTCAATTGAACGTGGTTGATCTTCAAGATCAAAATTCCAAGCTGTTAGGTTGGCCAATGAATTCCTGCGGTTCTTGGCAATGTAAGACTTCTCTTTGATCCGTCAAAAACCGCGCGACCTTTCTGGCCAACCCAATATTACCCGCACGCACTCTGAAACAGCTTCTCCTTGAGCAGCGCAAATATCGTTCGCGGCGATTGATTACTCGCGTCAAAATTTTCTTGCGGAATAGAACGTTGGCAGGAGAAACGCTTTATAGCAATAACGCAGAATGAAAGGTAAATCAATTAGTATTCGTTCCACAGATAGCGAGGGTAAGCACCGGAAGTAGACAACGACCTGCAAGAAAGCTTCTGTACTCCTTCGTATGTTCGGTCGTTGACTGGTTTTCTAGCTCGGGAAATAAAACTCTGGAAGAAAGCTATCGCTCAATTGCTGATGTTTTTATTAGCAATTTGACAGCCGGGAGAAACGAGTGAAATGAAATTCCTTTCTACGTACTCGGACTGATTTCCTACTCCGTGTTTAGCGCGATAACGCAGCGGTGCAATATTATATTCGTCGCGCAGTGCTTTGTTCGAAATCCTTTGAAACTCTTCGAGGTTTCCTCGCAATAGTCTCCTCAGTTGACTCAACGTTTCTAATCTTCCTCGTTGAAACTAGAATAGAATGGTCGCAAGAAGCGAATACATTTCGTAAATCCGGGGATGACTTTGCCAAGTATCTCTCGCGTAACATTCGCAATTAGTCAGAGTTTCAATGACTCTCGCTATTCGCAGCTCGGTATCTCCTGACTCAACCGGCGAGAGTAATTGTGACAGATCAACAGGTCAACTTTCCTCTCGAGATACTGCTTATCGCGATCAGATACCGCATGTGTGACAGCACCCAAAACGGTCGTTTCGTAGAGCCTACAAACAGAAGAACGATGTTGACCGAGCCGCAGATAAGATAACTCCGTTGTTTCTGCAGATCCCGCAATAAAAGCGCACGTGCGTCGCCTGTTATCACCTGGACAGCCGGCATGCGACGAGACGGACAACTCGAAGATCTCCCACGAGGCGACGACCCTCGCGAACAATCCCCTGTCCATATCTTCGGGCAATGGTGAGGACTCCGACGCGCGGAAAACCGGAACGCCGGAGCTACCTGGAGGATCGCCTCAAGAGCCGACCGGCGCGACGCAGTACACGACCAGAAGCAACGGTTCCTACAGCGACGCCTCCGATTCCTCCGAGCTGGAAGCGCTGTTCCAGCCGATCGACAGCTTCAAAGAGGAGGAGCGGGCCCAGTGGAAGCCTCTGTCTGGAGAGAAGTTCGCCAGACAGAATAATACGCCTAGGTACGTCGCCGTCTATCGAAGACGCTTTGCCCTCCGGGTGATACTCGATTCGTCGACGAGATAGATTTTCTTAGTCGAGAAGTTTCCAAGTAGCGCTTCCAGCTTCTAGCGGAGATCGAATTTCAGGTCTCCGAGCGTACCTGCAAAGTTAATCGAACTTAGAGTCTCTCTCCACTTACCTAGATGTTAGAAAAGAACCAACGACCCTTTGCGGATGAAAGGCGCGTGCAAGCTGTTGGACCAGGCGCGTGAAATATCGAAAGGTCTCGGATTAGGGTGTAGTCGAGGTGCTCGTTCGGCCTCCGATTGTACGTGAAGATTATTTGGCGCGCGTAGTCGAACAGCTAGTACGCAACGATTTCGAGCGACCGTTGCTGCGAACGAAACTCGGGAGCAGCGGAGTCCTCGCTGCGTCCGCAAAAAGTAGCAGAGAGAAAGAGGGCGGGAGAGAGTAAAGGAGTGTTGTGACGCAGGTTCGAAGCCTACATGATGACCGGTGACCTGATGCTGAATCTGTCGCGAACGCAGCAGAGCAGCGGTCTCTTGCCGAAGCACCAGAAGAAGGTCGACTCGCTGAGGTACAACAATCATCACACCCACCATCACCATAATCACCACAATCACCACCATCATAACTCGGTACCTACCAGTCCTAACGAGATGCTGGGCCACCACCGTGCTTACAAGTGCACCGGCTCGAACTCGGCCAGCACCTCCCCGGTCGGGATCAGCAAGCGTGAGAGCGGCCAGTGTCCGGGCCAGAGCGACGCTAGCAAGCCGAACGCCGCGAGTTTCGGTTACTCGAGCGGCTTCGTGCGCACCTCGCGCTCCGAGGACCACTTGCAATTCCAAAAGGACCCGGCGATGAGCGCGGTGGACATTGACATTGACGACGACGTCACGTCCAGCTTGAACACCCTGTTGGACACGCGGCCGGACAGCGGCCAGGGCCTGTCCAGCGAGCGGATCGTCTGGACGTACAACGCGCCGGTCAGCTCGCCGTCCGCCTCGGAGCGCACCTCGTGCTGCCAAAACGGCAGCTCGTCCCAATCCTCGTCGAGTAGCTCCTCGACGGAGGGCACTAGTCCTCAGAGATCCTTATCGCCAGCCTCCCCTACCTCGGTCTCGTCCTCCGTCATGTCCTCCAATTCTGGGTCCCGTAGGTTCCCACCGCCGGTTCCCACGGGCACCACCGCCACCGCCCTGGGCCCCTCCGGCGACGGGACCACCTCCTCGGCCTCCGGCCTTCATCCCACCAACGGTGACCTCAGCCAGTCCGAGGCCATCAGCAACATGTCCAGTCCCGACTACAACGACGAGGAGACTATGGACATACTCAGTGCTCGCGATATGATGGTCAGTGATCCGAGTGACAGTGACTCGACGATACTGGCCAGCGAACCGCCCCAAAGAAGGCTCAAGACCGCCGCGACCACGCCCACCGGTTACTCGTCCGGCCAGGACAGTTCCGAGCACAGGATAGTGATACAGGTCAAGGGGCCCGACAAGGAAGCTCCCGCCGCCAGGAACACCAGTCCCAGGCAGAACAGGCGACGCGGGAACCCTACCAATGCCGACCTCGTGCCCACCTCGACCGCCCAAAACACGGTGCAACGATCTGCTGGCGGGAACGTTACACCCGAGTTCGTTGGATATCAGGTATTACATTTCCTTTATATCTTCTATTTTCTATATATCGTTGCCGCAAAATTTCAATCGCTTCTCAATGTCGCCAGAAGAGATTTACCCTTTCCATAGCCTTGGAACGTGCCCACCGCACTGTTCCGCCACGCCCGCTCCACCGTTGCACCGCCCACAGGGTGCCCGTGACCACGCCTATTCTCTGTCAATTTGCTCGCGTTCAACAAATTTCGTTTCAGCTGGATTTCGCGGAGAAATATGTCTGATTCGTTGGCGTTCGTTTCAGGAGTTGAAGGAGAGCGAGGACGAGAAGGAGGCGTTGAATATCGGCAACTTCGAGGACAAGCACGGCACGTCGCCGCCTCAGTCCGCGGATGAGGAGAGCGACATCGAAAGTTTGCACAGCTTCCATTACAGTCCGAAGGCGGTGGACCTTCCGTCGGCGGTTCGACTGGCCAAGAGGCTATACTCGCTGGACGGTTTCAAGAAGTCTGACGTCTCTAGACACCTTAGCAAAAAGTATGGGACACGCAGGAATCACGGTTCGAGGCGCACATGCTCCGAGGCTTTAGCAACCCCCTAACTTGGATCCTCTTTTCTCGGTTCCAGCAACGACTTTAGTAGAGCGGTAGCCGAAGAATACTTGAGATACTTCAACTTCGAACGGGACTCGCTGGACGTGGCTCTCAGAAAGTTCCTTGCCCAGTTCTCCTTAACGGGGGAGACCCAGGAAAGGGAAAGGGTTCTTGTACATTTCTCCAAGAGGTTTCTCGATTGTAACCCTGGCGCCTTCAACTCTCAGGGTAAGTGTTCCGGATCGTGTGACAGAGATCAGGAACGAGCGCCTGGAATAATTGTTGGCCGTCTCCCGCGTTTCAGACGCTGTTCATACGCTGACTTGCGCTATAATGCTGCTCAACACGGACCTCCACGGTCAAAATATCGGCAGGAAGATGTCGTGTAACGAATTTATAGAGAACCTCTCGGAACTGAACGATGGTGATAATTTCCCTAGGGAGGTGCTAAAGCAGCTTTACAACGCCATCAAATCGATCCCCTTGGAATGGGCCTTGTAAGTCGATTCAGAAACTCTGCTGCATCGAACTCTTCTATCCGCCAGTTTTATTACTAATTATATATCGCTCTTATTCAGGGACGAAGAAGGGGACGAAGCTGCGAATCAGGTGATTCAACAGGGCGACGGTCCAGTGATGCCTGGGACCGGGAATCCGTTCCTCGACGTGCCAAATGTTACGGGTGCTACGGAGTTTAAGAAAGGTTACGTTATGCGGAAATGTTGCTTCGATTCCAACGGAAAGAAAAGTAATTTCAATTGTCCTCTGTGTATTTGACGATCCAACAACAAACGATCTGACCGTAAACCTTGCCAACTGTTTCAGCTCCGTTTGGAAAACGTGGCTGGAAAATGTATTACTGTACATTGCGAGAACTTGTATTATATTTGCACAAAGACGAGCATGGCTTCCGCAATGATAGTTTGCACAATGCGATACGTATCCATCACGCATTGGCCACGAAAGCGTCGGACTATACGAAAAAGCAACATGTCTTCAGGTTACAGACTGCCGATCAAGCAGAGTATCTCTTCCAAACGAGGCAAGTACCTGCTTATAATATTATTATAACAACAGAACGAAAGTCCGAGTTAAACAAATTGAGCTTGACAGATTTCATTTTACGCTATGAAAGAATTACAATATTGTCTCCTGTTTGATTGAAAGAAGTAGAGACAATCGACGTACTTTTGGCGAATGTATTTTAAGACCTACGTTGTTTCCAGTGATTCCAAAGAACTGCAGTCGTGGATCGATACGATCAATTTCGTGTGCGCCAGTTTCTCCTGTCAACCGTTAGCAGGGGCCGTGGGTTCCCAACGAAAATTCCAGCGACCTCTGCTACCCTGCAGCCACACGAAACTCTCTCCTGTGAGTAGTGTCACGTGCTACAAAACGATAAGAAACCGTCTTTCTCACCTCGTCCACGCAACGAATATAATCTGTCTCCGTTGTTTCTTTATTTACAAGCCTTCCTCTACTATCCCTGAAGCCAACTTCGTTCTCTAAGTTCTCATATCTTCAAAACGGAATACAGCCATTGACAAAATGAGATTATCCCTTTTGGACACGAGATTAGAAGCATCAATACAGAATCAGTAGTATATGCGTGTAACTGCCACATCTGTATTCGCGTGTTTGCTCTCCCAAGTGTTTAACAACTGACAGTTTCTTGGATTTTTGCTCGTGTTGTTAGAGAGAACAGTTACGGGACCACGAGGAAAGGGTTAATAAGTTAGAAGCCGAACTAGAGGAGCACAGACGGCATCCACCTGAAAGAGGGGCGAAAGCTCTCACTGTACAAAACTATAAGGAAAAGGATTCCTACTTGCATCACGAGGTAACTATGAATTATGTTTTGTATCGCACCTCGTTTTAATCCAAATCCGACGTAGGTCATGGCGTTAAACCATGAAACCGGAAACAGTTTAGGACGCAGTTAAGAATTCAGAACAGTCTGAGACAAGTCGGGGTGTCTACCTTAACTACAGTTTTTCTATACTTTTCTAGGTCGGAGTACTGCTACTCCACTTGACATTTTCTATCTGCATATTTCAACAATGTTTTCAAGGTCTGAGCAGCTGTTAAACGTCATTTATGTTGAGACCTAGGGATAAGAGAAATGGAGCAAGCGGGATTCAAATAATTTTCTCAGTAATTGTATTCGTAATACAGCTAGGAGTCTTACTAGTTAGATCTGCGTTGCAGCTGATTTTGAATTTACATTATCCCTTAACTCTCGGTAGCCATTAAGCTGTGAACAGGGCGTCGTTACTAAAGCAGATAGTACGTCAAAATTGAATCGTTGATTAATCTTTGTGTCTTCTGATTTACAGTTGAAGAGGTACAAGACATACGCGTACTTGCTACGGTCTAGGCTAGCATTTACAGAAGTCGAGCCGTCGTTGGTGGAGAGCAGTATCGGCGAAGTAGACGAAGGGAGCGGAGCTTTGCTGAATTCAGATGTGTCGTTAGTACCACCGCCGGTTCCCGATCGACCCGCCATAAATAGGTACAGTTACAGGGCTGCCATTTACAACCGTAATCTGCTAAACGATCAGGACTACGGCGGGGACATTGGTTGACGTGTGATGGGTGTCTTTTCAGCATGTGTGGTCTAGTCTGACCTGCTTAAGCAGGCAGAAGCAACAGCTGAAATTTGGAAGACGTATTAACGAAAACCTAACGATGTATTCGACACATCACTTGTTAAGTACTGTACCGTACCGTGTACTCACCCATTCTCTTTTAATATATTTAATCATGATTTATCAGCGGCCATTCAAACCGGTAGTGGTAGCATTCTTACAGCGCGTTAGCACAGCAGCATTTTTTTGTTTGAGAAAAATGTCTTCGTGGAACTGTTCTTCGGTGTCGATTTCATTTTACCGTTTCTTTGTAGTCAATTGACTCATCGTCGCTCAAGTATCATTATTTTTTATAAGAATTCATTGTATAAAACATTGAACAGGAAGAAAGCTGCTGTCCTAAGCGCATACTTGAGACCGGTTCAACTAACTGGTGGTTGGGTCAGGGTTCATGCCTAACTCAGTATAGTGTAAATGATTCACTAATTATATCCAGTAGATTGTTAAAGATTTACCAAAGACTTGACAAGGCCCGACTCAGATTCGTGCCTTGACTGAAGATAAGACCAGTTAAGTATAGAACAATTCTGATACCCGGATCAGTTGATGTTCGAGCGTCGGAGAACACTGCAAAGAACGGATAACAGTGACTATCGTTCAATTAATCTCCATATAAGACTACCTGTACAAAACGGAAACACGAAATGCATAAGAGCGTTTGCGAACACAACAAGGACTGTTTTACACGATTGGGCCGCTCTTTCTTAAATGTAACGTGAAATTTAATCTACGTTTTTGTGTAATAAGAGAATAGCTGTATAGTAAATATGATTGTGTCGGTGAAAAGTTGTAAAATCATTTAGAATGCATAATATATAACGGAGAAATCGTGCGGTACTTTGTTACTATACCAAACTGTGTCTGTCTTCACACGAAATGTCTTATTCAGGCATACCTTCATGCTTCTGGTTTCTGCTTTGAATTCGCTGCTAACATTTTCTAACATTACTCATCGTCGGACTAGTTCATGTTGCGATTGGTGGTTGTAACGTAACATCTGCTTCTCTTGCTACTTTAAGAAATTCGATGGACTGTTATTTGGCGTTTCCGTAACCAAGCTTTCCGACATGATTTGTCAGTGTCATCCGCGAACTTAGACCAACATTGTCGGCAAAATGCATTTCCAGCGAACGGTTTTAGGGTATAATAGGCTGCCAACGCCGGCGTCGAGGTGTTACGTCACAAGTGACGAAAGTGATAGTTCTCAAAATTTATACGACCTACGAACTTCAAAGTGAATTATGTTTATTGTTAAATGTTTATTTAACGGTTATCGAGATCATTGAACTGAGATAGTTGAAAAAGCGTGTTTTATAGTACCTGCAGTCGAATTATCTGAAAGTACGTTCGGTCGCGAAGTCACAAGAATTTGAAGAAGTCTTGTCGAAAGGGTTCAGCGTGTTCTGATGTTTCGGTTTTGATTGTTAGTTTACAACGAAGGTAACTGCGCTAGGGAATAAGAGTACAGCTATGTTGCTGAAGTTGAGCCTGGAGAAAATAAGTATTTACGTGTATATTTAACACATTTAGGATGGCAGTCAATTTTGCTTCTTCAACGTTTATAATCTCTCTTGTTTCTGAACTGTTTGCTAGATACGTACGAGTCTGAATTCCTCAATGTTAGCGGTTCTAATACATTCAGATTCATTTATTATACAATTTATATTCCGCAACATTAGACTTTACGTGTAGGATTAAGTAATGCGATTTTTGAGACTCTTGTACCTTTAGAAAGAATAATGCAAGGACATGGTGACACGCATAGTAGGTTGCACTGTCTGTTTGGATTTTTTTGATTATGTCAATATGACTGAATGCGAATCATGTCACGCGTTTCCTTCTTGTTAATTCTAACAGTGTAACCTACTGTCGGGTGTCGATTTTTGTTAATTATAATGTTCTAACAATAGATCATGTTACTTGTTTAGATTTTTTATCGATTGTACCAGCGTCGTCCATCAATGCATTAGACAGAGAAAAATAGGGTATTGTCCAGTGTTTACTGGCGAATTGTGTCATCCTAAATATGTTATATGCTAATTATCACACGGTATAACTGTGTATCAGCCATTTTACAACTGTAAATGTACTATATATTTTTATATTTGGTGTATTTTCGCGAATAATTCTATTTGATCTGCGTCCTCGATTTCTATAATATGTGTTGCGACCCGACGAAAAAAAAAGAAACAATTACGATTTGAGACAACCGGAACCATTTTTGGTCGTGTACGTTTCTCTGTGATCGCGGTGTCTTGTGTTCTGTAAATTGGTTGATACGTGAACGAGGGAAGAAAGCGTCACTCTCGGTAGTTTAGTTAACGAAGAGTAAATTACAAGTGAAAGATCGAATCTTTCGTTTCACGTAAAGAGAAAGAAAATTAATATCGCAGATAGACTCACGTAGGCCTCACCTTATTCTAATCACTGTTCTGACATTACGTTTAGATGCATAACAGTAGCAACTTATCGAAATTATTCTAGCCTTTCTGAAACGACTATACAGTACCGTATATATATATATACATGTATGTATATACCGTGTACATATATACAAATATATGTATATGTATACGAATATTATATTCTTGCATAAAAGTATTACGTAATAAGTCAAATGCTTTATCGAACGTTGTAACTGTAAAAAAACAAATTTAGTGTTTTTACCGATATGAAGAATTACATCTTTCATATTGTTCTTTATTGATTCAACGATACTTTCTTGCCAATGCTTTTACGTTCGACATACAAAAACGTACTGATAGAATTGGGTCATCTAAAATATTCCTTAGAACCGCTGCGTATATTTGTCAACTGTATTTTTACGAATTATTTTACAATTCTGTTCATTGATGCAAAAGCATTTGTAAATATTACATAATTGTTTTATGCTAAAGTATTCTGAATCTACTAAGAGAAAAAAAAGCGACGCTGTATTCTTGGGAATCCAGTATTAGGATCTTAATTTGTTTCTCCTTTCAGTTTAAGAATGAATCAAAAGTTGCATTTTTTTGCTGGTTACATTGAACAAGGTTCACCTAGCGATTTTTGGCATTACTTCTGTATTATAAATTGCAAACATCCTCCTAGAGCAGATATTTAAGAAATTTGTTAACTAGTCGAATATTAGCATATCTAGATATGGTTCCTGTAAATTATATTGCTGCTCAGTATCTAAGAAACTATTAATTTAAACGTAGGCTAACAGATATATATTTCATTACTTTTGTATTTCAATTGTAGATAGCTGCTTCGATTCTTGGTTACCATTCTTTTTTATTAATATCATCCTTTTGTATTGTTCTCGAGAAGTCGTTCATTACATCTAATCATAGTGTATACTAGACCCCCTGTACATAAAATTGTATTATATGTGGATAATATAACGATTATTATAAACTATATAATGCTAATGGCAATAAAGATAAACAGTCTCCAGATTACATAGATCCACAAGTTTCATATGCGATTCCCAGTGTTTCAGATACCAGTAGGTACTTACGTAAGATATACCGCATCTTCATTTTTTTCTTCATTAAGATTGCATGTAACGCACCGTTATGTGGTATGCAATTTAGAATCTATTATAGCATGCACTCCTTAAGTTCTGTATACTGTTTGCACGTAGAATTTATGATTGGTGACAGGTGTTTTAGCAACAATTAGTAGCACGATAAACTTTTATGTTATTAACACGACCGGCTCCAGGTTTTACGTAAATAACACAATTCCGTAGAAATGCATGCACTCCGAACACGGTTCTTAATTAATTTCAATACATCGAGTACCCACATTAAGCTGATTTTTATTGCCAAGTTTCCAGCTGCAGACGAAACTATACATATAAGCATGATTATTCCACTGTCACACGTTAATCACAATTATTCGTATACAGAACTTTATAAGATTCAAATATCTTGTATACTTGAAAGAAAATTCTACTTATACATATAGGGTCCGCGGTTAGTCGGCTATACGTTGTAAGAATTTTAAGGGGTGATTCTACAAAATACAAGAAGACAGAAATCAAATATTATTTTTATACTATTAAGTTTTAATTATTAAGTTATTTTTAAATTACTCTAATTTCTCACACGGCTGGATTAGAGAGATTTTAATTATCAATGTCTTGTAAACATAGCTAAAATTTTTGTTCTATTTTAACTTATAAAATTGCCCTTTAACATATTTATAACATACAGTCGACACGACACAGGCACAGACTATGATATGCTACTGTTCAAAAGTTTAGGATAACTTGTACTTATTGACAATAAAGAGTAACGATTTAATGATGCAGCTTGTTATATAATATCTCTGCAATTTTACTATCTGTGTTAATCAAAAGGTTTCCACTCTTGTTATCTGAGTAATCTCGAACTTCTGAACACAATTTTTTAATAAGTGACGCTAATTAATTTCATTTTTTCGCCAATATACTTAACTCCATTGAACAGATCGCCGTAAAAATTTAATATTCTATAAAATATTGTTTTTATAGTTTTTATAATTAAATTAAATGGAAATGGAGTTACCGATGTTGGATGCTGATAAAATGATTTGACGATTTAAAAGCGTAAAAAGAATAGTTTCTTTTTTAATTTAAACTGTTTAATTGAAGACTTGTATAATGACTGTGTTACTTTATTCCATGCAACAGGATTGAGCCAGTGTCATCGTGAACGAAGTAAGCAAGTGATCATCAAAACGATTTCAACATGCCCTGAGATTATACTGTAGTTTTGCAATGAAAATTCGTCAGAGATTTTCATTTCATAGGATATTTTTAATTTCATGCGTCGCATCGCTAAGCATCTATTTCCTGCATTGATTCAACGAAGGGGCACTGTGCCGCAACAGAAGTGTCGCTAAGTAAATCATGTAAATGGATGTCAATTCATTTAAATACGAGAAACTCGTTTGGAGCAGTATCACGAATCATTAAGATATCAGAATATTTTATATTTTTAGTATGTTCGAGGGCGAAGCTCTTAACATTTTTAAATCTTCGTCGTTTTAAAAAGAAATTGCCAGAGATCTTTATCAGCGAATCAAGTTCATCGCAATACCATTTTTCGAAGTCTGACAGAGTTAAAAATTGAATTTCTAACTGGTTCTAGTTTCTCGCAAATAATGCCTACTCAACGAACGAACGAAATTTTCTAGTTGATCTTTTTGCGATAGAGCAGCTCTGAAAGTGTTTCAAAATAGCCAATGACAAGCTACTTGGAGGAAATCTCTATATTCATCGAAGAAACTGAACGTTAAGTTAAGGAGTTACTGTAAATATGATTTCGCACGAGCATGCTATGCCTACAAAATTCAATGAACGTGTGAAATTGTGATGTAAAAACTGAACTGCATTAAGTGTAGTAATTAATAAACGAAAAGATTTCTGAACACTGTTTAGAGGGAGGTCGTTTCGGCTGCTCCCCCCTAGTATATAATTGTGTTTAGGAGAAATATACACTATACATGTATACGTTAGCGACAGTACTGAATCAATGATAAATTCATGGAAGCTGTTTTTTATAGTGACATTTACAAAAACACGACACCGTTGTCCGAACATCATCATAGTACACGAAATCGTTCTTGTTTTTAAGTGTTGTACCTTGTCCTCGTACTTATTTTACGCTTAAGGTGAACATTTCTTAATTGTACATACGTTTACTTGTAATGTGTTAGATCGCCTTTACAATTATATCGTGCATAAATGCCAAAGAATCGCATTTAAAATACATTTTCATTGCAATGTATTTTGTACTCGCATTTACGTTCATATATTCGTCGATTACATTTGTTCGCTTTTGATATTTTTTTCAAGTATTGCTCTCTTTATCGCGCGCGTTTACACAATTTATAACAAGTACGTGAAGCTTTTTTAACATATTTTTCCTGTTCCACTTTTTTTTTGTTTCCTTTTTTTTTCGTTTCGATTGCACAATTGATCTTCACAAAGATTTGGTTGTATTTCTTCTGTATAAATTAGACGATCGCGAGGCGTCCCTATAGCAAAATACTCACTGTACATATTGTTTCAATTTCTTGTATTCCTCTTATGCTAACCGAAACTCGATGACTGTGTACTGTCTGTACATGCGAAATATTCCTTTGTAAATATCATTTTACGATTACGAGAATAAAATTGTGAACATGAATCGCTTCTCTTTTTGTTTCAATATCCCCATATAAACACCTTAATATAAATTGCAGGGAGCTCTGACGGGTTGGTTCCACGTTATATAGGATAACAAAATATCGGTGACTAAAATTTAATTGTAGTCTATTGAAAAAATAATTCTATTTAAACAAGATTTTGTTCTTAAGTGTTTGGAAGGTCCAAAAGTGCGCAGGACATTCTCATTTCCCCTCTGTTTACAATATGTAGTCATCAGAATAAAATATTATAATTACACTGTATGTCAGCATACTGATGTACACAAAGAAGGTATTCATAAAAACGAAATGTATCAGTAGATTTTGTACGGATTTATTATCATATAATGAAATAGTTATAATTGTATATAATTCTAAATTAGATACTGTTACTTTACATAATTCATCTGGTGATTCAAAATAACATGGATCTCTACTTATGTACAGATACAGTGCAATGTATATGCAATAATAATTAATAAACGATTTATATTACAATATCGGTCAACTAAACGTTGACGCTACTCAACATACAAAGATACAAACTTCCTGTATACATACACACGACCCATAAAATTTGTTTCGCAATTATTTCGCGTCGTGTCCTCAATTGTATCCGTAATATACAAGCGATCAATGTTCTATGTTTTGTAAAGTAAAACTAATATTGTACAACTTTGGAGGAATGTTGTGATGGCATAGCACCAACTTCACTATGAATCAATTAGTCAAACTGCAATGGCACTTTACAAATTAAATAATGTGTCTATCATATATATATATATTTATATTTTTTTTCTTCATGTAAAACCTACCCAATAACGTAGTAACAATAACAACGGTGGATCGAGCTTTAGTTCAT
Organism: Augochlorella aurata; assembly: GCA_028455555.1. NCBI lineage: Eukaryota > Metazoa > Arthropoda > Insecta > Hymenoptera > Halictidae > Augochlorella > Augochlorella aurata. Next base: position 982,650 of record CM052153.1, on the reverse strand, counting down.
CCACTTGCGGCAGTTAGGCGCGCCACATGCGCATGCTATCTTGTGCTGGTCATCTTCAATGTCAAATTTATAATCATATGCCAGCTGTGAACAAAAATAATGATCTTTTTAAACTGCTCTATAGAAAAAAAAAGAAATATCATGCGAATATTTTACATACCTCCTCTCCACGTGAGATTCTTCGCTTTGCAAAGATTATGATCCTAAGATCACGTTCAACCTCCACGATTTCAGCGACACAATTCGGGTTACAAGAATGATTGATATACCTCGCGAGACCTCCACACAATGTCGCATCTACCACTCTCTCCTCGTCTAGGCGAAACATATAAATACCTCGATTCTGTAACAAATAATGTTAATGTTACTATAAGGTCAACTCTGAGATAGTTCCAGACACAGATTGCTCTTTACTATAGAAATTACAGGTCGAAGGACTGTTGATGCCCATGTCTATTCGAACAGTGAACAATATGCACGTTGAGGAACCTACCCTTGCTTCATATTGCTTCTCCCTAGTCTCAGCCAGCTCAGTACGAATGATTTCCCCGATGTACTCGATGACCATAGTGTGTTTTTCTAAGTCACGTGCAGCATACAGTCCCAAGCCCTGGATTTTCGAGCGCGCCAGATAGACGTTGTTGCGCCATTCTTGTTTCATCTTCTTGTACTGCGAGCTTTTGGAATGAACGAATTGCTTTGAATAAGGGCAGGCCACCTCGCCCGCGACGGTTGCGGTAGGGACGAAGGTGGCCCGGGCCGAAGATCCTGTGCGCTGTGTGTGCGGCCTCTTCCAGGGAAGCTGATTTCGCAGACGAGCCTCGGTCCTGGCGCTGCCGGTGGGATTAATCGCTAACGGTAATTCTAACAGGGGGTTTCGACCGTATTTAAATCTGTAATCGGTCAAGGTTTCAATGCCTGGAAGACTTTCGAGAACACGGACCACCGCTGGCTCGGTCAATCCGAACAAATCCTCGCCGGAGACGTAACGCGGGAATAGCTGGACACTGTGCGTCGATCTTCGTAGCTCGGCGAGCGGCTCGAGAATCCGGTTCCAGACAGCGCGAGGCGTGGCATCCCGTAGTTCGACGTCCTCTTGAAGCGGTTCTTGTACCAGCACCCGAAATTCGGGCCGACCGGAGACATCGTGGATGGAACAGACGTATCGACACCTCTTGTTCGGCCTCCTCATACTCCAATAAAATCGGACGATCTTGTAGCCGACTGGGTAAATGTAATTCGGTGTGTGAAAGTTGGCGAGTTGATGCGGAAGTAGTTGACCAACGCTCAAGAATATTAGGCTCCCGACTCTCAGAAGGTGATTGTGTTCCGAATGATGCATCACAGCTGCGACTTGTCTGTTTTCGTCACGATTGACATACACCCTTCTGTACACGGACAGTGTCGTCAGTTCATTGTCTTTCTCGTTCTTTTGCACGTGTTGAGAACAATAGGTACTCTAAAGAAGGAAATTGTTAGCGTAGTGACCAGAAACAAAATTGATCGATGGTTTCTAGTTCCTTACCTTATTCTTATAAAAAACACAGCCATCTTTGACAGCGCAGCCAAGGTGGTAAACATTGGTACAGCGCATTTTAAAGCATTTTACTGTCGCTCCCGGTTTCTCGCAAAGAATACAATTTAATACAAGACTATGTTGCAAAGCGGTATCGAGATTCATCAAGGCACCATTTACAGTTTCGTACACATCTTCCGACCACAGGGCGCAGTTCAGGTGCACCCATTTGTCGACGTCAAAATTAAGTAGTCTGGCGGGGCCGTCGGCTGTACCATCACCTTGACTGTGACAAAACATGCATCGTCGACTGTCTTCCGCTTTGGCAGGCACCACAGTCACCCCCATGCGGAAAAGCATCTAAAAAGAACAAATTAATATCGTTTTTGAAATTGTACTATAAATTTTCGTCACTAAAACTGATAGAACATTTTTATACCTCCGTGATTTCTTTGTCGGTAGGTTTCTTATATTTTGTAGATGGTTGCATCGAGCCGACAGACCAAGTCTTATATCGTAAGCCTCTCCATACTTTCGCGGGCGGTTGTGTCGCCTCCATCGATTCGTTAGAATGTTCCTCCGCAGCCGGATGTTTCTTCGGCCGTTTATCTTCCATTACATCTTCTTTCATCTCGGGAACATCTTGATCTTCTTTCTCCGTCTTCACCTTCACTTCCGATTCCTTTTCCGGTTGATCGATATCCATATTTTCGACGGGATCAACAGACGGTTTGACCAAGAACTTCTTTCCTTTTTTGAAATCGTCGTCCAACACCTTATTTTCTACTTTGTGACACAGGTGATCTACTATGGTTGCAGCCTGAAGGTAACGATTAAATTATATTATAATTCAATTATATGTAAAACGTAATGTCAACTGATCGGAAATGACAGGATTACCTTATATTGTGTATTGGATGGCGTCCTATGCATAAGGGCGAATTGCATGTAACAAGCTGCCGAGCAGAAACATAACTCGTCACCAGGCTCTGCTTCTTCCTTACTTAAGAATGGTAAGTCTGACACTTTCTTCCTTATTAAACTATTCAATATCACAACCTCGCAATGACGACAGAATTTCGCAGCGCCATTCAAAATACTTTGTATATCAATCGGAGCTGTAAAGTCAACTAATAAAGAAAAGCCTACATCTACAAAACTAAAATTAGTGCTCGTAAAATAGATACACACCTCCCTCTTTACCATCTTTTCCCTTGGTTCTATAAAGACCTAATTTCTGACTAGGGGGAGTAGTGGTACGTTCTACTATCTGGTAACCAGTGGGAGGAGCTATGTTTAAAATATTAGCCAAGTCTTTAAGTACTCCCATTATGTCGTCTGCGGCCTGACTGTTCAAGGTCAATGTAACTGTTACGTTGCCATCCCTCAGAGGTATTGGAGGTGATTTCCCGAGCCTACATAAAAGAAAGTACGACATAATTCGATACAATTACAACACGTATTAACAATTCCAATTTTATTTTGAACGATGACCAAATACTTTACATACCTTGGTATTCCGAGATTCTCTTTATCCTGCTTAGCCATATCTCTGGCATAAGCTGGTTTAAGCCTGATCGGTATCGGTGAGATTAAAGGTATTACAGGTGACACTCGCTTCAACCAATCGGACTCTTCATCGGACTCTTCTTCGATCAGTCTTAAACCTGGAAACCGGTGTATGAACTCCGGAATGACGCATTCGGGTGAAGACGAACTAACAATTGTATCAGGAGAATCGACATCACGATTTGCTGACAATGAATTTTCTTTCTTTTCATCGGCTGAAAATTAAAAATATTTATAGTATAACTGTTCATTAAACTGTAACAGATTCATGATAAAACCGATGCTTACAATCGTCCAATTTAAGGGGTGGGAACTCTTGATCATAGAATCCTCGCTGGGTAGAAGCAGGTTGTTGAGGTGGTAATGGTTCTAATTCGCCAAACGGCTGGGTGTTATAATGGTCGGATACACCCGGCAACGTAGCGGATCCGTAGGAACCAGATAAGTCCCCTGTCCTGGTACTGTAGTCTTTCTGACTTCCAATTTTGGTCAAGTCTCCCGAGCCAAAGATAGGACACACGCCGTAATTCTTGCCTAGACGGGGTTCTAATACTGCCATTGGCTGAAGTTGTCGCAATTGTGTCATTACATTCTCAATGAACGTGTCGAAATCCTCGTCTAAGCGGGACACTTTCCTAGCACGCTTCTTCTGGGGTGCTGCCGCCGCATCTTTTCCCTGGCTTTGTTTCCGTTTTTGTTGATACTGTCGCCTCTTCAACTTCTTGAGATCTGGAATATAAAACGATCCTTTACATCTCCTAAGTTCAAATGGTAAGCATTTAAACGCGCGTCACGTACCAGTTTTGTCGTCAATCGATCCATCGATAAGCTCCTCTTTGGCAGTAAGAAACTCTTTGGTATCGGTTAATTGGGTAGGTGTACCGCTAGATAGAACTTCATCAAGAACTTCCTTTTTGACTTCCACTAAAGGCACTGCGTGTTGTGCATTTGCACCCTGTGACGCCTGGGCTTGGTGACCCACAGTATGAGACACCGTATGAGGCACTGATGGCGGTATTGTATTTATGTGTGGGGATGGTTGCTGAGACGAAACGATGGGTTTCGGGGTGGCTGATATCTGGGGTTGAGGTTGAGGTTGAGGTTGTGGTTGCGGCTGGGTAGTGGTCGTGACGGTAGTCAATGTCTGTGTCACTTGGATAGCACTCGATGCTTGTTGCGTCGTCGTGGGCTGTATATTTTTACAAGCTACTGTCGTGATTACGGGCTTCGGCTGGGGTACAACTCGCGAGACAGCTATAGAAGCCGGTACACATTGCTGTGAAACTGGAACGGTGTTGTTGATAATAGGGTCACTGGGAGGTTTCGCTTGTGGTTGAGTACTGACAGACTCCTGCTTGACAGGCGGGGTCGTGTCAGGAGGTTTCGCCGTTAGCGGCGCTGTTTGCTTGGTGACAGTGGTGGTCAGCTGTTGGTTCCCTTGAGTCGAGATAGGGGTGACCTTAACGGACTGCTGGGGCGTCAGTTGTTGTTTCGGGAAACTATCAGCCACGCGTTGCTGCGATAAGACCGGCGCGGAGGTTGACAAAGGCTGAGGCGGTTTCGATGGTTCTTCTTTGGTCGGAGGACTCTGTACCTTCAAAGGTGTCACTGTCTGCGATAGAAACGATGTCTCCCTGGTGAGAACTTGTTTGTTGGTGGTGACTTTGGGCGCCGGCACTTCGTTCAACAAGGGTGGTAACACAGAAAACGGTGTAGGCGGCACAGGTCTCGCCAGTTGTGCCTCCAGCGATGGTACCAGCGGTAAACTAGGACCTTGAGAAGAGCCAGAAGATAGCGTTGTGGTCGCGCACGCTGTGTTCTGAAGTAACTGCTTCAGCAACACGTTCTGCGACTCTTCCATCCTGTGCGAACCAGTGGTACTTTTGTTGATCTCCAACTCCGATCTAGTAGTCGGAGGCTTCTCGAGGACTGGCTGCGGTTTGCAGTTCGATTCTTCCTGGTCTTTCTTCGAGGGCGTGCTCTGAGCCAATCTCTCGAGGTCGGCGTTCTTATTGTCCACCGATAAATGTCCAGTCGATTTGTATTGGTTCTGTCCAGAAGTAAGTTGGGAGTGCAAAAGAGTCGGAGTCTGCGACAACGTGGACTGCAGTATGCTGGTGGTGACGTTGATGTTACTGGTGCTTGTAGTCACTATCGGTGGCACGATGGTTCTAACGCACTGCATGGACGTGGTGACTGTAGTTGAAGTAGCGTTAACAACGACACGTGATGGGGCTGCACAAACCCCTGAACTCACTTGCAGTATCGCTTGCAAGCTCTGGGTGCGTTGCACCGAGGTCGCCATGACCGAGCTCAGCAGATTGCTGGCTTGCGTTGGAGCGGTGTTCGTACGGTGGCCAGCGATGGTAGGTTTCGCAGAATTGGTACCAGCCAGCATGGCGTTCAGCATTGCATTCGAAGTAATCGAGATCCCGGAATTGGTCGGCGGTCTAGGGGTGATCACAGACGACGTTTGTAGAGAAAGATTACTGCTAGGTTGCGACTGTATCCCGCTGGAAGTAACTCGTAAAAATGGATCCGAAGGCATGACCTTACACAAAGTAGAAACAACGCTTACTGTAGAATTTGTACTTTCTTTTGTATGTGGAGTATAACTAGATGTGGTAGTCTCTAAGTCGGCTTTGCTCGGCGTCGTCGAATGAGAGGTGGTCATGCACGTCTGCAGACGAACGTTCGCGTTACTATGCAGATTATTTACAGAATTTGGTGGGGTGGACGTGCTCGTCGTCGACAGTATACTTCCTATTTTTGGGCCCGAGAGCGATGACGACACCATCGTTACGATCGCCGCTTGATTCACGGTTGTACAGTTTTGCGAATGATTTGTTTGCAGAGAGGAAAGCAACGTTCGCAGCTGATGCGAAACGTTCGCGACATTCGAGGTCAGCTCGGTAGGTTTCGAGAGCGGGGAGAGATGCGGTACCGTTGTCGTGCACTTTTGCAATTGCGCTATGGTGCTCACTACCAGAGGAGTACTCTGATGCGGGACCGGAGAGCTCTTCTTTGGCGCGGGCTCCACAGGTGGAGAATTCGCCTTCCGGGGCTTTGGTCCTTTGCTCTCGTTGGACAACAGGTGTTCGTTGTCCGAAGGCTCCTGCTCTAGATCCATCAAAGAATCCTGAAGAATATTCAAAGGTAAGGTATCCAACGGTGTTGGCAGTTCATACATCATCGACTTCCTGGAACTATCTTCCTGAAGGATTTCACTATTCGCCATTTCCGGCTTCGATGATATTATATTGTGCAGCATGTCCAGTATGTCATCGGATGACTCGTCCATTATGCTCTTCTCCTCGTTGAGGCAGTGCTGTACGTACGGTTTGCTCGGCTCAATGTCTCTACACAATTCATCGTGCTGCTGGTGCTTCTTCTCTTTCTGTGGCACACTTAGTGTACTGGTGTCCGCTATGCTCGCCTCGATCTCCTTTGGTTTGTTGCTAATCCTTTGCGCTTCGGTGGTTGTGACGGTCTCATCTTTGTTTTCGTTCTCAACAGACTCCGCGTCGTTTTCTAAAATATTTACCAACGATAAATCATCCGTCACAGGCGATATCCTCTTTAACGAAACAGCGTCTGTTTTACTGTCCGCGTGGACCGTCTCCCTGCTTATGGTATTCTCGGCAGGATTATGAATAGCTTCCAGCATGCTTTCCAATTCGTCCGTCGTGTTCAAAGGATCGTTCTTCTTGTCATCCGACGACACTGATTCTGGGCCCACCGTCGAGCTCGTGGTAACATTTACGCTCAACGAATCCACATTGTTCTCGTCTAGACTCTTCCCCGAATGATCAGTCTCGTCCTTCTCGTTCTTCGTCTTTGAAATTTTCTCGAAAGTCTCCAGCTGATTTTCTTTCGCCACTGCTGTCGAATTATTTCCGGTTTCCCTTTTGGGTAGGTCAGGTATAGACATTTTCGGCGTGGATAGCGTAACGGAGGTCGGCTGCACACTCAGAACTAATTTCGTAGGGTTGCTCAGCGTTCCTAGCGTTGTCGTGATGGTGTTCTGCAGGAAACTCGTATACTCGTTGTGTAAGCTGGGTGCCGATATCATGAGCTTGTCCGTAGAAGTGACGGGCTTCAAAATTTCGGAACTTGGTGAACTAACTTTCAGCAGCGATTCCGTTTTCATTGTATTCTGGGTGCTGACAGTGATGTTTTCTAAAGCCGTCTGACTAAGTTTGGCCGCGATTTTTGCATCCGCGACGATGCTCGCCATAGTTGATGGCAGTTGTTTTTTATTATTGAACGAAGTAGACACATTGTCTTTTGTAATGCTCAAGGTTGTAAATACCGGAGTAGATTTAACAGCCGTGTCTGTGGCTACCAACACGTTGGCAGACGTAGTAGTTGCATTTACATTGCTGGTACTAATATTTACGTTTCCGAGTGTAGATAAGGACACTGTCGGCTTGCTCACAGACGAGACGCCGATGTTCGCGTGATGCACACTGGATGGGGGCATTTGATTATACGATACTTTCTCCGAAAACACAAAGGACGGTGGACTTCTATTCTGCTTTGATTCTTTCTGAGATTTTGATTGAACCTCCGCAACCAGCTCGGGAACAGTGTTCTCCTTAGATGATTCCGGAACACCGATGCTGTCTGCCTTCTCAACTTCCTCCGTGCACGACTCTTTGGACAAATTGTCTTCCGGTGACTTTGTACTAGGGTCAATAATTACTACTTCGGATTCACTAACGAAAGAAACCATAAGATCTTGTTCTGGTGATTGGTCCATGTACGATCCAGGCGAGGGATCCACCCGAAGCTCCTCTTGATCAGGCGACTCAGGGGTGTCTGTAACCGCTACCAATCTTTTTCCCGATTGCAACGTCCTTACAATGTCCAACCTAAGACCTTTCTTGTTTCTCGCATGAGATGGTACCAAGTCCTCGTCGCTCAGTATCGGTTCATCCGTCTGAGATTCGGAATTCTCAATTTCCAATATTTGAACTAAATCGTGGCCTTGGCTGCCCTCGTTGACCAGCGCGTGACAAAGAGAATCGTTGCTATCCGCGGACAGATCTACAACCATTCCAGGCTCGAATAACACATATTCCTCTGGCATGTCACCTTCAAGGGGCCCCGATATAACATCGACGAGCTCTGAGTCACCAAATTGATCTATTACCGTGATGTCGTCGCTATCCCGTTGCGCGGCAGAACTCAAAGTTACTTCGGTGTTTACTATGGTCTTATCGTCGTCGTAATCCGTTGTGTCAGGAATCGGCTCCATTTTGCTACTTGGGCTACCCAAGGTCAACGGCCCGTTATCGGACAACGACGTTGTTTGTTTATTCTCCAATGTAGTTGGTGGTGTTTGCGGCGGGGTATGAGAGTCATCGTCGAAATCATTGTAATCGGCGCACACTAACGAATTTATCTTCGACTGAGGAATACCTGTCTTTCTGTGCACCACCACAGAGGTGTTAGGTTTCTCGTCGATATTCAACAAATGTGACTCGGAGGTTTTTCCTTTGCTGGTCTCAGCCTTCGTTGACCACATGGGAGAACCGCCTCTCAAGCCGAGCTTGAAGTACCCAAATCGTCCGAAGGTGCTGAACAACGGAATCGGATTCATTGGATTATGCGGATTCCCACCGCCTCTGTTCGAGTGGTCAGTTGATTGAGTTTGTTCTTGCTGTGACTGTTGTTGATGTTGGTGTGTTTGCTGTATCTGTTGTTGCTGGTCGTTCGACACCGAGATGTTGCCTGAATTCTGAGTTGTGTAAGTACCATGTGGCGTATGCGGCGTGTGTGGTGTGTGAGGTGTCCTTGGGGTTCCCGGATTCTCTACGCTTTGCGGTCGATCTGGCATTGCTGGACTATTACCGGTAGACTGTCTTCTCTGCATTTGCATGGGAGATCCACCGACCATCGGACTCCTCGGCATCGGTGAACTAGGTGGCTGAGACGTTGGTGGATGATGCGCGTTGCTCAATTGGTGTTGCAACATCGGTGACGTTGATGGATGATTCCGTGACATAGGACTCGGTGGCTGATACTGCGATATCATTGGTGAACTAGGCGGATGGGTGTGAATCCTGGTGTTCATAGGACTAGGAGGCTGCGAAGTTTGACTCAATTGTTGCTGGAGCATCGGCGATCCCATTGTTTGTTGAACCATTGGACTTCGGGGCATAGGTGAACTCGGTGGTTGTCCATAATTTTGTTGAATCTGTTGGTGAAGCTGTGGACTCGGAGAATTTGCTGGCTGTGAAACCATCGGTGAACTTGGCGGTTTCTGCATAGTATGTTGTTGCTGTTGTTGTTGCTGCTGCTGTTGCATCTGCAAGAACTGTCTTTGCTGTTGTTGTTGCTGCTGCTGCTGTTGTATCAGTTGTTGCCTCTGCTGTGCCATTTGTAAGGTACGCTGAGTTATAGCGTTCTGTCCATCTTGAAGGATCCCAGCGTTGTCGTGCTGCTGTTGAATAATTTGTTGACGCTGCAACATCTGTTGATGCTGCTGATTCATTAAAGTTTGTTGCGTGGGCTGAGGACTTCCAAGCGGTGAACGTTGCCCGTACACGATTCCTCCTTGCAATTGCATTCTGGGCCTCTGTCCAGGTTCTCCCACGGCAGGCGGACGGACAAAACGTTGAGTAAGGCCGTGAACCCTGACCCCTTGTTCTCCAATAATTTGTTGCGTGCTTCGTGCATCTGGAGTAAACGCTCCCGGGCTTGTTGCAAGTCTTCCGGTAATAATGGCGCGATGTTGAGGCGATGTCATTCTAGTGGCTGTGGGGCCACACATTCCTGGAGACGGCATAGCACCAGGACTGAAAGGACTTTCTTCACTCTGCGAGTGTGGAGTTCCAATTCTGGGTGACTGCTGCATGTTGTGAGGAGACATTGTTCCAGGATTTCCGGATTGCGGGTTGCCAGGACTATGTTGAAGCAACGGCGGGTTTGGACTATGCTGAATGATGGGAGTTGCTGGTGAATGCTGTATCATACTGGTAGCGACATTTCCAGGGCCTGGACTCTGCGAAACGACCGCTGCGGGACTGTGCATCGGTGACTGTTGGGATGGTGACATCAAAGGTGAACATGGTTCGCTGCTCTGCTGTTGTGGCTGTCTCTGTTGTTGTTTGCTCTGGTACTCCTGTATCAGCATTCCGTGTTGCCGGGTTTGCTTGCGACTCGCGTCCAGGTGCTTCTGCAGTATGGCTTGCTCGCTGGAGATCCGTTGAAGTTCAGTTGCATCGTTCTCGGTTAGTTCGTTCCCGGATTTCCGGAGCTGCCGCTGTTTACTATTGAGGGACTGTAAAATTACGGAAGAGTGTAACTGTAATGAATCCGCATCGTGCGAGACTAGAAAACAGAAAACACCGCAACAGAAAAATATTCTATCCTTACTTTTCGTATTTTACGCAGCTTTTGTACCTCAGTTTCGTAATACTTCAGTTGCTGGGTCAACACTTGATGCTGATGGTTCAGCCACTGTTCATACTGCACTTGTGTTTGGCGATCCTGTTCGTTCACGATGGTCTCTGGCGGCGTGGGCGGTGCGGGTATTTGAGAAATGTTGAAGGTTGCAACCCTCGCTGTAACAAGGTAATGATAAAGACTTTATGCCGATATCCAGATACGCTCTTCTCATTTGACTTGTGCCATACGGACGCAACTATTGACGAGTGTATTGGAAGACCAGGTTCCAATTGCGTATGGAACAAGTTAAACGAGGCGAGTATACACCCGTGATACTGACGTTCAGGCGGTGTTTGTGTAGCTATTGGTTGCCTTGGCACTTGGGTTGTTAGTTTCGAAGCATCTGGTACCGATTGCTGCCAACTGGTACCTGGAGCGGATGGTGGTCTTGGCGTGCAAGGTGGCCTAATTACAGGAACTCCTCCAGGTACTGATGTAATTCCTTGTGGAGGAGAAGCAAGAGGTGCAGAACCCAAAACGTCTGCTTTAAATCTTTCAAACTCACTGTCGCTAATTAAAGGTCCTCCAGAACTTGTGTTATCACTCGGATGTTGTTGTTGTTGCTGTTGCTGCTGTTGTTGTTGCTGCTGCTGTTGCTTCTCTTGTTCGCGTTTCTCTTGCTCCAACAGTTCCTCCAGCAACAATGGTTGTTCCTGTGAAAACGACTACTGACAGCTTATCTAACTTTCAACCGTTTTACAAAATATCATAAATTTGAATAGGACGTCGAATCAATAATTTATATATCACAATCTCAGTTTATTATAGATTAAAACAAAGCACACTGATCATTCCGGCTAATTAAAAAATACAAACATGCAAGTGTATTAGCCCTACAATCGCTCTTATTAAAATTCTATAATTTCATATGTGAACATGAATAGAACTTCAAATTGTATTTAAGCAAATATCGATAACTGTATGTATACGGATTTATCAAGCTTATAATTTTTCTTTGTTTATAGCGTACATGCACACATATAAATGCAACATATTTCATTATTTATTTCATAGAAGTAGCAACTATTGACCTAAATCCATCGTAATTATAGTCTTTTAGTAATACTCGTACACTTTTCGAATACCGACTCTATTGAAATTATAATTATTAACGAATCGATAACATGTTGAAATAAAAATATACACTGAGAAGTCGAGGTGATATTGACAGAATTATGAAAATCCTTTCCTAAGTGGTGACTAGTGTAATCAAATATATTTCACGATTTATCATTTTAACTGGGTTTCTTGCAACTATCGATTACTTTAAAGATAGAAGGAGAAGAAGTGGTGCTAAAATATTGATATTTTTGAAATCTTGGTATTGCAGGTGATTACTTTGTGCTGAATGCTGAAAATTCCCCAAGTCTTGCTCACCTGCAGAAGCAAGGGTCTTCGGTGAGGGTGAGGTGTCATTGCGGGTGTACCAGTATGTACCACAGGGGCCATTGGTGGACCCGCCACCGGTACTGGGTGCCCTATATGGACTGGGGGCCGCGTCATACCCCGCCCACCTGGGCACAGTCCCATCTAGACATGCACCAACACCAATGCATTGCAAACACCCAGGCCAAAACACCATTTTACCAGCCAAAATACTCTTATATTAAATAAATTACTTGCCTACACCTACGTTCATAGCAAACTCGAAATCTCTCTCCCGTTTTTCATTGCTTGTACTTTCAACAAACAAAACTCGATGCTTTGCATGGAAACTATTATAGAAATTCAGAGCACTATGAAGTTATCTGACGTTGAATATTACAGAAATGTAAATATTTAATTACACTGTATTAACAATATAGCAATAAATGTGATAGAACCGATATGCGTGTGTGTGCACTAATTCTTGGACCACACGGAATTTTGTCTATAATCAATAAGGTACTTGATATCCAAGGTTCACATCTGTCTAAGTGAATCATGTTATGTACTTCGTGAAGCGTATTATTACTTGTCAGACTGTGAGAAATTTAGTTTCTCATGGTTAGAGGAGAGTGTTAGATATAATTGCGTAAAAATACTCAAGATTAAAGCGATGCAAAAATTTCAAAACATCGAAAGTAGCAAGTACGTACCTGTATGGGTCCAGGGTATGGTGGCGGTGGCCCAGGATATGGGGGTGGAGGTGGTGGTGGTGGTGGCGCAAGCGGCATGCGTGGACCAATCATGTGGTTCACTGCAACTACTCTGCCAGCCACATTCGGTACACCTGCTACTCTCATACTTAAACGTTGCTGCGGAGATACTGTAACAATGAAATACAATTTAAAATATGCTACTTGAACCTAATCCCAATTCATTATTTCCATAGCATTTCTAACGTCTTCACCTTGAATGTGTGTCTGTGGTATTCTTTGAGGATGTCCGGGGAATGTGGACGGATAACTGACAGTAACAGTGTTGGTCGACGTAACAACACCGACTGCTCCATCAGGTGATAGTAACCGTGTTCCAGGAGGCATGGGTCTACCCATTGCCGCGGCTTGCTGAACATGCTGGTGCATTTGTTGTTGTACAACAACAGCTTGCGCATGCGACTGAGGCATGATAGTGGATGGTTGTTGTGGTGTTTGTGATGTTGCAGTAATTGGTGGTACAGTCTGTGCTTGTGTCGGCACGTTCGACGTTTCTGTCGGTGTCTGTACCGTAGTTGTCGTACAGGTATCACTTATATCGGTATGTACTGCACTCGTGGCGCTTAATTCCGTTGACTTTCGTACCTCGTCCTTAACTTCTTTTTTCTGTTTTTCGTCTTTTGTTTCTACTTCGACTTGCTCCAAGTCTAGGTCAAGAATATTCGTTTTCTCGCCACCGGTTATGTTATCTAGTTCTGGATCAGCATACTCCAGGATATTAAAGTCTGCTCCCATTTCAGCTGCAAATAAAATTAAATATTAAATACTGTTCACACTAGTATTCATTCGGTAATTGAAAAGGAGAAGAGGTTACTCACCGAGCAGTTCATCATCGTCGTCTAGGTCTCCTAATATTGCACTCACTCCCTCGACCTCGACCATCGGTGCTCCCTCTTGTTCCAATTTCTCGAGCTCTGCGGTCACATTATCCGGAATCTCAGACGGTTCTGATGGACTGACAGTAGCTTCGCTGACTGTTGTTGGAATGAGGGGTGCTCGCACCATCCCTTGCGTACTCAACATTCTGATTCCTTGATTCAAATTGTCCTGCGGCGCTCGCACTATACGCGGGCCCATAACTTGTCCTTGATTAGAATCTGGTAACGCAATTTCCAATAATTAGATATTTATTCACTTCAACTATGATATGTTGACAGGTTGAAACTATTTCTGAGGAGCATGACATACCTGGAAACCTTTGTTGTTGTAAAACATCGTACGGTTCCGTGATAGGATTTCTTACAGCCGGCATGCGTGTCTGCAAGTTCTGATTCCCTGGAAAATGTTGTTGAGGTATAGCCGCAGCGACTGGTGGTCTTTGCAACAACATTCTAGTTCGCGGATCTATGTTTTGTACCCTGGCATCAACATTTCCCGCCACAGGATGTCTCGCGTTTATACCTGCGAAACCGTTCAATATAAACATTAATACAATTCTAGCAGAAATAGAAATAGTGTAATAATTATTTTAAGTGAAACCACGCAAACGTACCAATTTGATTCCTTATCAAAACATTCGCCTGAATGGGCATCCTGGGTCTCACGATTCCAGGAGGTAGAGGATGTCTGAAAGTACCTTCACCCGTGCTACTAGCCGCCTGAGAATGTTGCGGAAGTTGCACATGCGCAGCATCAAATTGCTGTTGATTACTTTCAGAATTATTTTGCCCATCTGAAAATACATGCAAACCAATGAAATCCATAATTCACTAAGAAGGATCTTTTGAAGGCTATACCTTGATTCCACGTTGGATTCACAGGTTCCATCTTCTTGTTAAACTGCTGCCGTTGTAGAAGATCCCGCAACTGTCTATTAACTTCCGGCTGTTGATTAAATACTTCTGGCGGTTGCGGTTCCTGCCGGGGCTCTGACCTCGGTGAAGGATAGTTCGGAGTAGGAGAAGGTGTTGGCGGTTGACTACTATACGGATCAGGTGTACGAGATGGAGCGTATACATGAGCGGAAGGACGAGTAGTAGTAGGAGTATTAAACATAGGCCGCGGTGTACCTGGTGGTTGAGAGAACACGTCGCTTCTGGGGGATGTGGAATAGGAGGGTGTGTTGGATATTTGCGATCTGGGTGTTTGAGAGCCTTGGCTATACCCATCGGAGTTGTCGAAACGTTGAAAATGATCTTGAGATTGCGAGGAGGCTGGAGATTGTGGAAAGTCGTGTGGAGATTGTGGAGCTTGCGGAGAAAACGGCGAGGGTGGTTGTGTAAAATTATTCGGCATACCGGGCCTAACCACTGCTCCAACTGGGCGTGTCATTGTTGCACAGGGTTGATTAGGTAAACGCGGTATACTCTGATGGGGACTCTGAGGCGCTAGTCCCCGTGTCACCTTCACAGGAGGAGCGGCGAATGTGTTGCGTGATCCAGGCGATGGTGACGCAAGTGGTCCCATATGATTTCCATCCTGTAATTCCCATAAAATATACTAAATTAAGAAATACTTTGTATAGCGTATGTAAAACTTGCAAATCGTATTAAGCAAACACCTGTGCAGTAGACACTTGTAGTTGTGTTGTTAATCCTGTAGTATTGTCAGTACTCATTTGAGTTGTATTGTCTTCGCTTATTTGTCTATGAACTCTTGCAATAGCTATTACAAAAAAAAATTATTAATCAGTAAAAAGTAATTACTTATTGCAGCTATAAGAATAGTCGAGTGATGTGTACCGTGTACACGTTGCTCGTGAATAACTTGTTGCTGCATCTGTGCTTGTTGCTGTCGTAATGCTTGCAACTGTTTCCATTGACGTTCCTGTTCTGCTTCTCTGCTGGAACGATCTCTATTGGAAAGTCGCTCTTGTTCCTGTCAAAAACAATTTTATTAGGGCAATGAAGTCGACTACAATACCAGATCATTATATCCTTGTAGCCATTATTATTATTAGAGCACATGATATGAATTTTGAAATAGCAATAACATATTAGTTTCTTCAAATATTCAGTTACTTGATTAATCAATTGAAGAATATAATGATCTGTTTATTTTTTTTTAAGCGATGTAAATATACAATAAGGCAAGTTGACAATCAGCCAAAAGTGTACTGTAAGTTCAACATTCAAGTAAAATAATGGCATATTACTAAATTAATACAATTAGCAAAATCTCATTGTTTTGGTATGTGCAACACATTTATAATAATATCCAGCCACCATCTAAAGTAAATATTATATAATCAAAGGTCCATGTAAAAAACCTGCTTTACCACACAGAACACCCATATACATCCATCTTAAATTAATTTAGAATAGTCTTCATGCACTGTATCACTGAATATAGGAACGTATATCACTTGTATACTTTTTAGTACACGAACAAGTACTCTTCCTGTTATATATAAGTCAAGTAAAATAAATAAAATTACATTGTAAAATGCATAAACATGTGTATGCAATATTTTATACAATTTAAGAAATAATAGTAGTTATTCATGTTAGCAACTAAAAATTTCGAGGACATTATCAGACATTAATCAACAGCAGTACTTATTTTGCTACAACGCTATAAATACAATGAGTAACAGTTCGTAGTATAAGAAGACGTAAAGCATCTGGAAAAGCAACAAAAGTTAGTCGAACTAATTATAATTTTGTCGTAGGTCGGAAGTAAAGTGCTACGTTATAACAAAAATCTACAAAGGAACTCAACACAATTAACAGAAAAGCAATATACTTATTCAAGTATACGGGAAAGGGGGGAAATCTTAAACTCGTATAAAACAGTTCTGGAACATTACGGATAAGGAAGAACGAAAAATGTGTGTGTGCTACCAGTTGTCTTTAACATGCCACATACAGTGTAAGAAAGTACGCAAATAAATAATTCATAATGCTACAGTATAACAAAATATATGCTATCTAATCAAAATAAAGGTGTATATCAATATATCAAAAGTGTCTGATCAATCAAATGTCATACATTTCAATATAGTACATGTGCAACATTAAATCAGTCACCTATTATAAAAAGAACCAATGTTCTGAAACACTGTTTAGTAATACATTACTAACTTTGGTTCCTTACAAAACTACGATAATTACTTTTAATTCAAAGTATTTCAGACCTTTGGTAAATATAACTAGTCTATGACCGAAATTTTACAAGACACCGATTTATGATAATTCTAATGTTTCGTATTCTAGGTACCAAAAAATAAAAAAAGATGAAGGACACTAAAAAAATGTCGATCAGACACGTGGCACAAGGCAAGACTCTAGAGGCACAGAATAGGTGGCTCACCATAGCCGGGGACTGTACAGGTACAGTGTGAATAATTGCAGTGGGTGGCGGATCGTAGTGCTCCTGGCTGAGGGAAGGGAGGGTGCGCATGATTTCAGATGGGGTGAGCACTCTAATCTGGTGGTCTACCGAGGATAATTGGCGAACAGGACCTACCCCCACCATAACGTTGGCAGTGGGGGATGCCTGAGAGATGGTCAGACTGTTAGCAATTGTACTGGTACTGATCGTAATGTGAGCAGGTGTGGGACGTTGCTGGGATGGTGACGTTTGATGCTGCCCTTCACCGGCGCCCGTGTTGCAGTAAGAAGAAGCAGTTGCTGATGTGCAAGGCGTGGCTGGCGACTGAGCTACTTTAGCCTGGCTACCGGTAATCTCTTGGTGGGCCAGGCTGTTAATGGAATTAATAGAGTTCACAGAACTGGGTCTGGGTGAAGAAGAAGGGGTCGTGGATGTTGGAGAAGGACTCGGGGAAGAAGACGTTAGCTGCTTCTGCGGTCCCTGCACCGCACACACCTCCGCATGATGATTACTGCTAGCTGTTGATACTGTCACTCCAGTCGCAGACACAGTCATTCCGTTCTTATCCTGTGATTTTTCACTGGCCACTGAGGTCAGAAGTCCGATCTGCCTTTGGTTGGAGGCCATAGCTACTACTGGAGAAACTTGAGCTGATGTCATAGTTGTGACGGGTTTGGTGATGATGGTAGGTGCACTTGTTGCAGTGACTGGGGTCGTGCTTGGTATATCCTTGGATATCTGTCGGTTCAAGGGGTGCCTCGTTCACACACTTACGTTATAGTATTTCAAGGCTTACATATTTCCAGAATACATCATACAAAGGTAATTATTCACCAAAGGATTCTAAGGAACTTAGAGGGGCACTATCGGGAGCAACTAGATTCAGATCGATATTCCTATGTATAGTACCAAGTTAGCATCTACGCTTCTAATGAATCCATGATTCGACGGTATGAATACAGTTAGAAAAATGTGACTTATATTTTCATATAAATAGAAAATATGTATCTATATATGTACGTCTATAATTAGATAATGGAATTACATTCATAATGATGATCAAGTACGTTCAGTATGGAACAACAAATAAGTGTATTACTGAGCTATAAGTGGAAGTTAACACGACTTTCTATCGACTTTTTAAAAATTGTGCTCTATACCGTATTCCTGCCTTACTCTGCCCGATTTTATAAACGGTACAGGATAATTAAAACCTTAACAGCTTCATGGGTATTGGACACAAAGGACAAGCTGTTAGTTTGACCTGTGTGTTAGCACAAGACATCATTGAAGATGAAAATGGATACATGTCACATAAAAGATTCACGCTTCCTCTAACACCTGTATCTCTAATTAAACCACTAGAAACTAGTCCTACCTGTTGAGTCTTTTTCATACGAATTGCAGCTCTATTGTCCCGTGCAAGTGTTAAATACGGAGCTTTCTTGTCATTGGGAAGTGCACGCCATTTCTTCAATATTTGCTTGCATCTTTCTGACCAAGCTTAAATGACATGGTTAAGTATATTAATAACAATTAACTTAATCAAGTATACATCCTGCAAAATGAATTAAAATTAATTACTTAATTTCTTATACACACCTGGGTAATCTGTTTTCCATTCTGGATGATTAATGTTCGCGTAGAGTACGGAAGATATAGTAGCTCCTCCACCTAGAGCTTCATCGGCTTCCATTTTAAGATTACTTCTTTGGTTGTATGATATCGTAGTATTACCTGCTGGTGCGGAACCTTCGTCATCGGGATTAACCCACGGACTTGGTGGTTCAGAGAAAGCAGGACTGAATTGTGGGCTACTATATAATACAAAGTTAAATATATTAATAAAGGAAGCTCTTCACTTTCAATCCAATGAAGTGTATAAATATAAACCTACTTGCTATACTCCGAATGATATGGAGACGGTGGTGGAAAACTCATCGGAGAATTTAAATTAGATTGACCAACAGAGGGTAGCGTACCAGGTACTTGTGGTCTTGCTATAGGTATTGTTGTTTGTATGCCTGTAATTATACGAATAGATGTAGTTATGCAAATGTTTTATGTACAAAATACTGATATGTAACAATCGTACAATTAAATAGACACTTACCAGGATGAGGTGAGGGGGACACAAGAGGTGTTGTGGCGGATGCAGGATGAGGAGGTTGAGCTTGAACGGAAAACACCGACGATTCTTGAGATTCTTGGGACTCATCAGTTAAAACCCCTTTAAATATCTCTTCGATATCTTTGCTGTCCATGTTGGGTAAACCTGTATCTCTGACCATTGATTCTAAATTGAAATGTGGACTTAGAATATCTGTCAGTTCGTCTTTAGTCGTGCCTGGCGTGTCATCCAACTCGTCCAAAGCTTCACCAGCTTTGGCCAAGTCTTCGTCAGGTTCGTTCATAATAGTATTGACAAGGTCGCTATCGAGCAAATCACTTGAAATAGGTAAGATGTCACCAAGAGCTTCCGTGTCGCTGCCATCGTCTTCCATAATTTCTTCCCGTTTGATGGGAGGTTCCGTAGGCACCTTCTCCTCTTCCTTCTCTTGCTTGGCTTTAACTTGCTCCATCGCTTTCAGTTCATCTTGCGATAGCTGAATGGTGTCCGCGTTCCCAGACACATTCTTTTCACTATCCGACTCACTGCTGCTCTCCAGTTCCTTGTCTTTGGTCGTGTCCATAAGATCTTTACCGAAGAATGCTTCTTGCATATAGAGAGGAAAACATTCAGATAGTTTTGTCTTTGGTTTTCTTCTCTGCGGTTTCCTCCTCGGCTTGTCGTCGCTTACCCCAACTGTAGAGTCCGATTGCTTTTCGGGATCGCCATCTTCCTCTTTGTCCTTGCGGGTACCTCTTAATCTGACAATAAAACCTCCAATACCTAACTTCTGCAAGTTACGTTGGCGTTTACGTCGCAAAATTGGTATACCATTCTCAGTTGTGTAAATACTAAAGCCTTCAGGTGGTGGTTGGTCGCCACGTGGTGTCCACACCATGCCTTCTTTCAGTACTTCCGTAGGTTCATCCTTCACATCAGCTAGATCTAATTTTGCTCCATTTTCTTCTAAGGAATTATCTAAACTGCCACCAGCAACCACGGACTCTATCGTAGCCATTATGTCGGCTTCTTTGTCTATCAAGGGATGCATTTTTCTTCTTTTCTTCCGTGTTTGTTGATGTTCGGATGTTAATGATTTGATGTGATTCATTCCAGCTTCGGATAGGTAAACTCCGTCGACCAAGTACTGTTGAGGTGATGGTTTATATAATTCTGGACTGCGTGATGTGGGCGGTGGAGAACGGGGATATTTGTTTGGTTGTGGTTTTGGTTGATTGCATAAAAGATGTGGCGGTGGAACATCTCTTGGACGACAAAGTATACATATATAACCCTCTTCCGCGCATTTATATGCCTCCGTCTCGCTCTTGATAGAATCGCATGCACAATGCAGCCACCTTTCACATTGGATGCATTGTATAATTAGATCCCCATCGTTGTACGCCTCCTGACAAGATATGCAGACAGTATGAGATGCACAAGGGCCACACTGTGTATAATTCTTCTGCCAACTGCTATTGAATCCTGGATCGTTCGAACCACATGTTTGACAGTGTGCACACCATTTGCACTTCCAAGTACCATGCGGTACGTAATCCAGTGGCGGATCCATGCAGTAAATATGATAACTGATATCACAATCGTCGCATAAAATCAAACGACCCTCGTCATTTCTTTCACCGCAACCTTCGCATACTGTACAATCAAGGCACCGCCAACCCTTTTGCAATATTACCTTAGTAACTTTTACATTAGCGCAATAAGGGTGATAACATTGACCACATTGTGCACAAGCAATTAAGCACCCCTCCTGATCAGTGCCAATTGCACCACACATGACACAAATATCTTGGGTCAATACGAACTTATCTTTTGCTGAACATAATACAAGTCTATTTTCAATGCCTGGTTCATCTTCCTTTGAAAATGAGTCCGACATTGGTCTCTGAAATAACAAATATTAATTTCAGAAGATTTTTAATTATTCGTATACTTCTAAAACAAGAAAATACGATTAAAAATAATATAAATTGTATGTTATACCTGTAATCCTACACCAGGTACTCCAAAGATACCTCTCATCTTCGCTTTGGGACCTCTTTTCCTACCAAACTCTGTCATTTTCTGTCGTTTTTGGTATCCAAGCTTACCAATCCCTTTCGGTCGACCAATTAATCCACTTCCGAGTCCTAATCTCTTCTTTGCAATCTTGGATGCGCAGAACGGCTTTCCTTTTCCAAGACCTATAGAATACAGAGCTTCCTCTGATCCACCTTGATAATCAAATTCAGATGAATCTCCATCACCATACAGACTTTCTTGCGACGCACTTAAACTTAAATCTCCACCATAATCATCAATATTATCCTTCCTTTTTACAAGTGCCATGTTTTTGCAGTGTAGACAAACATATTCATAGTCAGGTTTAGAATCCTTACGATGCTGGTAAGTTAATGGATCAGCCTCAGGGTCACAGGTACCATGAACAAACTTTTTACATGCACTACATTGAACCATTTCTCTATACGCGGCAGCCCGATATGCCTTTCTACAAAGAGGACACGAAAAACCTTTGTTCCTTTGTTGGTAACACGAATCACATACGGTGTAATGAGAATGCCACCGTGATGATAAACCAGCGCCTGGGGTGCGCGAACCACAGTCTGTACATACACGGCAACACTTACACTTCCAACCATATTTAGGTATAGATGTAACAATTGGTCGTAAACAACTAGGATGATACGCTTTTTCACATCGTTCACACAACATTACTTTTGAAACATCTTCTGGTTGACGACACACTTGACATACTCTGCAAGATACACACTGCCAGCCAGCCCGTACACCAGGCAGTAGTGCCAAACCGACACAACTGCCATGGTAATGTTGGCCGCAGATAGAACACATTACTAGGTTGGAAACATCCCCCATTCCACAGCACTGCATACAAGTAACATCACCGTTCACTAAAACGAAACCGACTTTGTTAGTGTACCCGCTAATTTATTTAATTATAAGGGTTATAGACATACAATTTATACGGAACTTACACAAAAGCGGAACTTGTCCCAGATGTTGACTGCAAAAGAGGGACAAACTTTTTGTATCCTGGAAACAACTCGAAGCTGCAGCGCATGGTAAATGAAAATAACGATTGCACGATGCCACCTGGTAAAGAACAACGTTATAACATATTTTGTTCAACCAAACGCCTTTATTCTTTTCTGTTTCAAAAAAAAAAAAAAAAAAAATGAAAGAAGTACAGAAACTGAATTACTTTGCAAGGAATTCCAGCCCCATAATGAGAACAATAAGCACAACGCCTTGATGAAGCCTGTACTATTGCTGGACTTAAAATTTCTGTTGTTAAGTCTTGGGTATTGCTTGACCATACTGCACATGATTGATGAACGTAATAGTGTCCGTTTGATTCAAATAATGTTCCTATTTCCGGCTCTTCTAAATACCCAACTATAGTTAATTCCTCCACTGGTTCCGTAAAATTTGTTAGACTAGTATTCCTGCAAAGCATCATTTTAATTGAGGGATATTGATAAGATATCATGTATATAAGAATTTCATGAAATTCAAATACCTGCACTTAGCTAGACTCTTCTGTCTGCGGCAAGTTACAGCACCAGGACCTGCTGCACGTGGACTTTTGTCTCCAGTAGATATATCAACAAGATGATCTGTTGTTTCGTCACGATTGGTGGACTTCTCAGGAGTAAAACCTTCGGGGCAGGTAAATCTTAACAGTTCACCTTGACCTAGTTGACTTCTTTCACCCAAATTACACAGAGCACAGACTTTCCCGGGCCTAGTGATATGTATATATATGTGTGCATAAATATAGATATATTATATATACTTCCTGTATGTCATTGTGTATTATTTATTTAGAGAAAATAAAATTAAAAGAGTAAGGTTTCTTGCCATTGTTCTGGAAAATATGGAGGTTCTTCTGGTGCTGGCATACATCTCTCAGTATTAGATGACTCGCCATCAGGATTAGCATCTTCACCAAGACGAAGAGGACTCGGGGATTCTGAATGCGTGTCATCATCTTTACTTTTAGTACGGCGTGGTATACCTCTTGCATATCCGAGACTAAATGAAAACATATTCATGTAATGTGCATAAATCATTTACAAATGTATTATGCTTTTGTTTCCTTATAATGCATATGTAACACATACCCTTTGCCCCTTGTAGTTCCTCTTCCAAAAGGTCTACGAGTACCACCTCCACGTGTGATTCCAGGTGGACGTTCTTTTCTAGGTCTACCTGGACCCCTTCTAATATTTAAAGGTTTACCTCCAGGAAGTGGAAATTTCTGGTACCGTAAAGGATCATGAAAAGCTTCATCCGGGGTTACTGCAAGAGAAACAAACTTTTGTGCTTCCTCTGAAATAACATATATATTTTTAAATAATTAGTGTATGTGCACAAATTGTTAATAATTGTTATATGACACGACATATGCTGTAAATTAATTATAACAGCTAACAGAACACGTATACTCACTGTTACCAGGAATTGGTGGTGCAGAGCCAAGCAATTGATCAGAATTTGCTGGAGAAACAGGTATCCCTGTTGTTTCCTCATCTTCATCTTCACCATCAGAAGCTTCATCTAGTTCCATTTCTTCCTCACCCTCAAGACGCTCTTCATCATCCATGGCACCTCTACTAGACCTGTGTTGCTATGTGTTCCTGTAGATATAAGAGAATATTATTTTAACAAATTATATACACTCATAATTTAATAAATATTCTATATATTTTTTTAAATTATATCAGAGTAGCATTAATCTTTATCAATGTGAATTAAATACCAAGCTTATACTAGGATTTTTCATTTTGTTCAATTTTATGTTTGAATATCATAGTATTCTTTTAGGTTTCTACACTATATTATAGTCTCATAGAAGATAAGTGAAAATCATACTTTCTTAACATACAATTAATTATCTACTGCAGATTACATTATTTATGCAACAGAAAATTTAATAACATAATAAGAGCTCATAAACATATGTTATATAAAAACATAAAGTATAGTTTGCTTTCGACCTTGACGACATCCTCAACTTTTGTACCCCATTCCCCTATGCTTTCAAAATTGAAGCTCCAATATTCCTGCTTAAGTGACACTCTAGACACTGGAAAATCACGAGATAATTGGATAGTGTAAGAATTTGCAAGAAAATATTTTTCTGTGGTTTAGAAGTAGATATACCTCACTAAACATAACAGATATATCTGTTTGATTAATACAAAGTGATACTAGCCTAAACTCTTCTGCTACAAATTAATGAGACCTACACTTTCATATACTTTTACGGATATCAACGAAACACGTATATCTTCGTTAACAAATTGATACGATTTTTTATATCGATAAATTTCGATTGGAGTTTTGAAAAATTGTAATTATTACGTAAACCATCGTCCAATTGTGGTCCAAGAAAAATCGAATAAAAATATTTGCAAAAGGAAGATCTATTATTTTATTAATTTCACGACAAATAAACCGCGTACAAACGGTGTACAAAACACATCAATCATTTCTTACGTGTCAATGCTGATTTCTACAGCGGTACTATATATCCCTATAGTAATAATATTTTTCACGGAAAAAGATCTGTTTCGCTTAAAATCAGCGTATCGCCGCTAAATAAAAACATTAACTCGTGTCTCGGTCCGAACTCACATAGCATTTAATCTCTTTACAGTACAGAGCTCAGTCAGCTACAGCAGGATGGCGTGCCGCTCAGCAATCGGCGGTCACTCCACAGTGGGGAAAACCGAGGCACTATAATCACCGAAAAACGCCACTTTTCATCACCGAGAAACACAAATAGTTTTTGTCACCATGAGCCGTAGCACCACATACGAAGCACCGTTTATCCAGCGGATTACCGCGTGCACAATTGACTTACGCTAAATAAGGCAGGGGAGAATTTTGTTGGCACGGCCTTTACGGCGACAGTACGCCATTGCTATGTCAGAGTTTGCAGGCTATAAACATACCCGGGCCGCTCGTAACCAAGCCGGATCACGTACCTTCCAGTTACTGTTGTCTCCTTAGCAGTTTCATGGTGGCTTTGCACGCGGAATTATCGGGGTCCTCGTTGAAATTCGCACGGCTCATCCAAGTAAACATCTTGTAGTAACAGAAAAAAATGTCACAAGCTGCTTGAACGGAAGAGTACGCAACTGACGAAGAGCTAAAGTCACGGAGTCCGGATGTCGGAAGAAAGCCAGAGCGCGCACTCGCTTCGATAGCTACATGTGCTGCCATCATCGCGTGCTGCTCCGGAATCATGGTCGATCATCAACGCAGGGGATCGAAGGAAAAGTCAACCAATGATATTTCGAAGACTACGCCACCAGTATCCAAAGCTGACTTCAACTTCAACGGTTCTCACAAATGGCGTTCTAGTTTCCACTCCCCACAACGATTCTGCACCGCATGCAACGAGTGCAACAGATGCCCACACGTGATTCGAGCCACAGCATTTCGGATGAATATAATTCTCTTGTTTTCTACAAATCGGTACACTACTTTTAATAGCCTACTACTTTTGTTTCTACTATCCAGAACAATTAGATGATGCTGTGCTGTAACAGACTTACTTACTTTTTAGTTATTGTTTTAAATAGTACAGAATCTTGAACACTAAATGCAAGCTGAACAAAACAGCGATAGTTTTTATTGCTCGACGAGTATTGTCATTTAAACTTATTGTTTGAATGTAGACTGTATCTAGTTCAGTCACTTCCGAGGAGAAAAATAAGAAATATACTCCATAAATATGAATTGGAAGTCATTAGTCCGTTGGTTGCACGCGTTTCACTCGCTTTCGTAATTTCGCGCGTTATTTTCACTGCTGACGCGCTACGAGCGCTAAGGTTACGGAGAAACTTGCTAACTTTGCCCGCTTCGACGAATGGGCGCGTGAGAGGCCCCTACCGTGGATATTGTGCCACTGTTCGTCGTGATATTTTCGGTTTTAATGGGTTTTAATTCCCAAAAGGCTTTCTGTCCTGGAGTAGAAGCTAAAATTAGCAGTTCAAGAAAGGTTGGCGGTAATTGGTGACTTGCTCCCAAATACTTTAGTCGGGTATGAAATAATGGCATTATTCTTTGAAATGGTGCCATTATTCGTTCAGTGTAATTATTTTATTGATGTATACATATACTGTTACAGATGAAAATGCAAAAGAAACGCAGCTTCACAGTTTGCGAGTTGATTCTATCTCATATGAAATTGATACTCGTCGATTAAGTGCCACTACTAAATTCGAAAACGTGTGGTATTGTTAGACGCAATAAATTTTCCGTAACGAAGAGACTCCCGATGTCCCATGTTCTTCTAAAAAATTCAATATGTTGCACACAGCTGTGGAACAAATGCAATTATTGTAAGTACAAGAAAAACAGAATATTTTTTAATCAATTCTGCCGTTACCCTAGTCTTAATGAAAGCATTACCTTGCTTGTCTCCGGAGTTCATGAACATGATAATGATCGAGAAACGTTTCATTTCACTAAACGATCTTAAAAATTTATTCACCAGTTCCGTGTCGTTAGGCTTGCAAAAATGCAGCTCTATGCAACGCAAAATGGAACTGAACATATTTCCGTCGAGTTCATTACCTAGAACTAATGTTATTTGTTAGCAAAGAGGTTTTAGAATTTGATTTACATATACAGTACCAACTTAGCTCGTCGCGAGTACCAACCTAAAACTAACTTATCGACATTCAATGATCGCAACAACTGGGCGTGCACCTCTAAATCATCGTTCTTCAATGACCGCCATATACGCATGAATTCGTACGCATTTTCGACATTATCGAAGGTCTGCAATATTATTAATATTTATGTATCATATTTTATCATTTTAATCACTATTAACATACCTGTGGAACATGTTTTTCCGGATTACTAGTTTTACTTTCGTATTTATTCGCTACTTGAATATTTTTCGGGGTCGTAATATTCGGTTCGCAATTTTTATTAGACTTTTTGATAGCCAACTTCTTAGCTTCAGACGTTTTACGGTTACTTGTTGGTTTTGCATCGCAATTATTATTATTTGAGGTTGTTCCGTTAGATATAATTTTGTTCGTCGAAATATTATTGTTGTAAGGTTCGTTGGGCAATTCTTCGATAATGACTGAACTACTTTGTTTAGGAGGCATTGGGCAAGAGAAAATTGACTTTGGATTCTTAAATAAATACGGACTACTATTTTCTTGCGTCGAATTAGATACATTGACTACTGAATTTTCTTGTGACTCAGATATTTTCGCAGAGTTATTTTTCACTATTATTTTTGGCTTGTCGTTTTGAAGGCAGTAATCGGCTTTGAAGTGCGGCCTGGGCCTCAAATTCTGCGAAGGCCCAGGGGCCCTATCGCAGAAACATATGTTGCTTCCAATATTTAATTTCGATTCAAATTGATTGCTGTAATTGTTATTTGTTTCTGTTTTAGTGACTTGCGGTTCCTCACGTTCGGTTTCACTTTGTTCGACAATAGTCATTCTACGGGTACCACATCACGATTAATTAGAATTAATTTGAAATACATTTTGAAATAACTTCGTACCTAACTTTCCTGGATTCACAGGATTTCCTTAACTTTTTCACCCCAGCTATAGCAGTAGGATTAGTCGGTTCCAATTTCAGAACAGCTTCGTAGTCATCTAATGCCTGTATATTAATTAAGTTTCAATGGTAACTGTTATGATATTTGCGTACATGAACAAACCGCACGGTAATTCGATACCTTGGATGACTTTTCAAGATGCTCTAAAGTTACGGCTCGTCGGAGCAAGGCTTTTATGTTTCTGCAATCCGTGTCTAGTACAAAGTTGCAATCTTTAAGGGCGTATTCGTAGCGTCCGAGTTTGATAACTGAAAACACGTGTATAAATGAGTTTCTTATCGATAGGATGT
The DNA here is from genome assembly GCA_028455555.1 of Augochlorella aurata. Taxonomy (NCBI): domain Eukaryota; kingdom Metazoa; phylum Arthropoda; class Insecta; order Hymenoptera; family Halictidae; genus Augochlorella; species Augochlorella aurata. The sequence goes on along the minus strand of CM052153.1, from coordinate 954,656 downwards.
ACCCGTTACTAATTCTAATGGTCAGATAAGCGTTTTACATGTTATCGCACGATTATTGTAAGTGGTCGGTGTTGGATCTATTTTTATGCTAATATTATAATGTTGAAGAGCCTCTTCGTAATCTCCAGCCTTAAAAGCCTCGTTTCCCTTTCCTCTTTCTTGCTCCGCCATGATGCTTAATTCGGTCCCGGTTAATGATGCTAATAAAATCATGCGCGTATTTTCTTATACTATCTAATCCATGAAACCTTATTTAATATTATATGCATATATACTTGTTCCAACGAAGATGAAGTTGAAAGGTTGTTAAAAAATAGCCTGTTTCGCAACTCACATTTGTCTATAATTGCTTCCCTATTGAGTTTCCGTTTCTCCAAATTCTCCTTTTGCTTTTGTTGGCGCCTTTTAGTCTCAATCTGCTGTTGCTCTTCACGTATATCGATCTTATTTAATTCAGTGTCCACATCGTATTTATCCCATGTCGCATAATCGCACGAGGAAATGCGTTTTGTTTTATTAGAATCTTTCGGCCGCCTTACCGTGTTTCTCTGATTAAATTAAATTAGATTTCTAAGTGCATGCACGTTCGGAATAAACAAAGCGATACAGTTGAGTGCGGTAGTTGTAGAAGCTATCATGTAATAATTAACGAAAGGTATACATAAAGATACTTTTACGGGTTCTTCCTTAAATTGCCTAATATCAGGTTGAGGAACAGGTTCCACCATTAAAGTATTTTTGCCTTCTTCAAGATCTTTCTCTCGAGATTGCATTTCGGACGTCCAGTGATTAATGTCTGTATCAAGTTCATTGCATTCGGTTGGGTCTAACATGTTTCGCGTTAGAACGGGTTCAGATTTTCTTAGAATTATGCTCGTCGGCTTAACAACGGCCAGACGTTCTTCCGCGTGTCTCGTTAAATCAGGGTAATACCCTTCTTCGCCGGACCTATTTATAAAACACCGCACCTGCACTTACTCGGCGCACTCGTTTAGCGATCACTATACATACATCAAACTTTACAATAAAAATCGTGCGAACGCAACACCTATTTAAACATTTCGATGGAAATACGAAAGACGATGATTTCAAGGTGCTGGTAGAAATATTGAAAGATTTTGTTTTCGAAAAATCGAAAACCGCGCGGAATTTTAATCTCCACTTACCGCAGTATCGTTACAATGCGCTCCAACGTTTTCCCATTTCTGCATTCGGAGATGTGTTCGTACGAAAGATGCTCGACCGGTATACCGTACCTTTCGAGCAAAGACTTTTTCTCGGGTTTCGCGACACGAACAAGCTCCGTATCGTTCTCATCCATGTTGCCAAACAAAATATCGCGTTGGTGGGAAAAGGAATTCCTTCTGTTAGAACTTGGTTGATACCGTTGCCATGGTCACCACGCGGCATTATCAATCTTCTATGGTTTACCACGAGGACACCGACTCGACTGGTAATGCAGGGAGGTTTCCTCATGATGCGTTTCCAACGAAACTTGGCCAGACAATACACAGTGGCGTGTGCATACGGCTCGTCCGATTATTCGCAGTGTGCCATCCGGAACGATACCTAATCTTCAGTTAGTTCAAGACCATTGTACAAATGCTCGAATAGATAGGTACTAATCAGGTATCCTTATACATTGCATGGTATTACATACGAACATTGCAGGAATATCGAAGAACGCGGAAAGTTTCGGTAAAAATCTGCACGGATGCGTGAACAGGGGCATCGCGGTGCAGCGTATCATTTAGCAGGGCAGACTGTAGATCATCTCTGGCGGGGATGACGGGTTCGACGATTGTTATCTGAAATTATCATCGGTGAAAAGCTTGTTCGATCCGATAACGATAACGCGATAATTCGAGGCACGGTACCTCGGACGGGGCAGAAGTTATTGTGCCCATAAAGAGAAAAGTGTTCCCGTAGTTACCTGTAGCCGCGGACACGCGCTTGCATACTAGCGCTCGCGCATCGGTCTCCGCTTACCTGTTAACACGCCAGTCACCTTGTAGCGTGGAGCGTGGAGCGGTACGCCATGCCGTGGTCGGAGCCTGCAGTGGGCAGACTGGAGAGTGCGAGTGCATATTAGATAGCGCGAGGCGCTCAAGCTCGAGCATTCGCCGGCGAGCGCTCGGTGAGATCGGTGCCAATAGTTGTTTCCGTGTATCGTGCTCGGTCCGCCTCGTTTTCAACCGTGTACACAAGATTTCTCCGTGTATTTCCTATTTCGTATTCCGTATTCTGTATTCCGTATTTCGTCTCGCCTCGCATTGTTTCCTATACGGTAGAGCGAAAACAATACATGGGAGTTGTACCGCTGTGGAATTCTTCGTCGAGTGAATTTCTTATCGCTAGTAGATATCAGGTATTTATTTATGCGTGCTTTCGTACGCTCGCTACCTCAAGTCGAATCACATGCTATTATTACGGGCGGGTCGACTTGTGCAAACAGGGGCCATGTCCTTCTATGCTGCTTCATATGTTTGCGCATCACGGTCGACCTTCTGGAGGCCGTATCGATACCGAATCTTCGATGGCCCCCTACCGTACGCTCTCGAATCGATCTCGATAATGTATCGTCGATCGATTCTTCTCCTAGACTCTTCTCGCCTGGCGCGTCTTTGCAGTACTGCGACGTTTATAATTGTCATACGGTGCTACGATAAACCGTGCTAAAGTGTTCAACGTGCATACAAAACCTGTCTGCCGCATTGTTCGCGAAGAAAATGTTTAATTGCACGCGTCACGACATTATCGCTGATACATAAACACCGACGTTCCGTGACTACATACAGAAACATCACAATTCCGTGCAGATAACGAGCCATCTGTAGGAGTACGTATGTTGCGTTTTCAATACAATCCGTGTGATCGAGCGGCAAAATCAATTAACCTTGTCTAATCTCACGATTTGAATCAAAAGGAATGAATCATAGTCTATCGACATTATTACAAGAATGTCGCGCGAATAATGTATTATCGCTTCGCTAATTTAGTTCGGGAAAACCGTGGATAGAAATGTTACTTGTTATTTTGTTGCTCGTTTCGGTACGTGGTTAGGTACGCGTGCGCGCGCGCGCGAGTAGTTCGGACGGTTCCCGTAAAAAAGTGACATTTCAAGCGAGCGCCGGCTCGCGGTGTCTTAATCAACCGCGTTCGCGCGCGAACCAGTGATTTGTCGTCTGTAACGTTCGACAGGAAAAACCGCTGCTCGGAAAGATCCCGACAGGGGAAAAAATTGGCGCGGCGCGACGCGATGCAGGAATTGCAAGAGAGCACGTGGGCGGTGCTCTCGGAGTCTAGTTCTCCTGCGCCGTTCGCTTCCAGTATTCGTCTGCCCGTCCGAGGGAGCGAGTGGTTCTTCGGCTCGCGAGTCGCGGTCGGCGAGAGAGCGCGCGCGCGCCCGTCTTCTCGCGTACACCAGCACGTCTAGCCTCCTTTTTTCCCTTTTCGTAATCCGAACGGGGCGACCGACGTCGGCGGCGCCAAGCGAGAAGAGAAGATGAGGAGAGGGAGGCCGTCGACCCGTTATAAATGGAACTAGCAAGACAGCATTTCTTGAATCGTTTCTTGTGTTATTATTCGCAGCGTGTCGGCGCGCGGGCCCGCATGTTTTCCCGCGACGCGACTGGAACGCCGCCGCACGACGACATTTAACTGGCTGTGGCCTGTGGTGTTCAGTTCGGAGAGGTTGCAGGTTGCAGTCGACTGGAGCAGTCGCCGGCGTACGTGGAAAGTGAAGTTTTCGAGGGGAACAAAAAAGAGAAATCGGACGAGCGAGAAATCGAGGGACAGAAAGTGGCGTTTTCAACGACGCGACGCAACGCGGCGCCGCGCGGCCAACGAACGAGCCCGTTGTGTGTGACATCGTCGACCGAGAAACTTTCGGACGCGTTATCCAAGTGCTACGGATCCGTTCGCCGAACGGAAATCGGAAGCGCGGCAAGTGTCCGGGGAGTATTAATGCATCGCGTGTGTCGAACGGCTTCGGACTGCACGGTTGGGAGTCGTTTGAATTCGCTGTGACGATACTCGGGGGGGATCGATCCCGGAGTCGTTTCGCGACGGGACTCTGCGACCGTCGAGAAGTGAATCACGTTCGAGCGACGTTTCGAAAGATCGACGCGTTGTCGCCTTTAAAAAAGGTGGCTCTTGCTCAACAGAGTTTATCGCGCCATTGAGGAGCGTGCATGGAAGGAGCATCGCGGATTCGTGTACGCCGCGAAGCTGTCCCTACGGTTCGAGGTGATTAGTGGAAGCGGAACAAGCAACCAACGTTACCGGTGCTACTGGTTGCCTCGCAGTCCGAGCAAATAGAAGCTTGACGGAGGAGCAAATAACACAGTCATCGATCGTAATCGACCTTTTTATCGTCGTTACAAAACCGTTGACTCGCGGCGCGGCATGCATAGGAAGAGGAAGGTACGAAAGTTCCGACGAGTCTGTTATCTGCATGGGTAAATATTCGCCTCTGTAGAGAACTGTGCCTCTCGACGTTCGTATTGTGGCGCGCTTGTGTTCGTTTCACCCATAAACCGTCGCGCGTTTTCCGTTCCCGTGTGCGCGTGCGCGTGCGCGATGTAAATGCACATTAACGTCTTTAAAACGAAATGAACGCCGCGTAGAGTGAAAAGCAACGCGAACAGTGTCAATTGGAGAATATATAATGTGCAAGCGAGGCTCGGATGACACCTAACATCCACGTCTGATGACAAACGTCAACAGAATCAGGGTGGTCGTCCTCGGCGGCCCCAGAGTCGGGAAGTCAGGTAATTTCAAACTCGATTCATATTTATGTTTTTTTAGCGTTCGATGAGAAGGTTATAATGTCGCACGTCCAACGCTGTCACCATTTTTCGAATGTTTACAATTCTGCACCATTGTTTACTTTATTATTGCTTTGAATTCTCGCGCAGCGAACTTTTCCTCTTTACAGATTTACAAGTATTTTCATAGTTGAAAATTAAATTCTGAAAATTCTGTTTTGTTTTTTAATTGCAAAATTGAATTTTTTATAAAATATGTATGAAAATAATTGTCCCATTAAAATTGATTTTGATGCAGTCTCTATTAAACGGGTATGAAAAATTAGAAGAAATTCTCTCAAAGTTTATTCGAACGTATAAACACGGTATACCGTCGTAGACTATGAAAAAGTATGTCCCACGGTACTCGGACAAACGTACATCGGCGAGGTATTAATTATTATGGACGGTACTAATATTGTGTCATGTAAAGCATGTAATTTCTGCACGTTCATCTAATACCCCAACGACGGATTGAATGAAAGTGCCGTTAAGATGAATACGTATAGTCTTTGGTATAATACAGTGCATTAGTTAGCTCCGACAGTCGTACGACGCGTACAAAGCGAGTAAATGAAGGCAATAAGATAGTTCACCGACCCCGAATTAATCCTATTAATAAGCCGCGGAACTGATACCATGAATAAACGTGTAATTTCTCCGTTGCCCAGGCCGAGTCACCGTTTTTTTCTCATTTAGATCGCGATTAATTTTCTGTGTATTTTTGCAATTAATGGCATGGTATTAAAGCTGCTAATAATTTCTGCGAAGAAATTTCGCAAACGAAAAACAGAAAGATCGTATATCGCTTGGAACTTTCATTGGCCAATTATCCAGAATTCTTGAATGCAACAGAAACGATGTAAATACGTCCGTGCACTTTTAGTACTGTATCAATTTACATCATTGCAGAGCACGATAACTATTCGATAAAAGCTCGTTCAAAACTGCAAATTCAGCGACTGACAATTTTACGTATGTTATCTCCGGGTTTATTGCAGTCGTATCAGTGAAACGCTATTATCAGTAACCTGATCTCCGGATTATCTCGGGTCTCAGTCTGGATGATATTTTGATACTTAATGACACGGAAGTGTATTGCTACAAGTGCTCCTAGGTTTCTCCGAGTCGATAGTAATGTTATTAGCGTGTTAACTGCTCGGAAATTAGAACATTTTACTTTTCTTATAAAATACGAGTATCTGTTAAATAGATGATCTTACTGACTGCAACAAGTAAAACGAAACAGTCCTTAATGTATCGTCTGGTACAATATTTGACTGTTTGATCTATGCTTGAGCTACTTTTATACGCCATGAATACATTTCATTTTGATCTCGGATCACAATTATCTTTAAAATTCGATATTTCTCTATCGAGGTCTTCCGGTATCCCATATTATCTGCGTTTATGTGGGCGAAGATAGACTGCTTACCTGGTTCCTATTATAGGAGTTGTAGCAAAACCTCGTTCATCCGAATTAACCTCTGTTATACGAACCCTTATCCGAGCCTCTGTTATACGAATTCTTATCTGACTCTATTGTACGAACTCTTATCTGAGTCTCCATTATATGCACTCTTATCTGAGCCTCTGTTAGACGAACCCTCAATTGAATCTCTATTATGTGAACCCTCAGTTGAGTTTCTGTTATGCGAACCCTTAGCCGAGTCTCTACTAATACGAACCCTTGCACTAGCCTTTACTATACGAACACTTATCCGAGTATTTACTATACGAAGCCCTATTCGAGCCTCCATTATACGAACCTGTATCCCAGCCTCTATTATACAAACTCTTAACTCACCCTCTATTACAGAAATCACGGCCAGCGTCCTCTTTGATCGGAACAAATCAAAGCTAGATGTGGGAATAGATAGCGCTCCTCTATCATCCGAACTGTCTAGTTACCGTAGAATACGGTGCGGATTAACAACAGGCAATGGAAATAATAAGGCGAGCCTCCACTATCCGATTGCCAATATCTTGGTACCGTAACTAGAAGCAGAAAAGAAAGTTTGTCGAGTCGGTCATAATAATTTGACGATCGGCCTTTCGTTCTCACACAGTCGCGGCGACGCGACGGTTCTCCGTTGTCCTCGGCGCGGCTCGGCGCGGCTCGGCGCGGAGTACGAGGAGCGTTTGATCAGAAAGCGGATATTCCCGGCGCGCGGGGGAATCCGTAAAAGTCGTGAGAGAGCCAGTGTCCTGCTGGGTATAATAAGGACCTCCGTGGACGTTATCGGATATCACATGAGAGTGGTCAGCAGGTCGTTGAGCTACGAAAAATCCCGGCACGGCAGCGGCAGGTTGCGAGATCTGGACATCCGATACATCCGTTCTGTTACCGAGCGCGCTCGCTCTCCTCTCCCGGCCCTGCATGCCGAATGCCGGGCTCACGCACCGCGCCGATGCTTTCCTACCTTATCGGCTTCCGGGGAATCTGTGTGTCCACAGCTCCCAGCACCGGGAACAACGAATCAACGGCTGCAATCGAATTAGCGGAATCCCTCGCGGTCAGATGGCGACGGATTTTTCGCCGGGATCATCCCGAGCCCGAGACCGCCTCGGCCCGCCCCAGCTACCGTCTTCTTTCTAATTGGAATCGCTCGGCACTCTTTGTTCCTCGAATCCTACCGTCGATCGGACGAGGAATCCTCCGACTACCGTCCGGCAAATTAAACGCTTCGCGCGCCGCAGATTTTATTTTTCTTCGCGCCGCGACGCGCCGCGCCTCCTCGGCTGCAAAGACTTTGGGATCCGAACCTTCCCGAGCCGTTTGATTTGCGCTTGCGGAATTATGCCAGGCTACGTGCCAGTGATCGAGCGACGAGTTGGGGAATGGGATTGCTCAGATGCCGGGTTTCTACCTATCCTCGGGTTTTAGGGTGGGAACCTTTGCAATCTGTTTAAGTTTCGCCTGAACAGTTTCACCTCAGTAATTATTAAAGATGAGCATCGTAAACTATCGAGTCTTCTCGAATAGTATAATTGAAAAATTCCTTTGGGATTCTTATTTACCCGCGTATTACTTAATCAGAATACTTTGGTTATTACATAGGCGAGGTTCTGCACATTCCATTCCTGAAATGCTTACAATACTACAATTGATTAAAGTCAATGTATCAAAGGAATCAGATAGAGCTGCTGATAATGTCTTCCGATCGATGGGTTCGTAATTTTTGTAGAACGATGCTCTCGGCCTGGTGTATCGATGAAGTGCGTGGTTCGTCAGCTGTTGGATGAAATAAATCAATCGATAAGTTAAAATGGAGCATCGCGAGCTTTATTAATAGGCTTTCAACGAAGCGTTAAGGGCGAATCGGAGTTTTCTTAGAAAGAATTCTCAGCTAGATCGAGAAGAGTTATGAAAATGCGTCGTAACTTGTGTGTACTCCGCAGACTAGTCGCTACGAGGAACCGCGTGGAACGGCAATAAAATATAACTGTTAGCGGTTTTAATCCTTTCGGATATGTAAATCGCGGTGTACAGGCAGTTTCCGCTGGAATTAATAAATTTATGCAAACCCGTTTAATCGGCGAAATAAATCGTTTAATCCCGCCGCCGTTGCGCGGCTCCGGCGGAACGAAAACGGCGATAGAATTTTGCATAAAGTTTCTTAATCCAGTTTTTTACGTAAAGACGATAAAGTTCGGTTGTAAATTCGCGGGGCCGTGTTCCGCGGCGACTCGCGAACACCGAGCGGTTTTCGGGAGAGAGAATACGCGAGAGAATACGCTAATAGAAAAGCTCCTGGAAGCGACGAGAATGCCGATGATTATGGTTCGGGTCATTTATCTGCGTTAGCGCCTATTGAAGTGGCAATTGGAAGCCGGTGGCGCATTTCCATGTCGCGCGAAGTATTCATAAATTCATTTCGGCTAAACGGCTCGCTTTATTACCAGCACGGTGAAGAAAAAAGCACGGCCAGACAGGGAGAAAAAGAAATAATACAGCCGACATTTCGTTCTCCGGCCACGTGATTGTTATTTTATGCCGCTCGAACTTTCCGTCCCGTTTAATCTGATTTTTATGGCCGATTCGGAGTCTCCGTTTGCGGTTCCAGCGAAAAAATAGACACTATTAACGAACTTATTTATAGGATCTTAACGGATCCCTTCGAACGCGGATTGGTCAAATTGAAACACATTTTATGAACACAAATTAACATGCCGAGAGTCAGCTTTGATTTTTTCGGATCGCGACGCATCTCGTAAAGAGTTTCTTGAGTTTTTAAACATTTATAAGTACATTCCTCGATAAAATTGTTAAACTGATAATAGAGAAACTGATTTCAGAAAATATTTTCTCCGCACCTTGTAGGTACATATATGCTCGTGCTACAGCATAATGTGACACGTTATTAAAAAATGTCTCAATTACGTATGCGGGATGGAAAAATCGACGCAGCAGCTTCGCAAATTTCGTTTTAGCATCGCGAGTCTCGGAGGACAATTGAAACGCGGTCCGCTCGTAAATATTCCGCCAGTTGTTTCAATATTTTACAAGGGGCGCGCGAGTCGGCGGGAATTTTTGTTCCGAAAGAGAAAGAAATTCGATGCCGCGCGCACCAACACACCCGTACACAGACGTTCAGCGATTTGAAGAAACGATTGCGCTCGCGCGCATAAATGAGCATATAAGTAAAGAGTGAATCAGCGATTCGCGACGATTTATTATCGTAGCTGAATTCACGGCCCGGAGCCTTGTTCGTGCATCTTGATTCATGCGACCGCGTCGAAGCCCGAAGTTACAAATATGAATAATCAAACAGGATGATGGAGCGACCGAATAAAACGAGCGGCCATATTGCGCGTGTCGGTCTCTTCGAAAAACTTTATATCATTTCGCGGTGTCCCCTTTTATTCGATCGGGACGTAATTTCGATTGACCTAAGATACGATTGTTCTCCAGATATAAAGACCATAATCGATTCATTTATTCGTTTTATTATATTATTTCATTATTATTATTATATTTCTTTCATTTATTCGTCGAATTATTTCACTCAAAAGTATAATTGTACTAGTCTTTTAAAATCGTCCGTCGATTTAGTTTGCCAATGGAACCCAAATACCTGTACTTACGCCTCTTTCTCGCAAATTGCAGAGAATCTCGTTCGCTAAATTCTGCCAGAAAGTGCGCAGCATCCGCTGAGACGTGGAACACAGAAATTTCTCGATAATGAATTTCGCTGATAATGAACTGCCGATCGATTGCAGAGGCGGGATCGTGTACCATCGGCGCGCGGGCGAAAGGAGAACACGAGGAGGCAGAAAAGCGATTAAGTCGCTCGCTGGAGAATCGTGCTTGCCCCTCGGAAGATGCGCGGGTGCACGGGAACGAAATACAGTTGCGGTTGCAAGTTGCATTGCAACTAGAACGGTGTCTCTCGGGGCTGCACCCAAGAGTGCAGAGCGGCAGTGCCATTCGCTGACGCTGGCGCGATGCTTGTCTGCGAGGCGTACAGTGGTCTATAGATAGATTCACGGAGGATAAAGCTCGGCGCACGTAAGAAAATAGTAATTACGGGCACGATCACCGTGGATAACAGGAGCCAGGCTAAAAAAGAGCGATTCACGGCACGGTAAATGCGCCGGGCCGCATACTAGGCGAGGTGCTCTTGTCCTGGTCGCGTCCGTGGCATCGAAGGTTTCTTGGTCAGGTGTGTAGATCAGGTCTGATTGTCTCTAGCTTCTCTTTCTTCAGGAATTTATACGTTGCCGGGCACAGCGATCTTTTTTTTCGGCGGGAGACGCGCGAATTTCATTGTTCGGTGGACAATTTTTCTTGTTTGAGCTAGGATCTAGGTAATATTAGTTCACAATGTTGCGAAGATGAGGTTGATTATTTAAATGAAGGCTTAAGAGGACGGATTCTAGTCTAGCTTGTCCACTAAGGTTTATATTTTTATTTTATATTTTTTGGATTTTATGCATTTATAAAGAGTATACGTTTGTACACTTTCCTAAGGGCTTCCTTATCTGTGAGGTAATCTCGCGTCTGGAGGATAGAGCTGGTCGATTGCCATAGCCTCGGACCGTGTTATTACTCGCGCATCAAAAAATTCCTCTATGTTCTTGAAGGATCTATAAAGAGCTCCCGCAGAGCTTAAACGAGATATACGTATTAGCGCCGTTAAAAGAAAATGTCGAAAGCATATATTTCTCGTCGAAGCGGCGAGACGCCTAGTCTGGGCTGCGAGTCGAAATGAAAATTCTATAAAATACGCAGCTGTCAGTGGGAAATATATTGGACACCGAGGACATAATGCATTCTGATTGCGCGAACATATCCTCGAATCGTAAACATAGAAAACACGTCTGCGTATTGTGACTCCAATCCACGTCTCCAGATCTATCAGTCGACGCGTATCTGCAGCGCTTCCGGTCTGGAGACATCGACGTGTCCACAAGAGCGACCATAAATTTCAATCCGCGTCGAGAAAATCAACCTCCCATTGTAAGAAACATTACGGCGAGGAGAAAAAAGTCGACGGGGCCCGGCAGACACACGAGTCTGGATCACGATCCACAGGGCCCAGACGCGCATTACCATGGTGGCGCGCGCGCGCGCGGCCGACACCGCGACGCGATTAAGCCCCCCATAACTCTGATTATCTGGCGTTTTATGAATTTGTTTAATGATATGCATTATCGTGTATCGTCGGCTAATACAACCGTCGTATTTACGAGCGCGCGTACGAGGGCGCGCGTACGTCTCGAGATCCAAGATTCGAGGCTCGAGACTCGAGATTCGAGACTCGAGATCAGGCCTCGATAAGCCCGTTGACGCGTTCAATCCAGGACTTATGAACTAGACGAAGGCATTCACGGAGTTTCTTCTCCAGGACACCGGGCCCCGCAACAATGCCCCGGTCGCCTATGGGCCCATGCCACGGGGTCTCTCTTTCTCTCTCCCTCTCCCTCTTTCTCTCTCTCTACCTCGCTCGCGATCATGCTCGCACTCGCGCACGGGGATTCGACCGCGGCCGGCCATAAATTTCACGCCGCCGCACCGCGCCGCGGTGAACTTCTACCTATCTTGATACGCGTGTGTCTCGAATTTCCCTCGGCTCTGAACTTTCGTCCGTTAGAGAGTTTACACGTATTTTCGTTCGACACCGCGTACAAATTGCGAACGCTTCAAATGTCAGCCTCCTCCTCCTCCTCCTCCTCCTCCTCCAGGTTGCCACGGGAGCGAACGAATATCCGTCCCACTTCGGGCGAGTTTTATTCGACGCTGGCGACAGAGCTTTCTATCCTTCGAAAACAAAAGATATGGAGGACACTACGAGTGCGTCCTCGATTGCGATCCCGAGCCACTTAGCGCCGTAGATCTCCGCTGAATTGACTCCGCGCGACGACTCGCGGATTCACGCTTTCCTAACAAACAATCTTTATTTATCGCTAACTCGCTCCCCTTCCGGCGATCTAGCCAATTGGCAACCTGGCGTGTTCCTGGAAATAGTGGGCTGTTGTCCTCTCATAGGCGTTCTTTATAGACTCTCGATCGTTTGAATCTTCGATGAATGAATTCTGTCAAACGCGTTTGGCACGGAAATAGACCGATCTAAAACGATTCTAGCGAACGACGAGAACTAATAATTTTTAGTGCTCGCAGTGTTAGGTGTTACTGATTTTTGTTAGAATAAATTCTAACAGCGGATGTTTATGCAAAATGAGAACTGCTCGCATCGATTGCAAGAGATTGGAGACAGGCAGTCATTTAATTCTATCTTACGTAATTTTAATTGGCTCAAACTAATGTATCGACATTTGAAATGCATAAAATCCGCGGTCTACTTATCACTTGTTCGAAAAGCTAAGTGGAGTGTCAGCGACCCGTCCAGGCGATGTCGAAACGGACAGCCCCATTAAAATGTAACTCGCAATAAAAGTAGCGAAATCGCCATTAGTTCGCGACGCCCCGCAGCGTCCGAGATCATCCACCTCGGCGATTTAGGGTTAAGAGTGGCTCCGGCTCGCGTGGTCGCGGCCATAAGCCGGCGACCGCTTCCCGTCTGACTTCTTCCGACGAGTCTCATCAATTTCCGGCAACCAGTTCACTTCGCCGGCGAAGTGAGCGAACCAGTTGCAGCACTTCGCGGATCAAGTTCTGCCAACCGTCCGGCGAGCGGTCCGGCGAGCGGTCCGGCGAGCGGCCCGGAGAGGTTCCGGGGCCCAGAGTCGCCTAACCGCCGCGACGCGACGCGCCGACAGATTTATAAACAGTGCTCGCGTGTGTGTACGAGGACGAGTACGGCTCTCTATGTACTCAATAAGTCTTGAAGGGTCGAACCGGAGAGGATACTATACGTCCGCGACATGTTAAGTCCTCGCGTACGATCCGCGGACTAACGAAGAAATTTATGAAGCGACCGTCCTCCGAGCGCAAGTGCAGCTCGCTGCGTCGGACATTCCTCCCGACGACATTTCCTGTATATCGTGGTCATTAATTATTGTTATTACTTATTTCATGCGAAACTGCGCCTCGCTGTTTCGTTCTCTTCTGCGTCGATACCCGATACTCGGCTCGCCTCCATTTTTCCGGCCGGCAATTGCCTAAGATCAATTCTTAGCGTGTTCGTTGATAGCGTCGGTTTCATTGTTCGGAGCTGTACTTTTATTTATTCGATGTATTCGGATTAATTTATTGGAGAATCGGATTGCTTTCGTTTCATTTATGCAGGTTTCGTGGGAATCGGTTAACAGGACGTACTTTTAACAGCATCAATTTGATCGACAAAGAAACACGTGTACTTGAGATCATTCGAACGCAAAGGATTAATTATGGACGTCACCGTAGGAGGCAGAAATATGTGAAGAAAATTGCATTATTCTGTTACAACGAAAGAAGGAAGCTGTTCGAAGCAGCAGTGCCGCGATCGCTCGACGTTTGGCTTCAACTTGGGTAGATCTTGTTGTTCTTCTGACAGCAATTTCGGAACTCCATAAAACAAACACTCGAACACAGGCTACGGTAGCCGAATAATTCCGAAGCAAACATCCCCGAAAGTTTTGAGCGCGTTTCGAAGCATAATGTTCTAAGAACGGGGTGGTAATGCTGCGGCAGTCTAGCATATCGTCGAAAAGAAGATGGAATTATCGAGTCTCGGCCCTCGGGGCAGCAGGGGAATCGGCTCGTAGGCAATTTTTCGAGGCGCTAGGTCGTTATAGCGTGTAATTACGGATCGATAGGATGTCGGGGGATCCCGGTGCAGACGAAATTGCAGGGTTAGGTGCAAACGGAACGGCGCGAGCGGCGCGGCAGCGGTTCGCGGATTGCCTAGCGTGTTCCTCGCAGCTTCGTCTTTGGCGAGCTGTCGACAGGAGGTGTGGTGTCTGCAACAGAATACTTTTATCGCGGCTAATGACGTACGCCACGTTATTCCACGATTGCTTCCCCTGCGGTCCGGCGTTAGCCTGCACGCCCACTTCGGCTGCGGATCGACGAAAATTCAATCAAGCCCCGGACTGCGGATATCGATCCCGTATATTCAATTAAACCCCGCCCTCGCCGCCGAGGAAATTTATCGTGCCGCGGAGACCCGAATTTCCGAGCCGGCGAAATTCACTTACTTTGCAATCGAGGCGGCGGGATTCCTTTTTTTTTTATCGCCGAGCAGTCGCCGCGACGTCCGTTAATATTGCACGCTGTGATTTGAATCGAAAGGAAACCGTGCGCGGCAGAAAGTTGCAATAAAAACGGCAGCGGCGAGATAAGAAGTTAGCGTAGTAAGGTGGTAATTACGAGATGAAAAATCGCGGTTGTAATTGCGAAATAAATAGCTACAATGAGGCGGTGATTGCCAATTAGGAAGTTAGAATAAAGTGGTAATTGCCAAATAAGAAGCTACGGCGAGGTGGTAATTGCCAAATAAGAAGTTACAATGAAGTATGTAGCAATTAGGCGTGGAGAAAAACCGCGCCGATAAAAAGGCCCGACGCGAATGGAAAGTAGTCGGGTTGTTCACGAAGCCGAATGTTAATTTCCGAGGTTGTTGCACATCGACAGCTACCGTGTTTCTTCTTCGTCATCCACGTCCGCCACGTCCCTCTGCCAACTCGATAAATATTTTATACGAATATAATGATAACAATTATAATGTACACGTAAACATCCTACAATTCATTTACATTTGTGAATTGGATTTAATAGAGCAGTATTATATAACGAAATTTTGAACAGACTCTATTGTGAGTAACTGCTCGCATGACCTCAGCCTTATGACAACAAGGTTAAGCAAGTAAAAACTTTCTAGGACATCGCTGAATTTCAATCAGCCATTACAAGGACAAAGAACGCGATTATACCTTCTTCATCGTCTCCAGCAGCATTGAACTTGATACCTTTCTTGGGACGTGGAAACATTATTGACTCTTCGATTAATAATAATAATAATAATATTTTTTGGATTATTCACCTATACCGACACCTATGCCATAAAAACATTGCTTTGCACCTCGAAGAAAGTTTGTTTTTTTGACACCGTCAATAACATAGTTCGGAATCCGGCACGCAAATTCCCCAGTAGCAGACACGTATAGAACGCGATAACATAATAGGCGTTGTATAAATTCACGGTGAATTCACGTATTCTCTTTGCACGCATATAATTTTCCAGGAACAGTATTTTCTGTTTGTTATATCCGAGTTTGCTGTACATTCAACTGTAATTTCTAATTGCAATTTTTGTACACGTAATGCCATTCGATAATTTAAATTTATTTACAGTTTATAAACATTAACAAATTTCCACATATCGCTCATAAGTAAACTGCGATAAATGCTATTTAAAGTAGTAAAAAGATTCAAAGAATTTTAAAACGCCAACGTATTATTTTTGATCTATTCAAACTATTAATTTCTATTTTTTGCGATCGCTGCAGACAATTTTTATTTGGTCGAAAAATCTGCAGTCCTAGAAGCCTCGATTACTGGACGGAAAAGTCAATAAGATGCCGATGTCTATACGGATCCGAAGTCTTTGACGTAAACGTAGTGCCGGCGTCGTGCGTTGATCGTCGATAAATTCGATAAAATAAAAATGGAGCGAAACACCGGAATGCGTGAGTAACGCGAATGGGAACGGGTTATTTTCCAGCAGCTGAGAGACACCTGTCAAACTTATCAACGTCAATTAGCCGGCTGAAATAGGAAAAGCGTGTAAATTATCCGTGATATGTCACTAGCTACACGAATATCCGAGCTACCGTGCATAAATTCGTGTTCGCGTGAAACTTAGTCGCTAATTTATTTCTAGGAGCGAGATGTCTTCTGAATTAATTACTCGAATTTCTAATTTCAGTCGATAAATTATGCTGCTCCCTTTTCGCAGCCTGTGCAGCGTTAGCCGCGTTCAAAATTGAACGGCGTCGTTCGCGCAGAGCCGAGGGATCGACGCCGTCGCGCCGGTCTACGGTTACCAATTAGTCTGCGCGGTTAATTAATGGTGCACGCGGCGAACAATTTTTCTCGGATCGACAGGACGGATTTTTCTGTTGGCGGGAGATTAACGGATAGTTTACGCAACCACCTGATAGATGGATTCGAGGGCCCTCGTCCGGCATTATCTGAAAATCAGAAACCGGATTTCTCTACCCGTGGAATTGAAAAGCTCGCGTGGGAGAGAGAGGTGGGGGTGGGGGCGAGGGAGGAGGTTACGTGTGAACAGAGAAATTATATCGATGATTAATTGCTTTTCACTCGCGTGAACCTGTTCCTGCTAAAATTAAGAAACAAACGAGCGCCACTTTCGTTCTTTCGATCTGATATCGCCGAAGATATTGCCGCAGATACATTCTGCCCGAACGAAATTATCAGAAGTATTTATTATAAGTCGGTACTTAACGCGTCGGAAGCAAAAAACGCCCGCGCCGCCGACGGAATTTTCACTTTGCAATTTTCAGGAACGATAAAATCTTTCGGTTCCAGGCCCCTACCGGTTTCATCGAACGTAGAATATATTTCGAATAGAAAACGCCTCGGACAGATTTTTCATTGTTTCTCGTTTTGCTTTCAGCCGTGGTCGTGCGGTATCTAACCAGGCGGTATATCGGCGAGTACAGCTCAACCAGCGGTAAGTTGTTCCACGAATGTTTAACAATTATCTATCCGATAGACATTCTGATTATCCTGGTTAGACGGTTCAGAAATCTGAAGCGAAAGGAAGCTTAAATCGACGGGAATAGAACAATCGATTCGAAAACGCAAAATTCATAATTTCCATCAGTTTCAATTTATTAAATCGCGGATCTTTCCGCGAAACAAGATATTTTAGGCTTTCGTGGCTTCAAGTTAACAATTCCGAACGACGTTCAACTTTCCATCCGTTGCACTTAAGCTTTCGACGGAATTTCTAATCGCTGTTTCGCCTCGATCACAATTTCAGAAAAGCGATAAAACCGATAATTATACGTAGCCGGGGTTAGAGTAAATAAATCAGTAACAAACTGTTGGCTGAACAGCCGGTAACAGGGAATAAGAGAAAAAGGTAATATCGGTGTAAAATCGACGGCGAATTATCTTTTCGATCGTTCTCGGTTTGAGGTAGATCGCGATCCATAATATTCCCTCGATCGTCGGACAGTGCGCGGGCACTCGCCGTGCCGGTGCAGCTTTTTGCGTTGCTCTAGATCGGCTGATTGCTTTATTACCGGCGTTACTTTGTGCTCTCTAGCCTAAGCCGAACGAAGCGCCACTTTTTCCCGCGTTAATGCCGGATCACGTTTTAACGATATAGAGCGTGTAGCATCCCTCCCGACAAAACACCGATCGGCGACGTTCCTTTCGGTCGAGCCATTTAATGGACGTAATTTTCTGTGGTTAATTGGAAAAAATTGCCTCCAAGCGATCGATTATTTCCTCGTTAAAGCTGCAGTTTCTGTCCGTTTCCTAACTCTATGCAGAAACAGAAACAGCTGACGCTGGACCAACTTGGACCTAATTGAACCAACTACAAGGCTTCTCCTTATTTAAAAAAATTGTCTAATCTCTATAAAATACAAATTTACAGTTTAATAACCAGCTACAAATAAATTCGAGTCGAAAATTCTGCCCTTTTTACCGTTATATCCAAGAATAAATTATCTACCTATGTTTGCAGCTCATTAAAATTATTATTAGTGGGTCAAGTCTCGTATATATAGTGTCGTGATGATCCGAATTTCCGGTTCCCCGTCTACCCTTGGTAGCCGATCCCGGTGTAGGTCTGCGGGGAGGGGACGAGCGCTGGTTTTCCATTCCGTCGTCGTTAATACCGAGTTAATTTACTCCGCGATCGGTGTCGTATCGGTAACGACCGAGCTTGGACGCGTCCGGCCGCGTTCGAGGAATCACGGGATCACGTGGCCGGCGTTTCTTATCCTCGAAACAACAGGTCCGGTTCGAAAAGTAATCGTTGCGGTTCGCGGGTACAAATTGAACGATCGCGAGAATGGGCTCGAGAAACCGGCGAACAACTTCTTCCCCGCGGAGTATCGAATTCTCGGAATGCGGACTGCTCGCTGCGATTATCTCGGACTCCTTACTGCGAGTCTCGGTTCCACCCCTTAAGCTATGCGCGATGATAATATCCTGGTTGGCGACCAGATTTTCAACATTTCTGCCCTTGCCAGCATAAATAACTCGAGCCTTTTTAGCCTTTGGCAGGGGCATGCGGACAAATATATAGGACCGCCGTCGAGTGATTGTCACCGGGTTCTTCATTTCTGTGCAATTTTCCACACTTTCGAAGTTGTTTTCCTAGAGCGAAATATAGGGTTTTCGCTTATAATTTAATTTAATTAATTAAAAACCAGTTGTCTGGATTAGATGCGTTTAGAATCTGTGTAGAATAGGCATGGAATAAAATGGAGGTCCGGCATTCGCAGGGTGGCCGGGTCGGCAAATCAGAAATTTCGAGCAATCGCCGAGCTCTCCCACGTGACGGTCGGCGTCTATAAAGCGGCGTCGGACAATCGTCTTATCTATTGCCCTCATTATTTCAATCTACGCGACGCGAATCTCGCGCGCTCGCGCGCGGAGAATTCAATTTTCTCGTCGGAGCGTGCACCGGCCGGTGTCATTCACTTCGCGAGACAGTACAATGGTCCATTTCATAGATCGCTTTTGTTAATCGCGCTACCAGCCCTCGCCGGGCTATTATCGTTGCACCGAGCCGAGCCGAGCCGCGCCGAGCAGAGTCGCGGAACGCGTCACAGGGGTTACGTGACGGTTTTCATTAGGACACCGGCTCGTTTCATTGTTCCTGTTCGCCGCAATTTATTTCGCGGACCGTGAGAATCGAGGCGGAAGGAAAAGCCGCTCGGGATATCATCGAGATCATCGCCATGCGAAGCCGTTCGCGACTTGCGAGCGCCGATAACCGATGACTAAGGATTTTTATGCGGCATAAAAATTGTCTGCATCGCTTGCAACGATTGTACAGAGAGTCCTTTCTTTCTTTAATCATTTTAATGGATTACAAATAATACGCCGGCATTTCTCAATTTCTCAAATGTTTTTAATATTTGAAATTGCAACCACTCAATTTTGCCACAAATACATCAACGCCGCAATCTACCGATGACCGATGCGCGAGCTCTGCCGCGTATAATAGACAGCGATTTACAACCGGCCTAGGCCCTGTCTCGATTTTCACTCCGATAAATAATAGAGATCGCTCGATTTCACCTACTACTGCTCTGACGAATGCGTTAACTTAGGGCTCGCCTACCTGCCGCGCTTAGTTCGCCGATAGTTCCGAAAGAGTCGAAGTTTCTCGTGGGAGCAGCGTGGTTTTCTTTATTTTGTTCGAGGACTCGGAAGAAGGAAAGGTGAAATCCAAGATTCGAAAAGAACGAAAAGATGACGGCTTAGTTAATTGTGTTCATTTCTTCCTGGCCTCGCGAACGCTGACGGTATACTCTTTAGTCCCTGGAGATTAATAGAGTGGCCAGCAGCGAAGTAGCTCGTTAATTACGTTTCGTGTGGACTAATAATTTTTTAGTTATCGTCGGACTGCAGTTTTAGAGATAGTAAAAGCATTCAATATTTTTTCTCATCAATGATTTTTTTTCAATTCACATTTCAATCTTCAATTCAATTTTGGTGATTTTTGTTCGGCATTATATCATTTGCAACCGATTAAAATAACCAAGAAATGAAATAAATATTCGCGCGCCTAGCATATCTTGCAACTAGCGCAGGCAATTTTTAATTTGCAGAAAGATCCGCGTTACATTACACTTGATCAACAGGCTGCTCTATCTCGGCGTCGAAGAGAATTTATTTAGTAGAAAGCGGGCACCGTGTTTCCGGGGCCGGTCTTTTTCGCAGTTTATTATCACTTATCCGTCGTTTCTATTTTTTCGCGGCCGCTCTTATTTACTTGTCCCCTTTAACTATTTTACATGTGACCCCCTTGTCCGCTATTTCTTCCTGTCACACTCTGTTTCTCCCGTATCAATATGCAACGGGAGAATTGGCCACGGGGTAGAAAACCATTGTCTGCGACGCACGAAGGTGCTGCCTTCCAAGACCGACCGATTTGCATAACACTGTAGATAGATAGTTGCTCGGATCGTTGTTGGTGGAAGCAGCCGCGAAACTTTTTAATCGGCGACACGGCTGAATTATAGACTTCAACGGGTTCCTATAAAGCAACACCTCTATTTAGTGGCCGTATGTCCATCGGGTCCCGTGATGAATAGGTACCAAATAAAAATCGCCGGGATTTAATACGAGAGAACTCGCAATAATCTGTCGTAGATCTCGCCGGGAGAAACAAAAATTCCATTATATCACGGGAAGCCTGTCACAAACTTTTACTCCCCGAGCGCTATAAATTCTGATATACTTTGACACGGTTTACTCCGCTCGGATGTAAGAGATGCCGTGTTCCTCGTTTCGCGCGGTTTACGAAACGCGAGACAAAGGTGCATAAACAATTTCTCGCAGCGCGACTATTCAACAGAGAGTGTGCTACGATCGCGCAAGCATTTTTACAGTAAATCGACTATTTCAGGAATAGAATTATTTAATATTCTCTATCCTCACCATATTCTATAGAATTAAATAAACTAAATCCAATCAAATTAAATAAAATAAATTTCAGATCGCGACGCGGCGTTTCAGCGAACATTGAGCAACCTGCTACTTTATTCTCGCGAAATTGCGACGATCAAAGAGGAAAGAATCGCGCAGAATCCTCGTTTCCGCGAATTCTCTCGTGAAAGCAGAGTTCTCCGCGAGCGTTTGTTATCTGCGCCCTTATCGTTGAGTCAATTTACGCCGCGATAAGATCCGGTCAATTCGCAGCTGGGTAAGACAATAGATGCACAATTATCTCATTGTTTGACGAGCCTATCTGCAACCGAGTTTCACGTGGTTGCAACAGATGGTAGGAGAAGAGAAATCTGGCAGCCGGTTAAACTCGTACGCCCGACCGCTACGTCTCAATCATCGACGCGTTCTGCTCCGCGCCGTGATTTTTCCGAGCGGCCACGAAGGCGCGATAAAACTGGACGCCCGTAATTGCCGTGGCACCGTACGGGGAAAATCACGGCGGAAGGAGCGCGGTTTTAGAGCAGGCATGCGTACGCGTCAAGGATTTCCACTGACGGACGATCGAAAGATGCATTTTTATCGGCGCGCTGCGTATAATCGAGCCGCCGGTTTCATATGACCGCTTGAGGGTGTGTTCCACTTCGCGAAGTTAAAACGAGGAGATACTTTCGACGAATTCTTCGGAGACGACCGGACCTCTCACGGGCTCCGTTATTTTTCTCGGCGTCGTCGCGTTTTTTCGGTGCTTCGATTCATTTATTCCGATTTTTTTTTGTTAGCGAAAAATTGTCGCAAAAATGTGAGACGAGAGATTGAAAGCGGCTTCGCGGTTCGCGCGATACGTGCCGGAGGGTTCGGTTCGGCAGTGCTGTAGAGTGCAGCGCCAAGTGCACCGAGTGCACGGACTGCAGAAAGCCGGATAGGAAGGACGAGAAATACGGGGAAAATGGTCGTGGTACCGATAGTCAGGCTCTAATTCAAGGGTTCCCGGAAAAAATGTTAATCATGGCGCCTCGCCGCGATACGATGAGATCTCGAGGGCATTCTAGCGGTTACAGAAATACGCCGAGCGAGAGAAAGAGAGAGAGAGACGGGTCGAGACAGGCGGAGAGAAAAAGAA
The DNA here is from genome assembly GCA_028455555.1 of Augochlorella aurata. Lineage (NCBI taxonomy): Eukaryota > Metazoa > Arthropoda > Insecta > Hymenoptera > Halictidae > Augochlorella > Augochlorella aurata. Next base: position 932,677 of record CM052153.1, on the reverse strand, counting down.
TAGCGCGCAGCGCCGGTCTACGAAGAGGGCGGAGATTTAAACACTCGATATGAAATAGAGCCTATGGGGAGGGCCCACAGAATGCAGATCTCTCCCATAACTCATGCAGGCTACCTTGCTATAATAATTGCCGTGCTGGCTCGCGGATGCATAAGCTATGACGCCGCGGCTCGCGGATATCCGCGAGCGGAAAAATCGCAACGCTCGGGCAGGTGTGTCCCAGAGTCTCGCCGCTCGCCGCGCCGGTAGCTTTTTCCTGCGCAGATGAAAACAAAGATACTTTAATTAATGTTGCTCGCTTATCTGCACGCCTACTCGCTCGCGGGCTGCAACCATGCATCGAATTACCGAACAAATACTCTGCAAAGTAGCGGACGATGGACGGGGACAAAAATATTTGGCAACTTCCTCGTCCAATAGACGTCCACGACTTTTATTTTTCACGAAACTTCATAGGATAGCAATTGTTAGACTTTGTGGATCTTTATAAAAATTGCTACTTTTGTACATTATTTAAGAGATCGTTCCTTGTAAAAATAAAATACTGTCAGTGCTTGTTCATTAATGCATTCGTAAAATCTGCAGATAAATGCATGAAGATCCACAGTTAGTAATAAATATATATTATATTCAAAATAGATTTTTAGAAATATATTGATCATTTCAGATTTTATCGACACTTTTCAGCGTTGCGATGTTAATTTCTCAATGAAATATTATTTTTAATGACATGAAAAGAATGTGAACTTGTCGAGACCATGATTCAAGCTACCCCTAATTTTACCGAGAGCTATATTATATCGAATTCTGAAGAAAATCCACCGAGCATGAATTCGGTACAGATCGGTCGCGCAATCTATTTACGGTGCACACGATCTCGACCGACTGTAGCGTACCGTTAGACCGGCGCCTCCATATGCGAGGCATCGCGGAAAGAAAAAGTACCGTCGACGAAAGGTGTAACCGGAGCTTTATTCGCCGTTTAGGCTTTTCCGGAAATATTATACGTCCAGGTTGTCGGCGATACTGTCGCGTCTAACGAAGAGTAATTCGTTGCCGGGCACCGATACGCGTAATGAATTTAAGTTATCGCGATACTAACCGGCCGGCGATGTTGGCTTTGTGTCAATCCTGTCGAAACGGTGGGTGTTGGGTACAGTTAGATTGGGTGGGTACGGTTTCTAGGATCGAACGGATGGGATAAATAATCGTAAGAATAACAGCACGACTTTATTCGACAGCTAATCATACCCGTGCTACGACTGTTCGGCTTATACAGCAAGTCGTAGGAGACAAAGTTTTCTTATTGCACGCGCAGGTCGTTCTCTGCTGGCTCGGAATCAGTTCAGACATTCTACAAAGCGACGGTATCGAGCGCGGATCGACTAAATAAAATTATCCAGAGAGAATTGAATTTTCAAAGAAACCGGTGACATTTTCCCTCGTTTCTCTTCCGGCTAACTTCTAGCACACTAAAGATTTTTTTGATACAAGTACTTACCAGCATTGTCATTTCGGAATAAAAATTGTGCCTTGCTTTATTAGCGAAATTGTTATTCTTTTACAATCGATTTTCAATATCCGTATTTATCTAAATTTTAAGGTCGATGAACTTACACCGATCCATGTAAGAATGCAATCGAGAGCCGAAAGGGTGAAAGTTCACGAGAATTGCAAACTCTGGAACGCGAAACGAGGAGACCGATCGATGAAGGGGCGCGCCAAAGGGTAGTCCCCGGCAATAAGTATCCCAATCCCGACATTCGAAATCCGTCCGGCGTATAACGGTGGTACGTGATCCATCGATCCACGGAGTGATCTATCGAGCGATCGGGATGCACGATCTAATCTCTTCCCTGTGTTTCTCGTGGACCGCGGACAAAACGTTCCCATCCACGAAACGACCGATAGTGTACGGGACACGGCGGAGGGCAGGAAGCCTCGCTTTCTAAATCATTGTCTGGAATTATTCCACGCAACGAGCGCCGGTGAAAGAGATTTGCATTGTTAATCGAAAATCGAAAGAATCGCAAAGTGCTCGGGCCGGTACCGGCGCGGCCGCGGAGGGGAACAGATGAGAAGGAAATATCGATTATTCGGTGCCGCGGCCGCATAAGGGATAGCCGCGCAATCATCCTCGATCCTCGACCGGTCGTCATTACCTATTCACTGCCATAGATCATCGACCTCATTCCTCCCGGCTTCGAGAAATCAAATTTAATTCGCGGGCCTTGGTACCCCTGATTGACCATTACTTTCTACCTCGCGAAGATTGTTGTTCTTCGGGAACGGCAATCAATTGTAGGAAAGCCGGGCCCCGGCTCCGGCCCCGGCTCGGGGCCCGGCCGCGGCCGCGGCGCTGCGTTCAACCGCGATTTAAGATAAACCTTTCCTGTGATTGATTGGAAAACGATGGGAATAAGCCTGTATGAAAGGGAATCAGATACGGAATGCTGCTATCTGCTCCATTAGGTGTCGCCGGCGATCGATCTCACGATTCTCTAACGTGTCTCCTACTCTTCGACGTTCTCTCCTCCGAGCATCGATCTTCTAGATTATAGATCCTTCGATACGTTATCCGCGTCCGAACGGTGTACCAGTGAAAGAGATGATTAGCGTGTATGTCTTAGAAATGAAATCTTAGTTGCGCTCTTTGTTCTGGGAAACCGGTAATTCGACGCTAAATGATTCGAAATACCGCCGCGTTAAATATCTTCCCATCTTCAATATTATAACATTATTCTTACTTTTTCTTTTAATTCTTCGTCACCTTCTGACACGTTCGAAATAATTCTTGCTCGATCCAGCCACATGCCAATGGACGATATTTTAAAGAAACGAAGAATACGAACGTTCATTTCATTTATGCCTGTATCAACCAAATCCGATTAAAATCAACCAATATTCCAATGTAACGTATTCATCGTTCGCATGACTTCACCCGATTTCCGGAGCCTCGATAGACCAGGCATTAGCAGCGATTGATCGTCTCCGATTATCCGTCGAAAATTGAATAAGCATTTTTTCCGACAAGGAAAATCTCTTCTGTAATAACGTTCTTCCTCGATGCTCCTAGATTGTCGTTTCCTCCCTGTCTTGGATCAGGAATTTTCGATCCCATCGTAAATGCTTCCTGGCAGGGTTCGCGGCGGTATGGGCGACGTGACGACCGCGGCCTATGTGGAGCAGAAAATAATTGTCGCAATGGACGCGCCTAAGTGAACATTCACGGCGTATCGGTCGCGGTTTGTTCTAGTTTTTCATCGATGCTCACGGAGCATTGGCTCTCGCGTTGCGCCGGCGGCGTTGACACCGTCGTCCTCCTCCTCGTCGGCGTCGTTGACGGCGACGTCAACCTCCAAGGGCTGATTAAGCAATCGTGCCGGCCGCCATCGCCGCGACGCGGCCGATTATCCGCTTCCTGGTTACATTTGCCGGCGATTATCCGTAATTTCCGTTGGAAATTAATTAATGCCCGACGCCGAGGCGCGGCGTGTACACGTAACGACGTCTTTGCGTTGGTTTGGCTCGATCGGCCGGATAAGATCGGTGACCGGCGACCGTGCAGAGGGGTGTGAAGAATTGAACCAGCAATGCGCGCGGGTGGGGCCGCCCTCGCGGCTTTGACACGTCGATCACGCTCGTTATCGATATCGCTGCTCGAATAATTCCGCTTAATCGCGCACGCGGCGTCCTAGATCGTCGCGGGAAAAGTCGGCGCAACGGCAGAATCCCAGTCCGACTAACGAGTTCGTTACGGCAAAATGCGGTAGAATGTTTGCAACGCGTTAAGGAAAACTGGTTTGCGTTTGGTAAAAATAGAAAAGGGGCGCGAGGACTCTGAAAAATGCGCAGCCTAGCCGATCGGTTAATCCCGGCGGATCGAAGCGTCCAAAGAATTCCGCGGCCCTTGTACGCGTGTCGTTTAAAACGCCTCCCGCTCGCTGAAATTCTTTCCTCACCTGCCTTCTCCGCTCTCGAGACCTCCGCCCCCTCTCGTCCAGCGAACACACAATTTTTCAGCGAGAACGCAATAAATTTGCTCGGCGCAACGGTTGCTCAAATCGCTTCCCCATCGGTATTGTCCGGCAATAAAACTTTCTCGAGCGTAACGGCTCGCTAATATAACGAGCATCCTTATTTGCTTGTTTCTGCGGCGTTCGACGAGGTGTTTATGTGTTTATTTATCGTTCGTTTATTGCTTATACTCTCTCTCCCCCGCATTTTTCCCTGGCAGCTACCGTGCCACGACTCCAATCGCACGAATCGTTCCCTTTACGGAGCTGCGTGTCTCTATTTCTTCGGTTTCGAGCACGATTTTACCAGGCGTCCCTCGATCGTTTAGTCACGCTCTTATCAAATATTTTTCTTCTATTATCCAGCACGTGTTTTACGCGATTTTAAAGGCCAGCCTCTAAAAGGTCTTTTCAGTAGCGTTGCACGATTTATGTGCATTTATGCGTTGCACAGTGTGACATTTTTGGAAGATTTTTCTTCAGGAGACGATCCAGGTAACATTTTGTAAGGTCACTGGTCTTCGCAGAACATGCTATCATCATTTAGGAGAAATCCCCGGGACACTTGGCGTATTAATAAATTGATGACCAGGTTCGAACTTAATACATTTTAGAACAGGTTGTCTTTCTGCGTTCCCTAAGGGCTACAGTCGCGTAGCGATTCCATTGGCGAAAGTTCTACGTCATTGTCAGTGACCGGCGTAATGACAGAGCGGCGCGACGCCCGGCGTCACCGCGTCAAATCGGAATTGTCGTTACTAACTGGTCCAGGACTTTCGCGCATTAGCCGCGTTTTCTAGTCGCGGGAAACTCCGCGGTCGTCATCTCCCGCCGCAATATTCCTTTCAAAAATATTCCTCACGATAAACGCGCTTCGATAATTGCATAGATTTTATGGCCGCACAAATTAGACAATATTTCACTAAATACTGTAATAATATTCTGCAGTCCGAACAATGCCTTTACAGTTTTGTAATTCATCGTCTTTGTTCAACATGATCTCAATATTCTCACTGCCTGTTCCTTTTGAGGATGAATTTTTTCGCTAATTCATTGTACCAGATTTCGTTAGGATCTATAAAATGCAAGAAAGGTTCTAATCACTGTAACTGACCGCGTTGTTTCGTGGAATAAATTGCGTCGATTTTACGAAACGTTCGATCACCAGTCGAGGCCTTGTACAGGTCGTTGAAACGACGACTGGAGAACGAACTTCGACGGAAGAACCGGTGTACAGATTGGCGATACGGTCCACGGAAGACGAAAAGGAGGAGACTATTTTTCGGAGCCAATCAAAACAACTTTCGCCTGTATCGCGAATTTCAATTTCCATGGTCGGCGACCGCGGCGTCGCGGGTCTGGGTCCGGGATCGTTTCGCGTGCAAACCCTGGCCCGAAGACAGCGGACAAATGGCGGGCGTAAATCACGTCGGGGCACACGTCTCGGCCGAAGAGGAAGTCTGGCGTCGCCGGTGCCAGGAAGCGAGCCGAAACGAGAAATCGCGAAAAAGCCTGGACGGCGAAAGAACGATTTCAAGAATTAACAGGGATTTTCGAGCCGGGCAGGCCGCGCGGCAGCCCGTTTCACCGTCGCGTCGACATTAATATCGGCCGGGTTTGCTCTTAGATCGATCTCGGGCCGGTATTCAGTTTCAGTTATCGCCGGTTGGATCGGCTGCCGGACCAAGGACGCTAGGCTAGATCCAACCGATTACTCGTCCACCGGCCGGCGAGATCTCTCCCGATCCTCGAAGAGGACTGACGGATCGATTTCATTATCCTTGCCGAGCGAGCTCGTACGTCTTCTCTCGCGGGCCTCCTTTCGCTAGCCCTGTAGACCGTCCGCGGCGATAGCGATTCAGGAATGCTCTCTCGGCTATCGTTCATCAACGCGTCAGTATAATCTCATTCTACTCTGTTACAGATTTCCTGTACCGGCACAGTGTTACCATCGATAACGTTAATACCGAGGTCGAGATACTGGACACTTCCAGGTGCGAGGTAAGTTCTTCCCCGATCTTCGGTCTAGCCATTTGGTTCGTTCGCTCGTTAGTCTGAATTTCGCGTCCCGTACGGTACCGTCTCTCTTTCTTCCCCCCCCTCTCTCTCTCTCTCTTTCTTTCTCTTTCTCTTGTCAGGCTAATTTCACTCGGCCGAAACGAGATTATGGTAATGGGAAACGGCCAGGGAGATCCTAACACCAGGCTCTGCTCTTATTGACTTTCTTTCCTGCGAAAGCTACTCGCGGGGTAGCGAGTCCGCTTGAGCGCGACCGACCGACAAGGAATCTCGTCTTCCACGGTCCTGGCGACTGTCTCGGATTCGGTAGACCGTGGCTCTTCTTTCACGCTCGGAAATTAGCACGTCTGCTGAACGGCCGATCGGCGTCCCCCATTTTGCCGCGCGACGACCGATTCTCAACGGTGCGCTGCCACGGCTCGAACGTTTCGAGAACCGCCTTGCCATTCGGTTATTTTTATCAGGGGATATTAATATATTTTGTCGGAGGATCTTCCTCCTACGCTGAAATTATTTAACCCTTTGACGACTGACGATACCAGCACTGTGTCTCATCCTGCAAGTTCAGTTTTCTCTTTGTTAAGGTTTTTCATACGTAATATAATTTTCTGATGGATATATTAGTACTTTTAAAAATGCCCGTCGGCAAAGGGTTCGAATATATATACGGAACGAAAGCGTAATTTTTCCAAAAAGGAGCGCACGCTCGGCCGCAGAGTCAACGCCGCGTTTTTCGCGGTCGGACGGCCGCGAGTGTGAAAACTGAACTGTTAGGTGTATCAATGAATTATCCCGCGGTGTCGAAGAGATTGAAGGCTTTCATTCGGTCGTGACAGCGGCTTGGAACGAGGAGAGAACTCCGGCGGCTTGTTGCCCGCTGATTATCGCCGGGCCTTTTTTCCCGCGGGAACCTCGCCACCTAATGATCCCGGATTATTGATGGATACATGACACAGATTGCCGTTAAAATCTCACTCGGACACGGCCGACTCGCGGCGCTGCGCGGCGCGGCGCCGCTCGGTGAAAATGTACATTTACGGCCGCGCGTTTATTTGACAGACTGATTTGCCCGCGTGAGTTATATCTAGTCGCGAGCGTTCCGTACCGGCTGTAAATTATCCACGCTTGCAACGGGATCGTCGGCTTCGATTTCTGTTTCACGCTGCCACGCCGGGCATCGCGCGGCTCCTCCGCCCCGCTCGCAAATCCTCTCCTCTCCTCTCCCACTTTCCGCCTTTCCAGCGAATTTCCAGCACACCTTCCGTGCGTGCTGGGTACCTGGCGAGGCGAGAGACCCCCTCCGTCTAAATATATCTTCTTCTCGTTCGGGCCCCGAGGCAGCCAGTCGATGGGGGCCCTTAAGGGCCACGTCTGTCACACGTCAGCCGTACAGGGAAAATAACAAGCGTGCACAGCCCTTCCCTCGCCTCTCCATCCCGTGCTCTCTGCCCACCTGGTCCTCGGCCGGTGATTTTTTGGTTATTGATCCCTCGCATGGGAGACTGTTTTCGTGGAACTTTCGTTTTCGTCTTTCAGCTCCGGAATGCTATTCGATCCGCTCGTAAACAACTTCCGCCGCGTATTGCAAACATTCGCCGCCGAATAATGAGAATCGTTGCACAGCCGATTGTTGCCGTCTGCTGCCGGATGAAGCGGGACCGAGGGCCGATTCGGCATAAAGCTCGGCCGTTCGTTATGCGAAAGAGAAACGTGTGTGCTAGCAACTCGGAACTCCAGTGTACTTTTTGGAACTTCGGGAAAAGCTGTTCTGTATATTTGTCTTGCGCAGTTCTCGATAAGGATGGGAGAATTTCTAACAAATTTCCTAATTGAATCTGAGGGATGTATATGCAGTGCAAGTGTATATAACAATGACTTTGCAACGTCCTCGTTCAGTGTTTGCCGAGCTTCTTCCGATGACCTATGGGTAGCAATATGTTTCTAATGTCAGCACCGTGGATTAATAGCTTTAGATTCACAAGTACAACGATGTAATGTATCGGATGCTGTTTCACGATCCTAATGACTATACCGTGGGTCTTTATGCAAAGTAGAAATTTTACTCGACAATTCCAGGAAACGGAAATGGAAAAGAAAGCGAGTTGATTTGTTTATCAATTTTGATAATTTGAAAGCGGTGTAACAATATCACTATTAATATAATGATATGATTATTAAAGCAATGGCATCAAATGTTGTCGGATCGGAGATGATAAAGAGCACGGTGTTTGCGAGCAGTGTGGGACACCGCGACTCGGCGCGCGTCGGAGTCTCTCCGATCGGCGAGCTGCGGCTCGGCGAGCCGCGGATGGACATCTTCAGCGATCAGTGTCAGGGACAACGCGACCAACAAAATCCGCATTCTAGCCGGTTGCCTTATGTACTCTTGTCCGGCATAATTCTTGCCGTTAGAAACGTATCGAGGCTCCCGGAGGGCGTGCGTCGAACGCGCGCGCCTGTCCTTCTCTCCGGCTCTCTTGCTGCGTTTCTTCTCGACCGTTTCCTTTTGCATTTTTTCCTCGCGCGTAGAAGCGCGCTCGCCGCTGTGTACCGCCTTTTATATTTATCTGCCTCGGACGGCTGTAAACACGACTATTTCAGTTTATGGGCTCGGGGACGCGGACACTAACCGCCGCGAACACCGGGAGACGCTCCTTTTTTCTTCTTCGTCGTCGTATTCTTCGTCTTCTTCTTCTCCTGCTCCTTGTTCCTCTTCTCCTGCTGCTTCTGCTTCTGCCTCTGCCTCTGCTTCTGCTCGAGGCAGGCGTTAGACCGATGTTCATTGTGAAAGTCACGATGAATCATTTGCTCGCCGGGCATGCGACGACGAGACGCGTTTCGCAATCGACTGCCGTCTCGAAGCCGGCTTTTCGAGGGACCAGACTTTGCTAGCGAACGTTTCAAGGCTCCTTGTAGGAGACGCTGCGGAATAACGCATTCTTTTCTCTGCGAAGAGCTCTACGAGAAAATGCCGAATATCATTGCACAGGATTTTATTTCGCGAGTTTTGCGAGCAGTTTAGAACGAACGATATCGAGGTCGAAAATATTATTGGTATATCGTAAGATTAATACCGTGATCAATATTTGGAGTTTCCCCGATGTAGAAGCACGATTTTCGCGTTGTTGTTCCCGTGTATTTTGCTAAACTGTGCGTTCGATATCCCGTCGGTGATTCAGGCTTCGAATGCTTCGGCGGAGTATAATAAACAAAGTCTGCCTGGCCAAGGGATATTAAGATTATTTCACTTTCCGATGTTGCAACGCGTGTGCACGCCGAGCGAAAATATTATGCTCGATGCAGGCTTTACGAGTCGCAATCCGATATGCCTTTGACATTGTTATAAGCGCGTTTGTTTGCAAAACAATCTTCCTTTCGTCCCGTCGGAACCCGAGAATAAGTTCAGCGCGCGGCTCAAACGTTAAGTTTTCTAATTTAAATTTATATTAGAAACCCGGCCGGAGTTGCAGTTTGATTTCTATGCGATGCCGGTTCTCATGAATTTTAAACATCGTTTAACCGATTTTATTAGCTAAACATATGGTGACTCACAGCCGGTTGGATGTGTACTTTAATTTAACGTACACAGAGCGACCGCCGTTGATCATTTTCATTCATGAAAACGCGCGCAACTTGCGAACAATGTCCGGCGATTCCCGATGTAAATGTATTTTTTGTTGGATATTGCGAAGTCCCAGAGTTCGTTCGTCCGTTCCTCATTGCTAAAACATGTTACAGCGTTAACGTTTATTCGAATTTGCCAAGTCAAAAGTTCGATGCAAATCGTAGAATTTTCAATTTCCTGGTTCGTGACCGACGCAACGTGTCGGTTCTCTGGTTTATAAGATAAGAAATGTACAAATTCTCAAATTGCTATAGTCGGAATTCTGTAGGAAAAAATTCAAATTACCTTGATCCCGTTTCTAAACACAGGTGCAACGATCGCACCTGTATTATCGAGCGACGAAATTGGAAAATAGAGATGATCCATATAATCGGAGCATTGTACAAATTACACAAATCTCGTGTTATCAAGCAACAAATGCATCGGAGGGAACACCGCTCGAACAATCGTCCCGACGACCTTCTAATACCCGGTGATTTACACACAGTTTTTGAGCAATTCGACCAGCAACCGTTGCCAATAATTTACGACGGGTAGAACAATGGCCGCCGAGACGGTAATAGAAAAAGACCACGGCAGAATCTCAATGAGGATTCCGCTCTACCTGCGACAGGTGAACACAGCGATCCGTGAACGCGGCCTCAGCCACGATTCTCCGTCCCTCTCTCCCTCTTTCACTCTTTCTCTCCTTTTCTCTCGGTCTCTCTGCGCATCGGTGTGTGCTAGCGTTCGCGCGTGCAGTCGCAGTCGCCTAGATACGAATTTAAAGGCGATCGTTATTCAATTCAAATACGCGCGGCTAACGGGCCGTGTCGTAGGATTTCCGCTTCGACGTTCGCGTGCGGTTCGTAACCGTATTCTAGAAGAATCGGGTTAAGGAAGGTCAGGTCGGGACGATCGGCCTGAAACTGGCCGATTCCGAGGAGATTTGGGTTAAGTAAGGTCAGGCTGGTTCAAATGAGCGACACCGCGCCGCGCCGCGTCTTCGGCTCCGAGACCGAGACGCGTCCGACATATTTCCCGGTGCTCCTTTTTCGGGGCTTCTCGCACACTTTCGGGTGTCGACGACCTTTAACGCTACCGAGAACAGCCCCGCGGAATGCCTTTGACGCTTTCTTAAGCGAGGATTGATCGGCTTTCGCTGCGCCACGACCCATTCTCCTCTTCTTATCGGTCGCTTCTTTCTTATTCGCATCCTTCGAGTTGCATCCACGTTCGCACTCTGACCGTTGCGTCGACCATACAGGCATACAGCTGACTCAATTTTCTTACCGAATGTCGAACTCGATTTCTATTACTACGATCTTTATGTAAATTGGTGCACTCATTTTTGTACCATGTTCGAGGAAAATCGGAATTAGACCATTCGCTGCGGTAATAAAGTATTGATATTTTTCAAAGCACGCAATGTTACGATAATCGTTCGAGGATATACGAAAATGCGTCGCTAAATTGCTGATCTCTGTAGAAAATAAACGTCGATAGCGCTCAACCACAGAAATAGGTGTATGAAAATAGGGTCGAAGTCCTATCAGATTACACCGCGGTACGAGCAAGAGGTGGCGGAAAGTAGAGTAGGAATCGGCTGACGTGTCTGCGTATGACTTACCGTTTCCACTTGGTGCGAATACTAATGGAGTCCTGCTCGATGAACTTTGAAACTCGATTTCCACGTAAACATTGAATAAGAAGATATTTGCATTTTTCATGCTTGTGCGCGTTATTTTACAATTAGTAGGATCAGACTACCAGAACGTATTCAATTAAGCAAAAAAGAAACTCGCGCCAGTGCGCTTCTAATCTACTCGATTGGCTTTTTTACCTTACCGAGAACTAATCGAACAGCCATTATAATTTCTCTCTGTTATCCAACGAATCCGAGAGTCGGCCGGATCCGCGCGGCTCGTCCCCTTTTAGCACGATTTTTCGGGAATCGGTTAAGTACCGAGATTCGTTCCAGCTGATTAAACGGGAAGGAAAAAGAACTGAAAAGAAAAAGAAGAAAAAAGAAGAACAGGCAGACCAGAAGAAAGAGACAAGAGGAAGAAAAAGTAACAGCATCGGTCGTCCGCCGCGGCTACACCGCGCGCGCACCTGTATGCACGGGCCTACATACATTCTCTCGTCTCGAAAAGGAATCCAACCGTATTCCTTATACGCGGCTCGTACTCACGGTACACTGACTCGTCCCGTCTTATTCGGTAGCCCCGCAACAAGACACGATCGAGCCCAGGTTGTTTTTAGCAAACTGGTTTTTCTACCCGGGGCTTACAATTACTGGCTTCCTTTTTTGCGCCGCCCCACCACCCCTACCGAATGTTTGCACCTGTCGCTTAAAAGGCTGCGAACCGCGGACCGGGACGGTTATACCGAGCGTTTCGGATCGGCACGAGGACGATCGGGAGGATTTTTTCATCGAGACCCGCCGCGACTCGGCCGATCCACCATCGTTCATTCACCAACGTTCCTCGGCGGCTCGCGGATACTCTCGATCGTTATCGACCCCTCTGTACCTTCGATCCGCCGAGCATAGTTCGTTCAACTCTTATATTGACTGTTTGACCGGCCGGCTTTCGACTTATTTTAAGAAACTGTTCCCTTCGAAGATTTATGTTGGACGTTCCATGTCCTCTGTAGCTCGGTTCATTTCACTTTTGTGCCAATTAGTCGGCGCCTACTTTCAATTTGTCTCTCGAAATTGTTGAAGCTTGGTGTTCATTCATGAACGTCCATTTTGGTAGCTCGTTACTACGGACCCTCGATCGGTTTTGTTCGATTAATCGGGTGCACCTTGTTAATTGTTATTAATTCTTGTTTAAAGTTTAAACATATGTAACACGATAATATGTTTTAATTTTGTGTAAAAATAAAAATAATAAATAGCTTTGGTGGCTGAGAGTAGACATACGGACGCAAAGGGTTAATTTACTCTTCAGGTGTACTAGTAAATTTTCAGCATCGATACGAGGATTAACAAAGATTTATGGCACAGTCAGCGAACGGGAGAATCGAGTGCCATAATTCTGCCGATGTTATCGGCGGGCTGCGAATGTCTCTGGAAAATAAAAATCGCGTCCTCTAATTACGAGATACAGTAGCCACGTGTGACAGCGATTGTGAAAGCACAAATGGAGAAAGGAACGGTCCGGCAGGAAAGAATCCGAAGCAGCGGGAGCGCGACAACAAGCCGGCGCGAAACAATTTGCGGCGGCGCGTCTCGCGCGTCGATTTAGTTGCAACAATCTTCGAATAAACGGCGTTCACGATGTGCAACGTGCGCGGCGTCGCGCCGCTTAACGCGATTCTATTTGTATCGGAGTCGATTCGGTCCCATGCCGCGCGTTTCACAGATTCGTGGAACGCCGTTTCAATGGCCGCGACATGCACCATACGGCGCGGCACAAGATGCAGCTCGGTATAAACAATGGCCGCGCGTCGGGAGACCGTCTCCTTCGGTGCGCAGACACGCCGGGACGGGACCCGTGCACCGTTAACCGCATAGATTCAATAAATAACGCGATACAGGAAGCCGGTCGTGCCACCGATTTGTATGTACGCGATTCGCGACCGGTCCCCGCGATCCTCGATCGATTGATCGGTCCTCGCCGGCCCCGTCGCCTATCGGACCCTCGAATCGGCTGATTCTTATCGATTATGCAACTGGAACCGTCCGGCACCCGGGAAAATTCATGGCGGAAATAGATAAATAATATTCCATGTGCACATTATCAGATCCAAGATGAGCCGGAGGAAAATGATGTCACTGGATTAATTTAACAACTATTGTACTTGTAAACTAGTTGAAGAACAAAGATCGAACAAAGCCCTAAAATTTGCGAAGCGTGTTTCCACGCCGTTTGATAGAAACAGCGTTAATGCTAAATCCCGGTTCGCATCAGGCGGTTTAGCGGTTTGCAGCAAGGTTTCCGATCTTCTCGTTCGAGAAAGGGCAAAATACGGCGGACGTTGTTAACGCGGAAACGGCACCTGACGAAATCCTAGCACGTGCAGGAGATCGGTTAATGAGCCCGTATAGAAAAGGGAAATACGAGCTGCAGCCGAGATTAGGCCACGGGTGTACCGTTTACAATGGGGATTTTCTAGCGGGCGCGCGATATATCGGCGTGGCGCGGCGCAAAGGAGTTAAAGTATCGGCTGTCGGATAGCGGGTTTAACGATCTCTGGCCCGTGTATGGCCGTGGCTGGCTGCCTAGCGCACCAATGCCACACTGATCCACATCGATATCGATATCCGTAGATCCTGTTCTTACGCAGACGCCGGTTGGGCGCATTCCCGTGGAACCAGAAATCGCGCTCTGGGATTCGGCACGAGCCTCTATCTAACTCGAATGCCTCGCTTCTCTCCGGGACGCGGCGACCAAGATCGATTGCACGGGACAGCGCGGAAATCAATGTAGAACATGGTTTCTCCGCTGCTCTTGATTACTCGGCTCATTCAGTTTGTGTTTCTCACCGCGTTTCTTCGTTTACCTATTCCTCTCTATCTCTCTTTCTTTTTTCTCTTTCGTTCGAATATCGGGCGACGACGAATTTTGTACTTTCTCGAAGTGAAAAGTTACTCGTCGCTGATCGAGGATAACGGGAGGACTAACGTCGAACTTCTCGCTGGTCCGGGTTTTATTTCAATCCTCTCCGGTCTAAGACGCCTCATTCTGCGACTTGTCAAATGCGAGGAACTTCTTGTTTTAATTATATTGTATTTTTCCGGTAATTTACGACCGAACGTTCGCGTTGCAGATTCGATAAACTGAGAAACTGTTGCATGTACAGGATATTATAAAGCGATGGGAGAGTAGTCAGCTCAAATTTAAATTATTTCGTCGTAAGTCGGATCTTGCTCCTCTTCGGTCCAATCTAATTGAATTGGTTTAATCCTCTGCAATTGAAAATCAATTTTGAGTCGTAAAATCCGTTTAAGTTTTATTTAAATGAATTAAATATTCCGGAAGTCTATCGTTATACATTTTATTTAAAGCGTCGCTTGCTAGATCGCCAATAAATGCGTTCGAGATTTTGGTAGAAAAACCTCTGAGAGTACAGGGTTAATATGTCTGGTCATCATTTGCCGTTTCTACTTATCCAATCCAACGTATACCGCATTTACACTGTTACCTGCTACCTAATACAATTTGAAAGAATCATTTCATTAAAAGGTTAAACTCGATGGAGAATCGATGTACTGAATTTTAATTCGCCATTCATTATACTCCAAATTAGCCTACAAAGGGAACTTACAACACGCCGAGCGTAATTTCAAGAATTTAAAAGCGCCATTATCCCTGTCAACTGGAAATGTCAGTGAACAACAAGAGCCAATTACCTTTTTATTAATCGGCGACGATCCCCGGTGAATCGACCATAACCTGCTCGCGAAAAACTCGCGGTTGCGCCACCGAGCACACCGCAGCATTGTTTCGACAGTGCTATTTCATCGATTATAGTGCCTGGGAGACGGTGATGTGCACTAGCAACCATTGCCGATACATGCTCGCAAAGTTCCTATTAGAGAAAACGTTGAAATCTTGGTTCTTAACACAAATTCTTTTTGCCAAACTTGAACATTAATTTCTGTTAGAATCCATTAGGAAGGCTGAACTTTGCTAGCATCGACGCAAAAAATTCGGTAAAGAATCCGGGAGATAGAGTAGCATTAAATTCGGTGGATGATGGGATCGCGTAGACAGTAGACCGTAGACAGTGCCGGCAGCAGGCGTCGCGAAAGGCTGCGGGGCCCGACCGGGACAAAGGCATGGGGGCATAGGCATGGGCATAGGCATGGGCATAGGCATAGGCATGGGCATAGGCATGGGCATAGGCAGCAGGAGCGCTCGAGATGGCCGGTAAAGTGCATAACCCATGCGTCGCGTCGGTTACAATCTTCCCAATTATCCGGCCGCGGCGGGGAACGCATCCATTCATTGGTCGGCGCAGATACGGGCCGCGGATATACGGATTCCCTAGGCGTATCTAGCGGCGCGTAAAGTCCATTCGAAGCGGGCCTCGGCATTTCGACGCGATGTTTATGGGGGAAGTTAGCGGGACGTAACCGCTTAAAGCGCGCATAACCCGTCCGGCCGAACGCGGTCTAATCTACCGAATTATCCATTTCCTAGCGTTTCCACGTAGCGTTTATTTTCGCGAATATCGATTCCGCTGCCAGATGGAAGTCTCACGGTCCGGCACGGCACGAGAGAAGGAGAGAGGGAGAGAGGGAGAGAGGGAGAGAAGGAGAGGCGTCGAGCGTGCCGGAGCGTGTCCGTGGGTCGAGGTGAACGCGGAGAGTGCGTTAAATGCGAAGTCAGTGTCGAGATACCGGTGTTCGGCTAAAGTGCCGGAGTCCATTCAGTATTGCTCAATGAGCGTGATGTTGTTAGCGACTTTCCAGCCGGCTGCAGGGTGAGCGGGGTGCGTCTGGTCGGAGTCTTCGCTCGAGGTGTTAAGATAGCCCCTGCGATCGTAGCTTTCCGATCGCCGGTCACCGATCCGGGAAACAAATGTCCAGATAACCAGACTGCCCGTTTTTACGCGACTCTGCTCTTCCTGGCCTAATCGAAGCGATAGCGCTGTAATTATTATACACTGCTTATATAACTTGTTTCAGCAGTATTGTCTTCTGCGGCCCGTCGTTTGCCTCTTTTACTGCGTTCAAGTTGCGTGCTTGGAATGCATATACCTTTTATTTGCAATCCTTTTGGATCGTGACAAATTTATCGATTCTAACTATCCAGTATCGGGATGATCGATTGGCTTTTCAGGTAATTTCAGAAAATTGGAATAGGGTCTCCGTCGATCCGATCGACGCGTAGACGCGCAAAGCCCGCGGTTGTTGTTCGCATCGACGACGAATGCCAATCTAACGCGGTAGGCAGTTTCGATTCACCTCGTTACATGTGCTCCTGCGCGGTCCATCGGCGGCCATTTTGAAACCACGACCCTCTTCTCATTCTCCGCGAGCTGATCGAAACCTAACCGCGACGACCTCCTCGGTCCCCGCGGTTTTCTCCGTCGTGATTTCTGCGCGGAAACAAAATAACGCGGTAATAACAAAACGCGGATTGTTTGAACCGGACGCAGCGTACTTTCATCTCGGGATGACGTCCGCCTAAACGGCTGCTTCGAACACCAAACGCGAGACTTTCCTCGCCAAAAGCGCGATACCGCGGTCTTCTAGACACTCCTTTCGAACGAACGGACGGCCTTTTTATATCACTCTTTACCGGTAATTGGATTAATCTTGTTGAGTTCGTTAGCTTGATTGATATCTCCTGAATAGAAAGTCAAGCGAAACGGAAGTTTACTCTCCTTAACGATTTTGACAAGCATTCGCGTTCCTCTGGTTTGTTTGTTGCAATATTGTTGCAACTCGTTTCGCGAACTGCTCGAGAAATTAATTCTAGCTTTTTACTTGAGAAATAACGATAGTTTTCTGCTTGGCAGTATGGTAGCTTAAAAGAGCAAGCATTTGTTGCTATTAAGAAAGAATGCCTGTTCCGTTGCCTCAGCGAATCGAGATAACTCGAAGTCTTTGTTCATCGAGACAACAGTCAGTGGGAAACAGCTTTATCTGTCACGTGAGTCACCAGTCCTTCCATTTTTACCCAACGGTGAAAACTTTGGCATGAGACGGTTCTTGTCGATCTTTGCTACCTTCTGTCTTTCAGCTTCTAGGCAGATCCAGCTCCTTTGTCTTTAGGTCTCGAGTGCTCGCCTTTAATTCCTACTATCTAATTGAGTCAACCAGTCGTCGCTGATAATAATTATTTTCCTTGGTTCGACTGTACGATTTTTCATATTTATCTATCGCAGTAATCTATAGATTACATGTAACAACTAGACCGCGGATTTTTATGAAAAATAGAGAAAAGATTCCAACTAAACATGGAGGCATGGTATCATACTTAGACGAATATCGTAACAAATATTCAACGGATCAGCGTCCACTGAGAGTTTAGCTTGGCCACGCTAATCCGTGGAACTGCGTCAATTCGACGTAGCCTTCCTGGTAAGGTATCATCGCAAGACAACCGAACATTTCCTCCGCATAGAATCGCATTCTTCTGTAAATATTCCCCGGATTACACTGTCCATAGGAAGTCTCGCCTCACCCACGCTATAATCCGCGGAGCTATTTCAATTCGCCGTACCTTCGTTCCCACCGAGATTCCTCGAGCCGGAGTCTGTTACCAGGTAATGCAAATGTCTCGAGAGGCGAAATAAAAGGCAAACGGCGGACTTGTTCCTTTTTCCACTGTCTCTCACAATACTGCGGCGCAAAAGGCGAAGAAAAGCGTCGCGTCTGCTCGGCCGGCACGTGGTGGATGCTGAAACGAAAGGAGACCGACGCGACGCGACTCGACTCGGCTCGACGCGACGGAGCTCTTTTTGTGTCGTTGTGCCGGGCCGTCGCGTACGCGTATCCGCGGAACACCGCGCGGCCGTGCGGCCGTGCGGCCGCGCGCGATCGTGATGTCAATCACCAATGAAGACAGTCACCGTGCCGGCTGTCACTGCGGCGATCCCCGTGACAGCAGCACGCGCCTTAAGCCGCATTCACAAGCACGCGAGAGGACCCCTCAGCAATAAATTCTCCGCGGATGTTACTCGCATGTTTCTCGCAACGCGTCTCGCTGCCAACCAATGTAAATTCCCGCGCTGTCCCGGCCTCTAGGACTTAATTAATTCTCTTCCGCCGAGCCGCCGGATCATTAATCATCGATTGTGTTCCGCAAACAGTCCAGCGACACAGCCGCCTCGCCGCGCCTCGCCTCGCCTCCTCGGCCGATCTCGAACCATTCACCCTTCTTTTTTGCACTCGATTAGAAGCCTCGAGGCGAGCCGGAGGTCGCGTTTCTCTCTTTCCTTCGTTGTTTGCTCGCCGCGCCGCGCCGTCGCGAGCGACCGTAATTTGTAGACCGAGATCGTTGTAGATCTTTCGACGGCTGCGAAAGGATCAAAGGGCGGTTGTAAATTGAACAATGTAGAACGCGGCGGTTCGACCGCTGCCCGAGTGATAAGATTTCATTCAACTTTCTTGATCCTCGCGCCTTCTGCCAATTGGCCGCGGCTACTTTTTGACCCCTGTTTCTTCGACTCGCGATGAAGACTTCCAGCGAAATTTACCGTCTATGGAACTGCGTTAGGCTTCCTTCTCTTATTCAAATTTACCGACGGCAGAGCTGGAAATAGTACACGATTCTCTGAACAAGATGATCTCAGTTCCTTGTACTATGATTTCTGCAATAGCTGGGTTTCTGTGGCGCTTCTCCGTTCCTCGATGGAACGTAATAATGTTTCTTGTACGTCTAAAGGCGAATTTAGACTTTGGGCTAAGTTCATGTTAAGCTTGCTTCGATGGCGGAAGAATCTTTGAATCCTTGAATCAACCAGGGCTTCGTTACAATGTTTATAGATCCGAGACGTTCGTTAGCTTCTCTTCCTACTCTACATTTCTAGATTTCTTAGTCTCTTTCTCCTCCTTAGTCTCAGAGTTTCATCCTAGAATCTCAGCATTTTATCCGAGCCCCCTCGAAATCGGTCCTACTCTTTCTACAGAGACTCCAGTCTATTCTCGCGAGTTCCGAAGTATCTCTGCAGGTAGCAGCTGGTCGAGGAGTTGCGCAATAGTCGCCGGTGGCAGGGATTATTTCATCAGGGTCCGGTAAAAAGTTCGGTTTCCCTCTTCCTCGAGAAGATAAGCGACGGTGGAGCGGTAGGTGGCGGAGTCGCGGCTCGTCGGTTCTATTTCCCGGGTCCGCGGCGCAACGATACAAATCGACCTTATAAACGGTTTCCAAAGCCAGGGTCTTATCTCGCCGGGGAGATTTACGTGACGAGGAACAATGCACGATGGAAATATTAATCGTGGCAGGACGAGGTCGGGACCCGAGCCGGCAGCCACCTACCCATTTGTTGCTCGATTTCCTACGTGCTCGATTCCTCTCGAGAGCGCCTACCTGAACTCTGGCTGCCCTTGTTAGTCGGTTATTATTATACCGTGGCGCGCGGAACACCTACCGCGATCCTCGTGATCGATCGTGCCAGGCCAGGGGACCCGCGAACGATAGGTCTCCGGGAGGGCCGGCCGGGTGCGCACACATCCGGGCGAGATCCGTGAAACTAGGCAGCACTAACATCGCGACTAACAACGACACCACCAACGGCAACAGCAACAACGGCGTAACAGCATCTCGATATCGATGGAGCCGGCCTCTCCGGCTTTCGCTGTGTAGGAGCATTGTGCGCGCTACCCGGCCGAGGTAGCTTCAACATTTTTCTCGGTCCCGGCAAAATGTTAGCGACTTTCGCTTCCGCGTTACATCAGCGGCCGTTTGAAAATTGAGTTGACTTTCATAAATATCGCTACCCGCCGGGAGCTCGGCTGTCAACGTGTCGCACAGAGAGCATCGGCATCGAGATCTCAACGTCGCCGAGGATTAAAGTCGGAATAAATCATTGCCGAGTCGTCCGCGATCCTCGTTCTTCTCGTTGTTCGCGTTGTTCTCGTTGTCGTTGGAGGCAACGATCCCGGTCCCGATCCCGATCCCGATCCCGATGGGAACAGTGCCGCGCGGCGAGCGCCGGAGCCGAGCCGGGCCGATCGGAGCCGATGCGAGCCGAGCGGAGCCGCCCGCGGCCTCCACTGGTATCCTTCTCGGATGCAAATGAGCGGTAAGAGTGCGTTCACATCATTTATCTCGTCCCGGCACTCACGGGCAAAGACCCAACCCGCCAGGTACCGTACAAGGGGACCCAGGGAACCCGGTAAATAAAATTATCGTGTGCCTAATGGTGGCACGTACGGCTTATCAAGTGGACGCCGCGGCGTGTCGGTGCGCTACGTGATCGCATTATGATACCGGGACACCGGGAATGCACTTACGAAATCGGCGACGATTAAAATACAATTGATTAAGGGAATGGGACCTCGTGAGCCGGAGCTCTTTATGCCGCGGATCACCGGCCCGATCCAACGATCCTTCTCTCTGTGCGACGTCGATCCGATCCGACACGACTCGGTATCGATAACTGCCGCATGCTAAACGATTCATCGAAACTAGCTCACCTCTCGGTCGATTATATATGACCGTACCTGCGTTTATGCCATGGTTATAATTGCTTAGAACGCGAACTTTGGAGAAGCATTTCTAGATTGTTGAATCACGGAGCATCGTTTAAATATTTTCACGGACGCATCGAACTCTGTTCTGGATAAGCGTGTCATCGCGTACTCTGCTCTCATTGCAATTAAAACCAAGCGCCTACTTTTCTACAGGATGTTGTATCGCTGAACACTTTATCTAGCAGCGGTTTTCTAATGATTCCTTCAAAACCGAGAATCAGCGGTTCTCTTCGACACGGTTCAGTTATTGAAAAGCCTACTAATTGGCTACCGGTAAATAAGCTATTAAGCGATCGTTAATTCTTCGCGTCAGTACCGATTTAAATTACGACAGTGTTTTTCCTCAACAGCACAAATATCTCAGCCAGTGGTTATAAAATTGCAAATAAGATAGCCGCGATTCTTTGAATTAACATGAAAAATCTCAACGGGAATTAAAATTGAATAATATGCCTTATATCGGACGCAAATATTAGACGCGCATTTCGAAAGGTGTAACACGCCGAAATACTGCAGTCGTTCACTGCGGTCGCCGTGTAGAAATCATTGGCCGTCACGGCGCGGCGCGGCGCGGCGCGGCGAGGTCCTCGGTGCAACTCTCGCGGATGCACCACGCTGCGAGATCCAGGTGCGTTCCGGCGGGCCTTACCAGCCTCTCGTGGCACACTTCCCCAATTCTCGCATTGTTCTTCATCCGCATACATACGCTCGAAATAAATCTTTTTCGGGTAGGGGGGCGGCGGAGGAGGAGGAGGCGGCGACGGCGACGGCGGCTGCAGGCGTGCGCGCACCTCTGGCCTCGTGACCGGACGGTAATTGCAATCGCCTCTTTCGTGGGAGGGCCGTGGGTAATTGATAATTAAGCGGGCGTCGTCTACCGGCCGGAGAACCGAATTTAACGACGTTGTTCCCCCGCCGTGTTAATAATACGATAACTCATCGTAACGGATTAACTTGGCCTGCATCCCCGCGCCGAGTGTCCGTCACCGACCAAACGGTTACTGGAATCGTGACCGAGAATCCTCCGGCGACATTAAACACCGATCTTGGAACACCTTGGACCCTCGCTTCGTCCCAATTGAATCCCCATTGAATCCGTGTTATTTACCTCGACTTTTACCTTCGCGATTCTTCACCATTAAAATTCTATTTCGCAATTACGACGTGAAATCAAGGTACGGTGTTTTCGAAAACGTCAAACTATTGTTCATCGATATTTTTTCTATGGAATGCTTTCTTTTTTCACCTTTTTTCAGAAGCTAAAGCCTTTATGTTTATTTAATCTGTGTTTTCGTGAAGAATTTTTGGGAAGGCAGAGGTATCACTATTTAGAGTCTAGTTGCATTACTAAAGATAATCGTCCGTGGAGGTGCAAGTAGAGACACAAATGCTCTATGCAATGGCTATATCGGAGACTTCGATGCCAGGCGAACGATGACGTTGCTCCAGATTATATGTACTCGAAGAACCACGCGGATTTTTAGGTTGCAACGAAACGTGTAAATTAACAAGATCTAATTTATAAACATTTGTTGAATTCTAATTTCCGAATGAAAATTGAAAGTTGAGAATTTTCGGAGGGATTCGCAGGCCCAGTCATTAGCATCGCGATGCTTTGTCTCGAGTCCGCGCGAAAGAGGTCGCAGCTATTTTTATTCGACTGTATAAAAGTGAAAATGATGTGCCCCTAAATATCCCGAAGTGCTCGTCGGCCGAAAAAACTGTCGAGGGCGTAAAAACGTGGCAATAATTGACAAAAGTTGCCGGGTCGATCGTATCTCGAGCATGTAACGATTACCATTCGACGTTCGAGAGGCGTGGAACGAGCTCTCGACGCGCTGTTTCGCGTCCCGACTTCCGCGCTGTTTCGCGATCCACGAGCCTCGGAGCAACGCGATTCGCTTTCCGCGACGCGTTTCGCAATGGCATACGCGACTTTTGACGAGAAACGCGCGATGCTCTTCGAAAGTGATCGTCGAACGCTGGGTAAAAATACGCCGTACCGGCGAAACGAAGCGGATATAAGAATACCGTGGTGCCGCGTGTCCGAAATAGCCTAAGCCGAGTCATTTTCGGAGTCGCCTTTTTTTAACTTCGCTCGGATCGCGGCTAACGACTTCAACATTTTCGAGATTGTTCGTTGATCGCGCGTTATCCGCGAAGAGTCGAAGGAGATTTAGGTTTTTGAAGGATCTTGATCGATTTAGAAGAGAATTTCTCGGGCCTTCGGGTATTCGGAGTCTTTAAGGGTTGGCTCAACCCTTTAAGGAAGATTGATGTCTACACGAACATTCTCTTTCGCAGCGTTGCAAGAAAACGTATGGAAAATATTTTTTAAGAGATCATTTTTGAAAGTATTCCTCGCAAAATTATGTTTATGTCTCGGGGCTACAGCATACGATAAATCAGTTTTAAAAATATTCACGACCGGAGAAATATTTATCAAAATCGCAAACGACTAACGATTATCACCATTTTGCCTAACCACTTGTTTTCAATGTTTTCTCAAAAATATGATCTTTGTCCTATATTACTAGCGATTGCTGGCCGACAGTCTCGGAGACGAGTGACGATAAATCTTTTTCAAAAATATTCCCGAAAATAATATTCATCAAACTCGTACATGAATAACTGGCATACTCGAAACTGTTCTAGCTCGTATTTCTCAAATTCAGTTATCGATGTACGCTTTACTGATTTATTTTCGCCGAAGCAACGCCGGCATCTATAATACAGTGTTGTTGCAGTTCTTGCGTTACCGTACCAAGTTCAATGAAATAGGCACTGCACCTGCTTGCAGTTGATGCGCAGATATGCCGTGAATACGATAAAATAGTCGGAGTCCATTCAGGATTACAGATCTCTAAACGCAGAAAGCAGATACTTGATATGTATGCGAGATTAAATCGTTACGAAATATCCTTTGTTAAACCTTTATAATACGCTGGTACAACACTAGGATGCGATTCGCACAACGATGATAAATCTATGTGCAAAATAACGTAGATTAAATAATACTATACAGTTTAAAAAATTCTTGTACGGGTGTTTATACAAGGAAAAGTTACGTTGCACCATTTTCTAAATTAGTAATCGCATAGCATAAAATTTATCGGTAAAAATCAGTTATCAATTTCAATATCTCTTACACAATTTTCGTGTGTTTTACTATATTAAATAAATGTCAGCCTTCTGCGATAATTTGCTAAATTTTCGTTCCATAAAATCTGCAGCAATAAAATGAAATTATTTGCTTTAATTGGTTACCGCTTGGCGGATAAGTATGTTCGAATTTCTGTCGATCCGAGTGCGATGGGTTCGGCGAAACAACGCTTTCCATAACGGCGAGGCGCGCTTCGAGTTTCCGGTGTTCGGTAACAGCATAATAAGGAGATCGTCTCTCTCGGGGACACGATTTGCGGGCGTGGATCTAGCCGGTATCACCTGGAGTACCTGGAGGATAGAGCTCGGGCAGCGTGTGTGGGTGTTCCGCGCGAGTTGAAAACTGTTTCGGTCCGGCCACTACCTGACGAAGCCAGACGAATGAAAGTGGTGTGTAACGCGATACACGGGGGAAAGGTGGAATATCTCGGTTACGTTGAACCCGGCCAGGAATCAACGAAACTGGTCAATGGGGCCCCCTCGTCTTGCCCACGGTGTATCGGCGCGGCGGCGGCAGGCATATTCAGCCGCTGCGGGTTCGCGACTTCCGGTTCGCGAAAGTCGCTTAACGACGATTTCGATCATCTTTTCTGCGCGGAGACGTTGACTCTAATACTCGCGCGCCGCTCCCGAGAGCCGGCCGTCGTCCACGAGCTAAATCTAGTTTAAGTAACGCAATAAAAGGTAGAGAAAATTCACTCGGGATCGAGGATTAACCGTTTCTGATACGAGGTTTCTCTCATATCTTCATTTGACGCTGTATACACGGTGGTCCGCAAATCCGCGACACTCCTCCGTCGGCTTTGAAGAAAACGGCCGACGCCGCGGCGAGGCGGCGCGTATGCAAATTTTCGCTGCTATCGAACGCTGGAATTTATTCGCGCGAACCGTCTTCCATCTGCGGGAATCGCCGTGTTAGTCCAGGATTTTAACCCTTTCAGTGGTTTATCTCGGCTGCGAAACGCGCGCTCGTACGGTTAACTTTATCTTAGAAAGCGGGCGCGTTTGCCGCGAAATTCAAATAAATCATGATAAGGCGAGCCATCATAAAAGCCATCTTTTTCCTGCGAGTATACTCGATGGGAACATCCAAAGGGTTCAATGGCATTATCTATTTTTTTCTTTCTCGCTATTTTTAAATCCCGCGGGATTCCTCGTCCGACCAGCTGGTCCGAATTGTTTCCGAATAAATCGATCGCGCGCTTCGCCGTTGTTAGAATCGACGCAGATTTACGAGCCATCCTGTATATTGATAAACACGGCGTCCCTTTCTTTTTTAGACTTTCTAAGCACGTACATCACACAGGTGAAATGGACCGACATTTGTTTTTTGCCGATCGTGAAAAAGTGATCGTTCTGCACTGGCGAATGATGCAGAGATATATATTCTCCGAGGTCGTAAAGTAGAAATAATGCGACATGGTGTATACTAATTGGTTCCAGCACGAATGGATCATTCGTTCGAGAAAATCCGACTTTAAAAAGTTTATGCCAGTTCAAGGGAAAGCCTTGCGGACGTTAACAAATTAAGAAAACGCGATCTTCTACATTTAACGTTGCTTTATGCGCCTTCGATTAACGCACCTGGGCGGTTTAGTTTTAGTCGTTGCCTCGAATCTAGTAGCCACGAAAATTGCATGGACCAATTTTTATAACGCAATAACGCGTCCCCTGCTTCGACTCTTCCACCGATCGATAACGAAGCCTATTGCAAAAAACATTTTGCAGCGTTAACACAGCTGCTATCTCGCATCGTTAATATCGCGGCTCTCGCCTGTGCCTCTTACGGAGCAACTTCTCCAAAGATTAATTAACCCACGGACGAAGTGCGTCGCGTAAAAGAACTATGAAGGTCCGTGGCAGGTCACACGAAAATTTATCGCCGTTTCGTGAAAGTCGTCTCGGTGTCATCAATGACAGTTACCGTTGTCCGATCGGGAACGAGAAAAGGGGAAAGAAGACGAAGGAGAAGAAGAAGGAGCAGAAGAGGACAAAGAAGAAGACGAAGGCGAAGAAGAAGAAGACGTGTCGAGCGCGTAGAATATACGAGCGGTGGACAGATGATTGCGCTTGCGGATCGGCCGGGTAATTAACAATAAGAGGACGCGACCGCACGCGGAAGGAACGGAGCTCGACGGGCCACGGATGGTCCGCGGCTTGTCCACGGATGGCCGACGGATGGTGGGCGGGGATGACTTTCAGAAATTTCGATTTTAGTGCCGGGCAGAGAGGCCTCGGATCGAGTTGTAAACGTCCGGGCGCTGCGATTTTATGAAGAGTCATTCAGCTTTTCCCTCCCGCGGCAATAAAACATTTCCTGAGCGTGAGTATTAACTGCTGGTAATCGGCCCGCCGTAAATCTTCCGACGCCGCGCGCGTCCGCGTCCGCGTCCACGTCCGTACGGGCTGCGCCTGTTTAGGAAATCCACCGCGGATCTCCGCCATCTCCGTCTTTCTTTTGTTGCGCAATCCGCGGTCCGAATAGGTGAACGCAGGTGGATGAAACTGGGACGAGACTGGACGACGCTCGTTTCGCGGTTCGCACCGAGCCGGTGAAATCGGTCTTATTCTGGAATCGGACGATCCGATCGGACGGCGGACGTGTTAGCACTAAACGACCGGTTTGTGATTTTATAATTGGATATATCTTTTTATTCCGGCACGCATTATTATCAAAACTGTGCGACCTCTTTATTTGCTAAAGACAGAAAATTGTCGACGAAAACGAGAGGTCGGTATTCGTCTTTTCCGCGTCGAAGAAGAACGAGGAAGTGTTTCTTATCAGTTCGATGTTGATACTACAGAATATAACATTTCCCGCTGATCTTGCAGAGATATTCGCTTTTGATATTCCAAATTATTTCCGTCGCTGACGATTGTGTCCGTTCTGGAGCCTACTCTTGTGAAACAATGTCCGAGCGTCAGAATGAATAACAGAAGATATCCAACCGAGCTTATCGTCGATCCCGTATAGTATTACAATTTAATACAATCTGTACGTAGTTTATTGCTGTTTCGTTCTTCTCCGATGCAGTGGTCCGCGCGCCGCAACTTCCACTTACTGTTCGCCAAATTACCGGGGCGCTCGATTTAAACGGAATGATAATATCGAGTTTCTCTGAAATTTCAAATGGTTTACGCTCGTTAGATCGCGGCGACGCGGTATAATGATAACAATTCAGTCTGTCACCCCGTTTCTCCTCTCGCGTCGCATCCATCGCTCGTTACAGCACCGGTGAGTTACTGTTACTGCTTTCGCGAGAGGGTTGGGAGGGAAAGGTGAGCTCGGTGGAAACGGTATCGCTCTAAAACTAGGAGTAATAACACTGTAACTCATTGTCAGTGGCCGAGTAATAACAGTGGCTTCCCGCGGAGGCGGTGGCGCGCCATTTTCGTGGAAACGTGTCTCGGACGCGAGCAACGAGCGAAAACGAGAGGAACGATAGTACATCTTATCGATCCTCGGTGGATAGACCTGCAGATGCTGCGCAAAATCGACCTATCGATTCGAAAAATATCCATAAAGTATGCCGATCCCCATTAGCAGCTGCTGCGAAATTCGCGATGAATTTTCGTGGAAAACTTTCAAGCATCTACTTTAATTTAATTCATTTAACTCTTGATTTAATTTTTATTTTAATTGTTATATATATCGCGATTCAAAGTAATTTTTATATAAGATTCAACATGGTAAGATACAATTCCATATAAATCATATCTAAATAAATAGCATGCTTCGAGTGCAGAGCTAACAGTTGGACTGTTTCGGGTCACGCTTATTCATTTTCGTGGAAACCGCGCAGTCGCCGCATTCGATTCGATCACTCGTCATCGATCAATGCGTTTCCCCTTATCATCGTTTCGCTAACGGCTAAAATAGACGGCACGCGAAACCGACTAACTGTGAATCGCGCACGACGCACGGTACAGTTATCGCGTCAAACGCCGTCGTAAAAATCCCTCGGCGCTCCAAATTGAAAGATGCGTCGAAGCTACGCGGACGGAACGTCGAGGAATCATTTTCCTAGAGGAACGGAGAATCAATTTTCGTTTTAGACAGCTACCACCAATTACGGTCTCCATTGAAACTTGAGTATCCACTTGGTTCCTGTCGCCGCAGCCGGTCGTTACCGACGGTAGCGTTTTTTCTCATCGGTCGGCTATGCCGCTGCACGCCGAGGTACGTGCACTTGGCAGCTACATTGTACGGGTTAGTCAGTTGCATAAGACGACCGAAGAGGAGGCCGTCCGCGGGTACACCATGACGTGGCTCGCCGGAGGATTTTTCTGCTTCCACCGTTGTCCCTGAAAGCTTCTTCCGTAACGAAACAATGCCCCTTTTCAAGGGCAGCCGTCTCACGCTTAGAAATACCAGTCACGTGCTCTATTACACGGCAAGATTCTAATTAGAGGGAGAATGGAGAGAGAGTAGCTGGATGTCGGAGAGGAGAAATTTTTCTTGATGACGGGGGACACGACCGTAGCCCGTCGCCGCTTCCGAGGGGTCTCAACCGTAAGATTCATTCTCCGCCGTGACGCTTCGTTGTTTCGTGCAATCGGAAATTATCGAGAAAATTAACGGAAAATTAGACCGCGAGACTGCCGCGCTCTAAAGTCGTCGGAGTTGTAATTGGTCCAATTTGGTTGGACGCGGGACCGGTTAATTGAGTTTCGCTTTTGTCGCGTGTACTCCACGGGATCTTTGTGCAAAATGAAAATGATCTTTGCAACGAACAAGAGTCGAATAGACGTCCTTAAATTTTTTCAATAATTTCACTGCCTCAAGTCACAGCTACCCGCTTTTATTAGAAACGCGTTAAGTCCAGTTCCTGGTCGATCGATTAGAAAACTCGAACCGGTCAAAATCGGACGCAAAAAGTCTGCAGCGCTTAACATGGTCATCAATTATCGCGAGCAGCCCTTGTCGACTCGATTTAGACAATGATCTCAATGACCGAGAGTGGTTATTACAGTTGCCGGTGATGTTGACAGATTTCTATATTCAAGGAGGTTTAGGAACGGTGCGCACGGCGGTTCCCGGTCACCGTAAGAGATAATGACCGCTTCTGTCCTCTCGGCGTATCATTATTTCCCCCGCGAGGGTACGCGCGTCCTTTCCTCGGAGCAATGACAAACAGAAGTAATTTGAATGTTAGCTAGCGCGATCGTTACACGGGCTTACATAGACTTCAATTTTCCACGGGGCATAGCACGATGTTTAGGGGTAATAAAGCCGCTATGGGCCGTTTTAATACTGTAACGGGGTGTTGCCAAGCTGTTCCGCTGTCGCGAACAATTTTATCGCGCCGCTATTCCTCTCTAAAACTCCCATAAATGCCCGCGGACACGCACTCGCCGGTCAAATTAATTTCCGCGGCGTGCGTCATTCCCCGGATGCGAATTTCCAAGCGCGCCGTCTTCCTCGAAACGCTGCGATCGTTAATTGAACGTTGTAAATTCAAGTTTCTCGAATTGTCAAGATTTATTTAGCACGCGCAGATTTTTCGAATGCCACGGAACGTAGAAATTAACGAGACTAGCGGCATCTTTCTTCTCCTTCGACAAGCAATCTTTCCTTTGATCCTGATTTTTCTAAAATGACGTATCGAAAGAAGACTTTCCCCAAAGATCGTTAGCCTGGTTATTACAAATTCTCAAACGTTATCGCCTCTTCGATCGATCACCGTGTAATATGCCTGTGGCAATAATTAATTTCCATTTGCCGGTCGACTCGGCAACGCTCGACAGCGACTTCGTACGACGTCTGCGCGTGATACTCTTTCATTTGTCGTTCTCAATTACACCTCCGTTTTGCACCTAACTAACGACTAAAAGTCTGAGAAACCGAGACGCAAACTTTAGTCGAAGTAAATCTAGGAAAGAATAGATATTGATCCCGATCCAGAGAAGAATGACCAAGAGATCGAGTTTCGCACGCGGAATGGGAAACGTAGCGAGCACGGATTGAAATAGGACCGGTTACAGGTTGCAATTGGTGTGCACCGGCGACGCATAAAGATCGTCGGACCAATGGTAGCAAATTAATGAAACGGTGGGTTTAATGGTGGGCAGGTTGTGTAGCGGGAACAATTGGATCGCGCTAGCAGCCGCGGAACGGGAAACGACAAAGCGGAATCGAGCAATCGCGGGTCACATTATTAGCAGAGAATATCGGTATCCGCGAAAGCGAATAGCAGCGGATCGTTATCTGGCGCACGGACACGGCGGAACATAACTTGACCGAGACGACCGTCGCTTATCCCGTGGGATCGCGTGGGCGTTAAAGCGCGTGGTTCTCGCCCACCTGAATCGATTTCAAATGGACACCACGACCGTCCGAGGCTCGTTTCGTCCTATCCGAGTGTCCTGTTAACGGTCCCGTCGCTAAAAAAGTACACCCGATCCCTTTTTACCCCTGCCCTTTTACGACTTTCCGCGTGTCCGATTCCGAGGCTGCCCGCGCAGCTCGCGTCCTCGATAATCATTAACTCGGATATTTGAATCGTTAATTAAACCGCCGAACGGTGGCTCCGCTCTCGGTGGATCAACTTTTTATTTTCAATTACACGGCCCCCGGTCGTCGCACCGCGCCGATTCGATTGCGGACGCTCCGCCGCGGAACAAGCCTCTCTCGACATTTATTTTTCTTGCGGGACGTTTATCGAGCTGCCCGATAATTATAGTAATCGGACCGAAAAGGGGACCCGGATCGGGAATATATTTGCGAATGTTTGGTGGCTGGCAATTAGTAGACCGCGGATTTCGAGCGTTCGTGACATAATCGAATCTGTGAAATGCCAATCTGTGAAGTAATTGCGAGGATTTCAGAGTTTCCTTGCAGAGTCTCGTTTCGTTTCCGGGAATTGAGTAATGTGGAACCAGAGATACTTGTTTTCTCGATCGAACGAAAATATTAACAAAGGCGACGTCGAGCTGGACGACGAGAATTAATTCGGTATTTGCTATTGCTTTCGGGAACGAGTGACGAAACGCGATCACGTTTATTCTAAGTTTCCAAGAATTAACCGTAAACCGAGGCATAGTGTTACATGGCTGCCAATTAAAGTTGGTCAGCGGAATGCGCGATAATGTTTGTAATTGGGTGTTTTCCTCGAACGCGCAACTCCTTGTGGAACAATTTTATGCGAACTTGGCCTATCCTTGCATTCGTATTAAATTCAAAATTTGCGCGGACGATTCCATATTTTGATCATAATAATTTAATAAAATCTTATCTATAAAATCAAATAATATAGATTATTAATATTGAATTTGTTTCAACGTTATTTCTTTTTTCATTATGGTAACAGTCGAAGGAAGAGGATAACTGCTAATGAAACAATACTGGTAAAGGTCAAATCTACTAGGTTTATTTAGTAGATTCCTAAGTAAATAATTTTTCTACAACCAAGAGTATCAATAGCATACAAACTTTAGATATCAATGCTGTTTAAAAAAAAAACAGACTTCCATTTACAATCGACCTCTAAATAATTAGTTGAACAATACTTGTCAATCCGTCCCGACATTGTCGAGCCAACAGAACAATCGGTGCCATTTGTTGTCAAAATAGTCGTCCAGATGAAGTCATCGTGTAATCAGTTTGTCGGTAATGGGTTGCGCGGCTTTTCCAGGAATTGTTGTGGTATTCGCCGCGCGGAACACACGTTGCCCCATACGAGCGTTACCTTCGCGCCATTTCATAACACACGACTCGTCTCGTCTCGGCTCGGCTCGTCTCGGCTCGGCTCGGCTCGGCTCGGCTCGACGACGCGGGGCCATTACGTCGCCGGTGCGTGTGGGCCCCGCGTTGCACAATCCGATGCACTCGCGTCTCGACGCCTCGCGCGCGCAATTCCGGCATCGCGAATACAATCGATCGATAAATATTTATGAACGATCGGAACCGCGTTATCACGCACGCCCCTCGACGCGCCGGCCCGCATCATTGTCATCGCGGACGTCCTGTCACCGAAATCGTCACAATGGCACCGGGTGTCGCCTGCCTCCGCTTGAGAAATCGTTAGACGATCCGACGGGCCAACGAGGGTCAAACGCGGAGCAGAATTTATGATCCGTTTATGCTGATTTCGAGTCTCGTTGCTCCTTTTCGGCGCGCGTCTAGCTCGTCCTATTTCGCTCGTTTCGCCGCCATTTTAACGCGATCCTTTTGTCCGAACGTTGAAAAATGATCTGTCGAGATGGAGGGCGTACGATTAATACCCTGAGAAGAACATTTTATCTTGCTCGTCTAGGGTGCCATTTTTGTTCGAAGGTCGTAGGTCGAACTGTGTTTTACCGAATTGCTTCTTATGAATTGTAACGTTACTTGCGACTAATTGGATGGCGTAATTCAGGTGTCATTAAAACGGCAAGCGAGCAAGTATATTTACCGTTCTCTATTAGCATCTTCAAGTTCTGGTTTTGTTTGAGTATTTGGAATATTTAATCGAGCTTTGAGTAATACAGAGCCACTCGGGCGATAGTCTCCGAGGTATGGGAGACCGTTGGCTCGTGTGCCGCTAGTTTCGGATAGTTGCGGCGGGTACCTAGGGATTAATGACGCGGGGATGCCTAAGAAATTGAAACATCGACGCGTATGAAAATGAAGAAGGCGGCTTTCACGCACGGTTCGCGGTGCCTCGTCGTGTTTCTTTGGCCTTTATTTACGAGCACGTTACACGCAATGTTAATTCGACAGATTTGACCGTAAATAACGACCGTAAATACCTGGCCGACGGAGTATATATTTATCTCCGGCTATAAAATTCAGTCCCGCCGGATGTACCGTGCTTCGCGGAGATGCCTGGAATTTGCCAGCGCACCTAGCCTAGGGAACAAGATTAACGCGGTGAATTTCGTCTGGCCGTTTCTCCTCCGATGCGTGTATCCTGTACCCTGTACTCTGTACTCTGTATTTCATACCGCGTGTACCGCGTCTATCGTCTACGAATTCGCGAAAATCCGCGCCGGACACCACCGTCGATTTTCGATTATTTTCACGCAAGAATCGATGACTCGGCCGCGATCCCTTCTACGAAAGCTCTCAATGAAAATCTGCCTGCAACCTCGGCGCCGTTACGTAACCGGCCGTTGTAACTGGAATAGCGAACGCGCATCAGCTTCATGCGAACTTTAATTTGTGACTCGTAAATGTACCGTTGTTTCCAGGCTCGCGTAAAAATGATCGGTCGCTGCTTTTTCTTCGTCGAATCAACGCTGGATGTTCCATTTTCGAAGTAGAACAATCGTAAATCTAGTCGACCATTAGCTTTTATTACACGCATCATTTTCGTTTTCCTTCTCGAATTTATGCTTCCGCGAGCTGGATCTCCAAACATTTTTATCGATTCGCAAACAGCTAATTCGAGGAATTTTTCGCGAAGTTGTGTCTCTAGGTTCGTAAAACCCGCGAGTCGATTGTACATTTTCTTTTGGGGATTCGCATAATTCTTCCCAACAGCCGACTGTCTCAATTCCCGTATCAATCACGTGGCCTAGCCACCATGTGGCCCTGCGTTCCGTCGTCTCTCCGTCATCGTCCTCTCCTCTCGTCTCCTTGACGTCGACGACGACGAAGAAGACGAAGACGGAGAATAAAAATAGATAAATAAGAATCCGTGTCTCGTCGGATGACAGACGTCCGCGACGGGTTTCCATGGACCGATCGCGCCAATTATAGTCACCGCGGATGCCACCCGGCGTTTAGCAGATCGGGAAGGGTTCACGGCCGCGTTCACCTTCGTCGAACCCGCGAGACTAATGCGCTTAGACCTTCCTATATAGCGATCCCGATGATCACGATCCCGTCGATCCTGTTCCCCGGTAATAATTACCGGCTGGCTGTCAGTGCCGGGTCAATGGGAAACCATTGGAACCGCCACGAGAATCGACAGCTTCCGCGGGTCGTTAAACCTGAAACGTTCTCGCCGCGCCGCAGAGCCGCCGAGCCGCGCCGTCGCGGCCGCGGCCGCTCTTTTCGTCGTGATCGATGCATTAGCAATTAGAACTGCCCTTTCAGCCATGGAATCCTTCGTTCGACGATATACCGGCTCTCAAATCTGATCTTTATGCCCGAGGTACGATCGATTATTCCAAAAGCAACCCCATTAATTATGCTGTTCAATCGTTGACCAACAGCTCGCGATTATTCCAACGATTTCCATGGAGAAGTATATGCCACGCTTGGAAAATACAATTCGGATGCGAATTTTTATGCGAAACTGCCTTGTTCAATTATTCAATAGAATGTCTTTATTTATTAGTATATTTGCTAGTCAATTTTAGTTCTTGTAGATTCGGTTATGCTCGCCTGTAAAAAGCACGAGTAATAATTTTTAATAATTAATTGTCACTTTAATTCGGAATAAAGTACAAGGTTTCCCTTTAAAGTACAAAATTACCCGAATAGCACAGACCTAAAATCTAACATAAAATCTAAACAATTTTGGACACACCCACACAATAGTTTCACGTAATCACACGCGTTTCTGAACTCGCACACACCCACCGGGATTTGCAAAACGCGTGGCAATAGCACACGAGAACGTTCTCCAACGATCCAGGCGCAATTGCGGCTTTCATTTTCTAAACACATGCAACTTCTCTGTTTCTAAAACCGACTGAAATGGTCCCAGTGACCTTAATTGAACTCCGATTTGCAAACGGAGATTATGAGAGCTGTAGTTAGCGACCGAACAAGGTATAGCCAGGCGGCGCGGCGCTTTGCTCTAAACTCGTAAGAGAAATTTCACGATGCCGCGGTATTTTTCGGAGCCCCTGATTTCACCATTAAGGGAAAAACGGCTTATGCAGCCACCGCGTAAAAGTGCCGATGCCTAACAAGCTTGTTTCCGTTCCGCGTTGTTCACGGCGGCTAATTATCGCGCACATCTTTTTGCACGCTCCGATAGCCGTGAGAACCTGGATACAAAAGTGTCCGGCGATACACGGCGTTTCAGTATTTCAATGTCCGCTTCGGTCTTCGAGTGCGATTGAAAATTAGCGGTCCTCCGAATACCTCTGAGGGTATACAGAATTTAATACGGGGCATTTAATTGGAGGAATTTAATATAGAGATTCTTAATTGAAGCATTCTTTGTAAATTTAATGTGGAGACTTTTAATATGAACTATTTAATATGAAGCATTTAATATGAAGCATTTAATATGAAGACTTTAATATGAAGCATTTAATATAAGTATTTAATATGAAGTATTTAATATGAAGTATTTAATATGAAGACTTTTAATTGAAGCATTTGATATGGAGAATTTAATATAAAGACTTTTGGTACGAACTATTTAACGTAAAGCATTTAATACGAAAATATAACCTTCTTAATTGCCAAGAATTTTAACAAGTCTGAAGCAATATAACAGTATCCTTAAAATGTGTTGAGCTTCCGGCCGATTGATGTTTCTAAAAGATTTCGCAGCGTAAAGTTTTGCACGGCGAGTTCCGTATAGCGGCACGAATAGAAAACTGTTCGAAATTGTCGAAAGTCGGCATCGCTGGGAATCGTCTGAAAAGTGCTGGTTACCCGGCACTCGGAGGACGATTAATTACCGAGGTGGCCCAGCATGGAGCCACCGACCGAGCAGGAAGAAGCGAAACGGTCTTTCCACTTGTACGACCACTGGAAACAATCGAAACTCCTTCTCGGAAGTCTTTTAGCATCGGCGATCGGTCGGAAGGTCAGAGGTGAGGCTGCGAGCGTGCCTCGAAAATAGAACGTATCCACGGCGGTTAGATAGCAGTTTAACCGTTTCTATTTCAATTATCGCGACGGCGGCGGCGGCGGCGGCGGCGGTTCTGGCTCGGCAATTTGCTGGGTTTAATCGTCGCCGGATCGCCGGATCGCCGGCACGAATTTATAATTCGTAATGTCTCGAGCGGAGAGCAAAGTGAAACGTCCGTCAGATCTAGATCGGAACTTTCCAGCCGACCGCTCGTTACTGGAATGTTGATTAACGTGTTAATTAACCGGCGCGGTGCGAGCCGAGTCGAGCCGACTCGAGCCGAGCCGGAAAAGAATCGACACCCCGACGGACGACGAGACGCGTTTTCCACCTTCCCGGTGGAAAAATGCCGAATAAAAGGAAATCCCGTGGCGCGCACTCGGCGCGGCCCGCGCGGCGACCACCGGAAACAGGTGGATCGAATTTTGACCCCGAAAGTGAAATCGAACTTCTTCCTCTTTCGGCGCGAGGGAAAACTGGCTCGCTGCCGGCCGACATGCCACTTACGTAAGCCGTAAACCCGGGGAAAAATTCGCTGTAATTATCGGCCATTTTTTTCGGACTTTCTAAAGCGGCTAGGCGTCGCCTCACGGTGAGCCGAGGCGAGGCGAGGCGAGGCGAGGCGCGACGATGAGCATGGTAATTGAGCAATTTGGTACGGGACCCGGCCGGAACTAAGAAACCCGACTTTTGCTCGCCCGTCCGCTGAACTACTTCTTTTTCTAGGGCACTCCGAGAGCCTTCTTTTACTTTCTTTGCCACCGAGTAGAGCGCTTGCTCCTTTCGCGTAGGTCAGCAATCTTTTTAAATAGCTTTTCGGCCGCTTCTTTCGTAAGATCCTCTGATTCGTAACGCGGAGTTTTTGCTCACTTTCGCGGCATTTTTATGGGCGACGTAACAGTCGAAACTCTAATGCATGCCATGGTGAACATTTTCTAAAGTTGCGTCTTTCTGCGAGCGTATTCAGATCTATTTATAATCAGACTATCCGACGGGATTATGTAGAAATGCAGCAGCGGCTGCAACAAGTTAACCGTACCTTAGCCACTTTTCACCTTACATAATTTCTCTATTCTCGAAGTCAGAGGTACACTTCGTACGATCGCAGATTCTATTAATACGCGAAGTATAATATATAATATCAGGGAACTGCTAATAATCTATTAACCCTTGAATGGCTGGCGCCGGGGCCTGTTTCAACCCCGAAGTTGCAAACGTTCCATTCTAATTTTGCCTTTTAAAAAATGTCCGCCCTTCAAAGGTTAAACGTAGAACAATTTCGAACAATTCGACGGGTTCGCGATTACGATGTACCGATTATGTTTCCTTTTTTAAAAGAATTGGAGCGCGCCAACGTTTCGCGGGTTAATAAAATGGTGTTCGTTGGTTGTTCTTTCAGGAAAATGGTTGTCTTTACTCTCACATCCGGTGGGGCGAGGCTTTCGTGGTCGTTTACAGCGTGACGTGTAAGCGAAGCTTTCAGGAAGCCCGTGGACTGCTCAAGCAGCTCGCTGATTTACGTCTACCATCCTATTTCACCGCCCTGTTGCTTGGCAACAAGAGAGATCTGGATCATGCTCGGTGAGTGTTAAATCAAGTTCCTAGGAGATTAGCAACCGGCCGAATTAAAGGTCACATTCTCCGTGGAAATCGGCAAGATTTACTCGACGGTGCCGCAGCGCCGGGTTGATTGGATTATTCGAACGTTTCGCGGAATTCCGCGTGCCTTCAAGGTCACGCGAAGGTCGTCTCGCACAATTCCGTGGACTCATTTCGCGGGAATTAACGGGAACCCGCGTTTCTAATTGAAAACGGCTCCACAGCCGATCGCGAATTTCGTTCTGTGCCACTTTCCACGAGAATTTCATTCGACGTTGTCGCTTTCGTCAAGGTCGCCCGAAATTATCGCTGTTCTAATCTATTCTAACGTCACATTTGATAAAGCCGTGTCGCCTCGGATGAAATGCTGGCGGCTCCTCGAAGTCTAACATCACGTTTCGATTACAATAATAGCTGGCTTTCCGTTTTTTTCCAAGTACGACAACTTACAAGAAAGCCGAAATCGCTTTTGCAACAACCCAACGTATACCTTTAACCTTTTGACCTTTTGTATTTGTCCTGAAATTATTTTATCCGTGCAACACTCTCAGAAACAACATACCTTGTTGCTTATCAATAAGAGAAAATGAAATCTATGAAATTGATGACTGGGCCTGCGGAATCTCAGCCTCGAGACTTCCTCGAGAAAAAGTATTCAGTCCCAGCGAAGCCTTTCGGCTCAGAGTATTCAGCAGTCAAAGGGTTAATTAGTATAAGCGTGTACCTCGATGTTAAAAGGCAGGTTACACGCGCGCGAATTCGTCCGAACTTCGGCTGTCTCGTCGGTCCTGACAAGTAGGTCATCTTGCGAGACTCGAAGACCACGAATCCCTGTCACAGTGATCGATCAAAGGGTGGAACGTCAACATTGACCATGGTGTCAGTCATTTGGCAAACGCTGAGCGCTTTAACTCGGAGCTACAGTCTTCTTTTCAGAAAGCAGTCGCCGATCGAGACGCGCGATGCGCTACACTGAAATCCGAAGCCCGACGGTCGCCACAAATCATCGATCGCCTCCTTAGATTAAAAAGGAAAGAAGCCTTAAACGCTCCTCGTAAATGTTAATGACGAACTTCCACGGGAAAGCGAGCTCATCGGAAAAGACAACGACGAACTTCAGCGGCAACCTCGTCGTACATACTAACGACAAACTTTTATCGGGCAACGACCTCGCTATAACGATGCGACCTCGTCGCAAATCTCGACTCGTTCACCGAGATTCAGTGCGATTTTAATTAAGCTTTAATTTGTTGATGACAATAACGATAATATGACACATTCGCAGTTAACATCGTAACATTTAAAACGAGTTTATACCAAAAATTCGCTGATACCGTATCAATTTTAATGTTAGCTTTTTGACCTTTATTGTAGAAATGAACGCTTATATATCGTATAAACTCCTATATATAAATGTAAATAAACAATAACGACGGACCTCCGTAAACGACCTGAGCACAAATAGAGGACGAACTTCCGTCAGAATTGCCATCATCCGAGCAGCCCCTACGGAGGATCTGAGGAAAAAGTTAAGATTACCGAGGCTGACGAAAGAAGAAGCGTAATAACCGAGGGCCTCGTCCGTTCCGTCCAAGGACATTTTTCGCGAGAAAAGCATTAGCGGTGCAGCGGGACGGTTCCGGTGCGGTCGAGCTGCAGCGGGTCTAAAATCAGTCGACGGCCGACGCTCGGCGACGGCGACGGCGACGCAAGGATGGTCGGCTCGGAACGTCGCCGTCCGGAGCCAAGTCGGCCAAACGAGGCGCGTAAACAGATCTGTCGGTGCGGCGATCGCGTGAACGGTTTCTAGGTGAGCGACCACTCGACCACTACCGGGTGTCGTGCTCGAAACGGTCTCTGGTGTCGGGGAGTGCGGTCGGTGTGGCGCCTCGTTTCGCGTTTCACGCCGCCGCTCCGCACCGCCGCTCCGCGCCGCGCCGCGTCGAT
This sequence comes from Augochlorella aurata, assembly GCA_028455555.1. Classification (NCBI taxonomy): domain Eukaryota; kingdom Metazoa; phylum Arthropoda; class Insecta; order Hymenoptera; family Halictidae; genus Augochlorella; species Augochlorella aurata. The sequence goes on along the minus strand of CM052153.1, from coordinate 893,428 downwards.
CCGATCCGATTCGATCCAGCCCGCGTCACGGATCGATCGTCGTCCCGATCGGCTCGAGCGGATGCGCGGCCGAGGGGCAGGTGAGAAGAAAAAACCGGCAGGGACAAGCGGTCGATCGATCGATCGGTCGATCGGTGTCGGCGAGCGGCTGCGAATCGCGTGGCGCACGCGAAATCACGCCTCGCCTGGTCTCGCCGAGAGTCTAGGAAACGTTTCGCGAAGATCCTGTTACCCGGCCGACCGATCAGCGTCCGCGCCGCGACCGGGAAAGTGAACCGTCCCGATTAATAGGCCGAACACGCACATGGAAGAAAGTAGAGGCACCGCGTGGATCGCGATCCGCGATCGATCGATCGATCGCGCCGCGCGGCACCGTCGAGTCCAACGGAGGATGCCGGGAGATGAGTATGCTAAGTGCCATTGATAAGCGGCCCGGAGGAGCCGGCCTAGGAATGCCAATTGACTGGGAGGCTTTCGAAACTGCCGGCATTTCGAAACGAGACTGATAAACTTGTCCCGTTGCTCGCGTCCCGCCAACCTCCTCCGATCGCTCGCGCTCCGGCCGAGTAGAATTGGCTGCGAGGCGCGGAAAGGTGCTCCTTAGGGACGCGTAGTTCCGTCCGAGACCCGCGCGGCTATCTTCGGTCGGGCGACCTCTTCTTCTGCCAGACTTATATTTAACTTCCACCAAGTCGAACACGATGAAACGTCGACTTTTACATGTACGATAGAAAGAGAAAATTACAGAAACTGCAGAATCGCGTGGAAAACCTTTCGGACATCCCCGCTACGTAAGAAGCGACGCGGCGAAGAAAGTGGACAGTGTCTAGCGATAAATATCGTCTCATATAGATCGCGATTTCACTGAAAAAGGATTCGGCGTTGCGGATGTTTATTTGCTGCGCGCGAAAGTAGAGTAGAATTTCGTCGAGAATTCGAACGGTCGGAACGCGATGTTACATAGTATATATTTAGGACAGTCACGATTGCAGGAGCGCAACAAAGTCGGGCCACGAGGCGGAGGAGGATGAGTAGGGTATCAAGGGATTGCCAGAGGGGTCCAGGTGAACTCAGCGGTTCGGGACCACCGACGGTATTATGATTCTTCTTTCGTGGTCGCCCGGAACAAGGACCTGCAATTAGATGACAATCAACCTGCGCGCGGGAAAAAGTGGGTCGATGGTGTGGGGAAAAGGGGTCAGCTACGGGACAGCTACAGGCTCGCTCGGTGTTTCGTGTGTTTATTCGTTTGCACGGCTTCGTAATTGAGAGATCAACGCGGTGGCTGCTGAATCGGAGCTCGCCGATCGAGCTGGGTTCGAGTGGATCGGTAATTCCACGTCTGGGTTGTTGTGATTTGTCCGTGTTTGGAGAAACCGAGGGCCCCGTGCGAGCGCGTTCAGCCTTGCCGAGTGGCCTTTCGAGCATTAATGGAATGCAACTGATTTTACCGTTTCTTTTCCGTCTACAGTTACCAAAGTCTCGTCGCGCGAAACAAAAGCGCGTCTTCCAACGTTTCCGCCATTTCGGGCGTCTCTCTCACAATTTTATTAAAAATGCATCGAGCGTTCTACGCATTAACCCTTTGTGCTACACTATTTTAAAGCCGAGAGAACTCGTGCCAAAAATTCTCGATTCCACCGCGGAATTGCGAAGAAACAATCGCGTCACCTTTTCGAAATTGATCTGTGCGAGGTGGTCTCCGGTTTTCCCCCTTTCACCGGTCCCGTTCCGAGCGATAGATTTAATTTAGAATCGTGTTTCGCGATCGGCGGTCGCGATAACCTCCCTTAATTTCTCTGGGTCCGGATGATGGAGAATCGGGACGCGGCACGGCGGATGATGATACTTTTTGCGGCCCGGCCCGGCCCGGTTCGGCGCGTCGATGGCCGCTGCATTTCGTGCAATTCGCTCGGCACGAAGTGCATCATCGGCGCGTCGTCGTCGCGTTGCGTGATTCGGACAGGAGAAAGCTAGGAAATCGTACGAACCAGTCGCCGGCATTTTCTTCGCCTCCTTCTTCCTGATATTTTTGCCACGGTTCGGTTTTTCCCCGGCCGCCGATAAAGATTGGCCTGCGCGCGGCAGCTTATTAACCTTGTCAAAAGGCGCGCGGTTACGCTGCCTCCGCGCGAGATAGTTAATGGGAGTAAACCCGGGTCCGATAAGAGGCACGACACTGCTCGAGATGCGAGCTACGCTCGATGGAGCCTGAGTGGACTATAAATAGGTGTAGCAGCGTGATAGAAGCTGCCGAGGAAAGTTCGGTTTCTGGGTGAAATGCTGCTGCTCCTCCTCCTCCCCCTCAGCCCAGGCTGTCGCTTCGGAGCATTCGAACAGATTCATCGCCAAATGCAATCTCATTTTGTTGTGCTATCTTTGACCCATCACCTCTGGAAGTCTCGTTCGAAAATTCGTGGGATCGACCAAGTTACGCTCCGCAGTAGGTAACCTACTATTTCATCTCGAGACTGTTTCTCCGACACCGAATGCGGCTGGCACGCGATACTCAATTTTTCCTACGACATATTCTCAAACAAAAATATTCGCTACATCCCCAGAACGTATAGAAAAAGACAAGTATTATGTATAAATTGATACGTCCATACGTTTTCAATCCGGGACACGGAAATTGGGACAGCCACTGATACTGGGACATCTAGCTCATCTATACGGGCTACACTTTACGATTCAATATTGTCGACACATTCGAATAGGGCGTTGTCTCAAGATCTTTGATAGAGATCGCAAAAATAAAAGTCCAAGCGGCATCGGGGAAATTTCTTGGCGCGAGTCGAAGAGAATTTAGCATACGGTGGAAGGTTACGAGGAGTCTCAGCGAAATAGCAACGACAAGTAACCACTGATCCAGTAGCTGGAAGACGTCGACGACGGCGAAGATATTGGAATACCGAGCCGATAATGTCGGCGATGGAAAAAGCACGAAGCGGTCCAGGATGAGGCTGGAGACCGTATAATATCGAAATAACAAGAAACAAGGGGGAAAATATTATTGGAGTATATAAAACGTCATAAGCACGATATCCGTGCACCTACTTGATCATTCATCGGATGTTACCCGGCACGCGGACCTTCGTAAATGAATATAGGAACGCGAACGAGGAGGAAAAATGGGAAACGTGTCTTCGCTAACGACGATCCGCATTCCTACGGGGATCGCCCAGGAAATTCTTGTTCCAGAGCTGCTGCTTGTAAGGGATATCGATATCCGGTTCACCTACGTGTCACTGGCTCTCTCGTCCGCTGGATTAGCAAGACGATTCGCGTCAAAATCAATTTCGATCCTAGGAGTGGAATTTTCACGATTTTCTTTATTTTCTCGGATCGCTCGGTCGATCGTCTTGTTGCTTAAATATCCGCCTCGTTCGGCGGTGGTGACGTTGAGAAATTATTATTTTCGGAAAATTGGAATAATAATGTTATAGATTTCTACGAACTAAATCATAGAGATAGGAATACAAATATTAGCATTTTATTTTACAAAGAATTTTCCTACAATTCAAGAGAATCTTGGAGATCGAATACGATTTTATAGCATTTGCTATTAAAAATTAATTAAGATAATAAAAGTATTCTTAGCAGAAATTATCGAATCTTAAAATCGCGAAAGACCAGAATAAAATATACAAAAATTGTCTTCCGGAATAATTTCGAGGGCTCGAGAACGACTTTTCCGCCGTATTTCCAGCTTTACTGTTTTTGTCGGAAACGCGTGAAATCTACGTTGGAAACGGTTGGAACGGAGCGATCTGCATCGCGAAACGTAGAGCATAGCGCGGGAACGCGTCGGCCATTAGAATCCGGTCATTTACATTTACAGGTTTGGTTGGTCGAAACGCACGGTGAGAAACAGTTTCAGGAAGTTTGCAACTGCGGCAACCTTCCACCTTTCGTAGACCCCGTCCGGGGCTCGTCATCAATCATCGCGGATTATCTTTCGTCACTGTGCAACCTTTTGTCCGCAGTTAATCTCGCCGGTAGATTAACGTCCGGTTCGCGCGAAATGCCGTTTCATATTCGTCGGCCGGGCATTTTTATCGCATCAAATATCACTTAGGTCGTGGCGGATTCGTTCGAGAGGCTAGCCGGCTCCAGACGATTTAGCCCGTGGCTCATTTATCCTGGCCAACGCTTCCGTGCATTATCGATTAGTCTCGCTGAGACCATCTTCGGGAGCCCGTTCTGTCGATCTCTCAAATAATTGGATTTCGCTCGCGATTATTTTATTTAATTTTCAAAGCCGAGAACGGAATCAGCAGCCGTCGAATCGCGGCCGTTTATGCGCGATTAACACGTTCAGCGCCACGTCACCCAAATATGGGTGACGCTAGTTTTTAAACAATTTTGAAAACTTATTTTCATTTTAATATATCCGAACAAACTAAATTTGACTAGGACGTTTCGGATGCGAAAGAATTCTAATTCCATTTCCTGTGATCAATTTCAACTTTCTATTTTCGCTTTAATTAATTAAATTGCTTTGATTCTGTGAAAATTTTGGTGGTCAATTGTGGGCGACGAGCGTGTTAATACGCAGAATCGCATACAACCTACCTGCGCAAACTATGCAAGATATGCGCGAAAGTACTGCATAAAAATAATAATATAATATAAATAAATAATCTAGTATACCAAGTCCACGTATTATTAAGTATCTCGATGTATTATACTTTGAGTTGACAGTATATTACGAGAATTTTTCTTTATATAGATCTGAAATATGCAGAACATGTGGGACGCGCGAACTATGCAAAATGAAAGAAATATTTTTGGAATCAGCCGATCGCGACATAAATTTCCGCGCAGGTCTCATTGGTCTGTCTATTTTCTAGAAAGACACGCATTTGCATAAACATCCGCAGTATAGTAACGACTATCGTCGGACGGTCGACGACAAGTTAGAAAGCAGGATTGCAGAAGCCGCAACAAACCCGCAGAAGCCGCGACAAACCCGCGGAATCGAAGCAGTGTTGCAATTCCACGCGACACGGAGTATAGTTATGCACGAGAAATGGAACAGAACCTGGAAAACCATGGAAGTATACGAGCAAGATAAAATTGCAAACCACGTAGACCGCCGATAATAACGAACTACGGTTACGAGACTGCGAATGGAAGTGGCAGCAGTGCTCCGTAATTATTTATAGTATAGTGCTCCGTAATTATTTATAGTATAGTGGTCCATCATTATTTATATTACAACGAACCATAATTTTATTACAGTACATTTATTACAGTACAGTGGTCCAGGCATTATCAAAGAGCGAAACTTTGACAGAATGAACGATTCTAAAAGGCAAATTTCGGAATAATTGTTCGACGATAAATGTTGAGGAAACAACGACTGGGTCAAGCCGAGTCTCGAAGCCTCGCGAAAGGTGTTTTCATCATTTCGATGAAATTGCAGACCAGTTGCATTAGCGGGTCGATAGTGGCAGCGCTAAGAACGTAGTTACATAAATTCCAATGAACAAAACAACTGTACTAATGACTAGATTACGGATACTTATGCAGCCACGGATTTTATGGATCAATTTAGAGATGTAGAAACCAAATGGAAACATATTTCCTGGAGCGCTTTTTTCGCGTCGCTTCCGTAGAACTGTTGCAACTTTATAGATCGGATCGTCGTTTTCCGCGCAAATTCTGCGAACACTCGAGGCAGGTGCGAATAAGTCTGCGAGCTTTAAAATATCGCATCTCGGGTAGAATTTCGAGGAAAAAGAACGACGGAACGCCGAAGCTACATCGTTGGAAGAAATGGAAAAGGAAAACTTTGCGAAACGACGAGAAGATCCGTGTTCGAGTGGCCGATCGCGGGACAATGGACTGGCGGAGCTTTGATCGACGAGTTTATCCTCTGCCTAGGAAGAGGGAAAACCGCATGGTAGCCAGCTGGATCTCTCGGTCCGCTCTAAATGCGGCTTTCCAGCGGTGGGTTTTCAAGCCGCGGCCGAACCAGTTTGTCAGCCGTGTGGCTCCGAGGGATTCGCCAGCTGATATTTCGCGATAAGTTTATCGATGTACGATATTCGCGGCCGGACGCCGCTTCGGATGTATCTAAAGCGGCGATAACTCGTTCCCGGGAGAGTGGTTTCACCAGCCCCACAGCGGCAGGCTTCGGTCTAATCTTTATGAACTCCATTAAGACGGCCGGAACGGCTACTGGGTAGGAAGGAGGCGAGCTGGAAAGAAGCTGGACCCACGTACGCGCGGCCGTGGCCGGGGCTCGCTCCTGAAAAATGCCCGCGCCACGGCGTAAATTTAATTAGTTGCCGGCAGATTATTGGCAACAGAATGCCGGCGAGCGGCCGCGCCGTGGAAAAACCGGCGGCCGATTTACGCGATCCTCCTCGATCTTTTCGATTAGGTCGCCGGCCTACCCCTGCACTATTCTTTGCTTTCTGCCCGTCCCGCGCTGAACTCGCCGGCTCAATTTCTGCGCGGACTATTTCGAACGCCGGCTTCCGGAACTTGGAAGCTCGCGTCGTTCGATTCGATCACGATGTTCAATTTGTTCAAAAATTTCTAAACATCCATTTTATCATCCTTAATAAATGGCGTAGATACAACGAAGAACGTTGATCAGTGAGAATAGGAACCTGTTGCGAATGTGCTATTTGAGCGAATACTTTATTCTTTTGTTTCATTAATGTTTAAATCGCCGCAATACGCGTGGCACAGATATCGAGAAGATTAATCAACGAAAACGGCGGCCCGAGATCGCGCCGATTTCGTCGTTCCGTTTAATGGAGACTTCTTTCTGGGCGTCGCGAATAGTTGACGGCTTGTTTCTGGTTTCCGTGCGAGCGTTTGTTGAAATTGCGGCGCGTGTTAAGCTGGCGCCAAGTAGAAAGCACGTGTCTCGGGCAAATGGAGGAACAAGTCTCGCGGCGAGATATGTAGGTGAACAATGTTTTGATATCAAAGAAAGAGGCCTTTGATCGAGCTGGATTTTCCCCCGGGAGATTTGTTCGTTCGCGAGGGATCCGTAGGAAACGTTGGGATCGCCGAGGCGCGGGCCAGAGTTCGAGCAACAGCTTGTTAATGGACCGCCGATTTATTAAACCGGTTTACAGAAACGAGAATTAGGTGGAAACATTCTTCTACGCTCGTCCGGAAATTGTTCAATATTTCACGGTGTCTTGTAATTGTCTGCTCGGTTACGACTGTTTAAATCGGCGCGCGTTTACATAAATTAGCGGGGCAAATACTGGAACCGTGGAAAAAGACATTTTCACCGCGCCCCGCTCCGATCCCTCAGAACTAATTAATTCCATCGTATAGCAAATTCGTATTTCCTTCTAGAAAAGAACCTATCTCGCGCCTCGGTAATAAGCGCGTGTCTAACATTATGGTAACGGACATACGTTTCTTTCAGAAAAATGTGAAAACCAGGAAATCCTTCAGTCGGATACACATCATTAGCCTTTAGTATCGAGATTATCGCGAAGGTTTCCTACATAATTTCAGCGGAGAGACACCGGCAATCTTCTCGATCTTATTTTATTGTTATTTTATTCCGCGGACTGCGCGGCTCTTTAAATAGAAAAGGGAAAGTGGAAAATACTCGTATATTATGCCGTGACCTTAAGACCGTTTTGATTAAGTAAACGTTACTTAAGAATTTCCAGCCTCGTTGGTATTTCAGAGACCGACTTCTCCACCAATTTTATCGTCCACTAAACAAGTTTCCGTACGCGCGTCCGAAACGGCAGAAATAATCGAACAATAAATCCATACGATACGTATGGACGAACTAGTTTTCATAAATAACCTCTTCTATCGATGTCTCGAGGAATTACGTAAATCGTTCGCCCAAGCTAGACATTTTTATTTTCATTTTTCGTTGTTTCTTTACGGTCGCAAGCCAAAGTAGGAAAAATGCTTACGTCACTAATACGTTTCTCCTTGCGAATGCAAATTAATGTCGAGTACTAGGCTAGAATAAGTATTTATATTGCAAGCGGACCCGAGCTGCGCTCTCCGAGCATCAAATAATTATGCTTGAAATATTGCAAACATTTTGGGGATGCACACCAGTAAGGTCAAGTATATGGCAGCCATATCACCGAATATATTAGACCATTTTATACGATAATATATAAAGTACAGTATATGCCCATAACTTTAGCGATGCGTGCGATCTAAAAATCGGTCGCGAACCGCAGTCTAGATCGACGGCGGCCCCTGCTTGTACCCGAGTAGACCCCGTGGAGGTCCGAGCCGCTTGAAGCCAGCGTGTAATCCGGTGATCCTCGTGGCGGTTTAAAGGTCGCGCCAGGTATCCTGATCCGGCGTCGAGGCACTGAAATGTCGAGCCTCTCCCTTCGTCCGGCCATCTTTCTTCCAGGAGATATTGAATTTTGTTGGCGGCGGCGTTCGCTCGGGCCGCGTCGGGCCGCGCCGTCCTCGGCGGTCGGATCGCGGGAAACGAGGGGCTCGAATCTAACACCGTTCCTCGTAAAGCAACGGATCGCCTCGTATAAAATAAAAGGGGACAGATTAACGGCCGTGGACGCGGTGTCCGCTGACGTGTGCATGCATACGGACGGGACGGGACCCGTGCGCGCGATTAGAAGTCTGCACCGGGCCCTCCCACGCGCTGCTCCCCCCCTTCCTCCTCCCTGCAGCCCCCATCCCCCGTTCGGTTCGACGCTTCGAGAGTATCATGTGTTCCCGCTTCCCGCGAATTTAATTGCCACCATAAATATCGCCGGCCTTCTCCGTGCCGGAGTTGATCGCGGCTAAAATACACCGGGGGGATCCCGGCCATCGCCCCTCCTGCCTGCGCGATCCTCCAGGGATCGATGATCGATCGCCAAACACGAAAAACTGTAACCCTTATGGCCGATGCTGTGCGTTAGCGACGCTCGTCGTCGTTTCGTCGCGCCACGCCATGCGGCGACGATAAATCGGCTGGCAATCTTCCGCGAACGCTTGCTATTCTCCACACCCTCGTAAACGCCGGAATTTAAATTCGACTTCGATGTCCAAATTTTTATTGCGACCCATCTATTATTATATTGGACGCGCTTTAAACGGTTTCTCCAGTGGTGTAGAGAAACAATTATTCACGAACGCGGCGCGAGTTGCACATGAGAGGAGCATAGCTGAGTACGAGATAATGCGCGAATAATATAACGTTCCAGCAAATTCTGAAATAATTTTAATGGAATGATTATTGTTCAGGTTATTTGCGCCTGGACCGTTTAAAAATCGATCAGGAGGTTTAATTTAGCGCGTGCACCGTTTCGGCAACGTACAATTTCGTCGATCAACGGGGGTATCAAAAATGATCCGCGCGGCCGTGACTTAACGAGCCGTTTTGTAACGTTAATGGCGCAGCTCCTCGGGATCTTATAATCGAGCGGTGGCCGGTCGAGCCGCCGCCAATGGCAATTATAAATATCCAGTGGCGTCCAGGCTGGCGAAATTCCAGTGACTCTTCCAGCGGCGTTCTTCCCGCCTTTATGTCCGCGTTCACTCACCTTCCGCCGGGCCGCTCCGCTCCGCTCTGCTCCGCGCCGCTTCCGTTCATCCGGAACGGTGTTTGCCAAGAAGTCGTGACCCGTTCCGATCCTCCGCCATGGACCTTCGCAGCTTCCGTTGATCCCCGTGACGCGTTTTTTCCCCGGCTCGAAAATTTACGGTCTCCGCGTGTTGCGAAAGAAGCGGCGCACACCCTCCGCGCGCGATTGTCTATTTCTTTCTCCCGGCGCGATCCGTGTGGTTCTTGGCGTCGGCTTCTGGCAACGATCGAGAACTCGAGATAGTTCTTTGTACCCTCGTTACCTTTCGCTGTTACGATCATTTATCCGTTTATTATACCGCGGCCCGACCCAGCCGACGATTCGCCGCTTTCAGACATTCAGACGCGAAATTTATTCGGTCGCGCTCCGCGCGATCATCCTCGGAACGATAGCGATTCGAAGCGGTAAATTCCCAGTCGCGAGACTGAGTTTTAGCGTCTCGTTTGCGACCGTCCCGGAAAATTGGCTGCTTTGAGCCGACGCGACTTTTGCAGGCTGCGAAAGGTCGGACAAGATTAATAAGCGTCGTTATCGTTGCTATTTCTGGAATTAGGGTCCTTTCGGCGAGCTATACATAGGCTCGCAGAGATTTGCAACCCTGCAAACATCTCCGCAAATAGAGTCTCGTCGTTGAAAAGCAACACGAGTTGGTTATTTTAGGCATTAAAAATGTTACATTTCGAACTCCAAAGTTCGCCAAACGGTTCTCAACTGCAACTCGAAATAATTAATTTTAAATCTCGCCGAGACTCTCTCTTGGACGCGACGAATTAGCCAGGAGCAATCTAACCGTAATTCCTCTGCTCTGTTCCAGAGAGGTGTGCGTGGACGAGGGCCAGCAGCTGTCCCTGGCCCACGGCTGCCAGTTCTACGAAGTCAGCGCGGCGGAGAGTCCCGCGGGAGCCGCGCTGGCGTTCCAGGCGCTGCTCAGGGAGGCCCGGTCGGTGCAGCTGCTGCGAGCGCTGCCGATCCGCCGGAAGCTGGGCGTGCACTCCGTCTCGAGGGTGCTGGGCACGATCTTCGGCAAGAACACCACCAAGGACCGGAAGAAGAGGCCGTCGCTGAGCATATGACGCCTCCTGTGCGCCCTCCTCCTCGGAGGACGTGACGAGCCAGACTTGAGGGCCGACGTGGTGGTTCTGAGCAGCAACGTCTACGCGAACCGCTGACGAGAGGACGCCGATCGGGAGCTGCGATCGGAAGGCAGGCAGGTCGTTTCCGCGATCTCCTCTTCGTTCCTCCTCGTCCTCGCGACTGGGAAGAGGACGCGGCCGAGTCTCCACCATCACCGGAAGGTCCTGGAGGACCGAGGTCCTCGATCTCTGATCCAGGGATCTCGAAGATCCACCGATCGGAGGAAGGTGCGAAGAGCGCGCTTCTGGTCGATCGCCAGAGGATCGCCGGAGAGTGGAGGGCGCGCAGGATCTCTGGAAAGGTAGCGGAAGGATCGACGACATCTGGCGTCGGACGGCAAGGAGACGGCGCTCGCCGTGTCGGGACGGATCGCCTGGCATTTGCGTGAGATCCTAGAGACGTTTCATTTAGTATCCGGCTAAGAAACATTCGTGAGAACAGTGGATTGATCGGGCCGTGTGAAAGACTGCCGCGACCGTGGAAACGACGCCGGAATGCCTCGAGTGAAATTCGAAGTGGAAACCGAGAGCGCGCAGGACATGGTTCTCGTTTCGTTATCCTTCGGCTCGCGGCGCCTGTGCGTCGGCGTTTTCTTTTCTCGTTTCAGAGTCCGGGCCTGACGCCGCTCGGACCCCGCGCAGAGTCCAGACGGCCGGACCGGGCCGGTGTTCCTGAACGTTCTAGCTTTAAACGCGTCCGGAATGGCACGATCCCGATGGGAGCCTCTCCTCGGGGGAATCCCGTTGGCAGCGACGAGCTGTCCTTGTTTCCGATCGGCGGACAGAGCTGCTAATCCTTGCGAAAGCTCGTTGGCTACGTTTCTTCGGGGAGAACTCGGCGCTTTGGTCTGTTACCTTGTCTTCGAAAGAATAGGGCGACTTTTCTCTGTATCGTCGTTGGTAGACTGCGGATTTCCATGCATTCTTTAGCAAAAATAAGCACACGTAAAACCAGAGCAATAGCAAAATTAAAAGAAATTACAAAGGTCGACTTGTATCGCTTTCAACGAAATGAAATTGATCAGCGAAGGGAAGCGATTCGAGTCTGTTTGCTCCTTCGTTTTGCAATCGGTGCAGAAAATGTTTCTTTTGCGCAGCGATCCGCGGTCTAGTCATCGTTTTAGGAGGTCGGTGCTGAATCTTTCAGGATGACGCGTTTGTTTATGACTGAACAGGGGGAGCTGATATTTCGCGGAGTTTGTTGTTTTCCTCGACGAGAAAGATAGGTAATCGGGACTCGGAATGTCGTCACTGCGTCTCGAGACACGTTCGAGATATACGATTACTTGGTCGTAGCAGTGGAATTCGAGCAGCCTCGAAATTAGGGGAGTCCGACACGCGTGATCGCCTGTGCGGCCGTCGAAGTCGCCGGCTGTCGTCGCGTTCTCGGCGATCCAGCGTATTCGTTTCCGAAAATAAGTATTCAGCGGTTCGGATCTTATTCGCCGAGTGGCTCTCTGCTACGAACGAGTCGATTTCAGCGGTTTTGCGCGAACGAATTGTTCGTTCGTGATTAGGGAACAGATTACGGTTTTTGGAATCTCGGAAAGAGACGCAGAAGGAAATTCGTGCCATCGGAGGTTCTCTCGTCGACGTGGAAACCGGCTCGCCTGATGCGAGAGGATCGCCATCTACGTTTCGCGTGTGATATTATAAGATTTGCTAGTTCCGAGCTCGTTTCGCTGTCAAGAAACTGGAAACGAGAACTCGCGTCGCCTTCGAAACTAAACCCGACAGTCTTTCAAATTTCGCAGCCTCCGGCGAGCGAAGGTCGTTCGTTCGCGAGGAATGCGCTGCGACCGCGATCTTTTCGCGACGTCTCCTCGAATGCCCGCGATCGACGGTTGACGGAAGCGCGGCGTTCTTCTTATTTCGAGTCGTATTCGAGTCGTACGGAAAGTGATCTCGTTTTTCGCAATAGCAACGTTTCGCGAGGGTGTTGGAAAAATTATTTGATTCGATATTTCGCCTCTAAAGAACGGGACTACTATGAACATAAAATTTTAGAACTACCAGAAAGTTTTCAAGTAGCTAGAGAACTACGATACATTGTTAAATGACATTTGCCCTAAGCATGGAAAAGTCGTGTTTGATTTTCTCGCGAAAGAACGCAATTATTATCCGAACAACCGAACAGTTTACTATTTTATGAAACGTCCGACAGACATCTCTTGCGCACCCAAAGCGAGAAGTTTATCGGACCGGAAATTTTCGCAGGCCGGCCACTATGGCGTCGCAGCGGGTCAAAGGAAATTACGAGGAGGCGAAGTCATTGATTTGCCAAGTGTTACGCGGCGCGCCATTAAATAACAATATGCATATAATTAATTCGACTTTCTTCGCTCCGGTGTGCCGAGGGTATATATATCATACATATACACAGCCGCAAATCCGGCGCGCGTGTTAATTAACTTGCGATCGCGTCGCAGCGTTCCCGTCTGCCGTCAACTGTGTCATCGTATTCGCGGCGATCGTTGCTCGAACGCGCGGGGAGAGGGGCTCGCACCGAAAGAGATCGCTCGATCGTGCTCCGCGACGATCGTGAAACGAGAGGAGGAAGCGGCTGAAATCGTAACGAACTGGTTGTAACGTCAGGCACGCGGCCGAGTTTTGCTTTCGAGAGTTTATTCTGCGCTCGGGAACGATCGCGAGACGTCGCGCCGCGGTGTCGACGCGATGCCACGCTCGCGATGCCACCGAAACGACGCCGCGTCTCTAAATATTAGCATTCGGAATTCTGTTCTACGGACGCCATCCGCGTTTCTCGTCGACCGAGTCGCGCCGGCCGATCGTTCAATTGTTTAGGAACGGTCGGGGGCGACCGGCTACAGAAGTTCTTCACGAATCACGCCCTCGGGAAAGTCGAGCTCCATCCGGTCGTATTTTTATAGCGAGCGAATCTCATGCACTGCAGAAACTACTCGTTCATTGAAACCATTTCTTCGGATTCTTCTTGCTTTATCCTTTGTGCCAGCCCTTTATCAGTCGTCCGAGAAAGTCCTGATGGATTTTTGATCCGTTGCCGTATCGTTATCTTCGCTTGGAACGTCTTCGATTCTAAAATTAATGAAATTCTTCTAGACAGAATTTTGATCTCGATTATTTATTACCAAAAATCTCCATAGCGAGTCAGACTCGTTGAAGTACGGCAAAGGAAACTTATTTATTTGAACGATTCTTCGTGGAAATTGATGGCACGAGCATTTTCAAAATTGTACCGAAGTATTCTCGGCTCTTAGAGGTCGATCGGAGTCGTTTGAGGATAAAGAATGAAGGATCTACGCGTCCATTGCGATCTCAACTCGTCATCGTCCGTCTCATCGACTTAATTATCGTGGAATTTTCGTGGCGGTCGGCTCTACAGCAAATGAGAATGATACCGGAGATGTGTCTCGCGAGCGGATCACCGAGCGCGGGCTAATCGATTCGATGACCTTAATGTTCCTACCGAAAACTAGCCTAAGTGTACATAGCGCACATTCACTTGCTGAGTAAAACGCTGCAGAGATTCGAGGAATCGACGAAGCATAGATGGTAAGATTAAAATGAGGGAGAGAGAGGGAGAGAGAGAGAGAGAGAAAGGGGAGGGAGAGAGAATTCGGCCATCAAATTTGAAGATGAGCCGACACGACCGTGATTTGTCGAGGAGATATTTATCGCGGTTTCGCGTGCACGTTTTCGTTCGTATCGTGTGAATTCGGAACCTTCGTTTTGTTTCTCGTTTTTCTGTGCTCTTCTTCGTCCACTTCTTCATCTTTTACTTCTTCTTCTTCTTCTTCTTCTTCTTCTTCTTCTTTCCTTGCGTTTTCTCTTGCGCCGATGAGATCATTTTGTGTGACCAGATTCGAGCATTTTTTCCTCTTTCTTTCGTTGTAAAAGAAGATCGTTCGTTTTTCTACGGTAAACGTAACATGCTAACGACTATGGTCGAGTTTAAGGTTCTTGCGTAATGCATATTACGTGTATGTATATTTTCAGTGCCTTCCGTATTGACAGTGACGGGTGTTAGAGATATAGAAAGAGTGAGAAAGAGTGAAAAAGAGAGAGAGAGAAAGATATACATGTAGTTCTTCTTCTTCTGAGCTCGCGGGGATACCTTTTCTGGGATCGACCATCGATTTTCGTTCGGCTCGAGACGTCGGTCGAGAGTCCAGACGAATCGGCGTGTTCTCTTCTTCTGCTCTGGCCTGCCGTTTTTCACCCCATTGTTTAGAGAATTGAGAAAATGCCAGCGGAAGTTATATTCATAAGCGGTCGAATCGAATCGAATGAAATGTGATAGAGAGCTTCAGCACTTTTCAATGGCAACATTTTTGTGATAACGGCATCCCAGAGCATCTCGATTATACAAAAACCTTTCGAAACGTTAATAGCGACGAGCATAATCAATTTAATTGACCTTTATTCGCGCTATGAGAACCACTGCGCCGTCGCAATGGTAGCAAATCGGTCGCTTCCCTCGAAAGCGCGTCTTTAAACGTAATTTCGCGAGCCTATTGGATGGTTCGAAGAAAGCGCCGGAAGCTGAAAGTCCAAAATAGAAGAGAACACGCGCAGTATTCGGCCGTAAGTCGCATCCTCGACTGTAGATCGACGTGCGTGGAATTTACAGTTGCGAACGTCGCACGAGACAAACTAAATGGAGCAACAGGGTAGCCGCACGCGAGTGCGGGGTCGGATTTATGCGTGACCTTGGGCCGGAAATCAATTTCGTCTCGTCTATAATCCCGAATGTGCTGTGGATATATTTTTCTTTCTCCGCGCGGTCTCTCCGAATTCGTTCGTCTTTCTTTTTATATTTTTGTACCTTCCACCATAGAAAGTGGAACGATAAATATTTGTGCAGCATCGATAATCCGTTGGTAGGCGAAACCCTCGCGGGGATCGACGAGTGCCGGTCGAGAAAAGGTAAACCGACGTGCGAGAGATATGGTCGAGGGATGAAAGATTGTGCTTCCAGAGCGTGCCTAATCGATACATTCCAAAAAAAAAACAAGCAAACAATGCGTGTGAAAATCGGAGAATCTTGGGGGCGCGTGTGTGTTATGCGGTTTTCGAATTCTGGCCGATATCGATCGCTGTATTTTAAGTGCTAGTCACTTGTTATCGTAAATTGAGAAAGAATAAAATTCTTTTGTTAAAAAAAAAAGATAGCTTATTTCCTCACTTCCTATTAATAACTCAGAGATCCCGAAGAGATACCCTCGCCGCGAGAACTGTATTGACAGCACCGAGTCTCTTATTCTTTCTTGTCATTACAAGTAGTAGCAAAATTAACAAAAAATCTTTGTTGTCTAGTAGACAAGTCTCTCCATCGTCCGAAAGAAAATAATGTTTGAAAAGCTGTCAGCATAGTTCCCACAGCGAGTGTAACACCTGTCGTTTCCATATGCAGCATGAAATTGTTCTTTTGCACAGTGATCCGCAGTCTAGCCCTAACAGGAAATGCTGCGCGTGGGAAGGGTTAGAATGGAAGAGGCGGTAAGCGTGGTCTACGAGTCTGTAGATCGAAGATGAGCGAGGCGGAGCAATTGGCAGCGGTGTCGGATGGCAGAGGACAGCTAGCAGCGGCCAGAGAGATCGAGGGTGCCGTTCGTTATTTTCTCGAAGCTGGTGGTCCCGAATGGAGCGGCCGTCCGAGTCGGAGCCGAGGAGTCACCGGGACCAACTCAGGGTTCCCTCGCCGCGGCAAAATTAGACGATTCGGCCGGTCGACCACCGCCCCGCGCGGCTCGGCTCGGCTCGGCTCGGCGGGATGCACATGACACGGCATGGCATGGCAGGGCAGGGCAGGGCGGCGAGTGAATCAACGATGGACTGACCGAATAACTAGCGATTCGGGCCAAGGTTTCGGGTGCAACACGTGTTTGTCAGCCGCGATACAGAAATAAAGCACGGTTCCCTCCTTTCACGGCGTCCGGCTCGCGACGATAACTCGTCGCCGGCAATATCGTTTGTCAATGGGGAGCCCCTGGCAGAAGAAGAAACGGCAGCCGAGCCGAGGGGGGCTGCCAGAGCCCGAGGCGAGCTACCATGCGCGTCGAGAGACGCGGGGCCGCGAGAGGGGGCTGGCCGCCTCGGAAAAAAGAAGGGGTAGAAAGCGCACGCAAAAATAAGCGGGCGTTTCGGCTTCCCTGCTGCGTGAATCACTGATCGTTAATAAATTTCGGTGGAAAAGGAACCCCCGAGAATCCGGCGCGGCGGATTCGGAATCGGCCGGCGAGCAGCGGTTCACCTGTGCTCTCGGGACCTTAATGGCTCGGTGTTGCTTGATCACCGGCGCGTTATTGTTCGCGTGCTCGCCAGGTGATTTACAGGCTCCGGGGCTAGTTGGGGAACGAGATCGAAAAGCGCGGCGAGCTCGAACCGTTCGACTCCCTGCGATCTCGTGCGGGGGTGAGTCGTTTCTGCGGTTTGTTCCGATGGGATTAGCGACTCCATTGCGATTTTATGCTTTCGTTGGTAGACATTTTTGGAACGTGATTGATGCAGGAAGGCAGTTTCGTGACTTTAATGGTAGCCACGGTTGGAGCCACTCGAATCGATCATCCTGTTCATCCTGTGACTTACTTCTTCGTGGTAACCGTTCATCTTTTCATCGTAAATAAAGCTAATGTCGGTGGTAAATCTAATGATGGAAACTTGGAATTTCGATGGAAAGTTTGGGATCCTTATAGGGTTTATTTGGACCCCGAGTATCAATTAACCTTCGGACGACGGAGGCTGTTTTATTTAGGAGGCAGGGTAGAAGATGCGGAGGTCGCGGAGGGGAGGTATTACCCTAAATTCCTGAGTCGATGTGAGGCGGCATTCATTTCTATGTTTACCTACACGTAGCGACTGTTTCGAGCGTCCTTCCTCGCTTCCATTGCACTTGTGCTCAGCATGGGTACGCAAATACATTCGTCCTTCTATCACGTAAGTACCATAACTTGCTCCATTTGAGAGCTTTATTGTCTGTAGCCACGAGCTTGTCCTCTTCGAATGGATCCTGTCGACTTTTCATTCCACTGCCTCTACGAAATTAATTTTGTACAGGCTGGTTTGCAAAGAATGATCATTATTCGCGCAGACAGGAAACGATCGAATTCCAGGTACTACGTTAAACGAAGCTCGAACGCGGAATAGATGTATGAAATATAAAACAATCGACAACCGACTGCGCTCGCACATTCCGCAGTCTCTAAAAACGCTGAACGGTGTTGTTCGCGCAGATCGCGTTATGATAGCGATTTATACGAACGCATCGAACGCGTTACACTATCTTCCACTGGCGACTTTATCCGACATCGACGCAATCGTGTCTGAAATATCAGAAATCCGTTCCACTTTCGCAGGCTATTCGCGATTCAGCCGTTTCCCAGGAAACGGCGACTCGAAGAAAGACGGAAAGAAAGAGAAAAGGCAAACGAAAGTAAAAGAAACTAGAATTTCCAAAGAAACGATCGCGACCATAGGCGCATTACCGAAACTTTATCAGCTCGTTCTATCGGCTCTCTCGCTCGTCTCCTTTGTCCCCTCGAACAAAACGAAAGTCACCGCGCCGCGAAGACAAAACGAGAAGCAACAACCGAGAGGGAACAACAAATACGAAATAAAAAGGAAACAAAGGAGGACACTTTCTTTCGGCGGAGTCCGACATCCTCGAACTTTCATCCGCCTCAGAAAGCAACAGGGTTTTCCAGGCGGCGCGGCGGGCTCCGTTCCGGGCGACGACGTAACGAGGTGACAGGTACAAGGCCTGAAAACGTGACCGGGTTTAGAATTTCCGAAGGGGGTGGACTCGTTCGGTGCCCCGTAGAAAACTCCCCGTGGGCCCGGGGGCCCGGTCGTGTTACCGCGGGGCCTCGCGCTCCTCCGCCATCTTGTCGGCCGCGGGGAGAAGACAAATGAGCGGTGGCCGCCGATAAAACGATGCTCGGACCCGCTCTCGATTTATCGCCGCGAAATGGTGCACCGGCGTTGCACTCGCGTTGCACTCGCGCTGCACTCGATGCGCAACGTCGCGGCTCGCGACTCGCACCGGGCAACTCCAATTTGCGTATTTCAGCCCGCGAAATTGGAACTTCGCCGGTGCGTGTCGCGTAATCCGATAACGGGGCTAACGTTTCCGACCGTTCCCGACCGTCTCCCCCGCCCCGCCCGCCGCGATATTATCTGCGCGATTTGCATTAATTGCCTTATCGTTCCGCAGCACGCTCGCCAGACGTATCCTCTTTCTGCCGAGGACAATAAAGAGCTCGCCCTTTCGCCGTGACGCGCTCCGATCGCCTGAGAATCTGGGATTTCGGTGCTGGAATGCCGAGCGTAGACATTTTAGGCATATACCTAACACATAAGAAGAATTAAATGATATCGTTACGCTCCAATCGAGCGAACAGAACTACTAGAAGGAACAGTTTATTCTTATTTCGTTTTCAGTTCTTGATATCGGTCTAGGGAATTTTTATTTTCCGCGAAGATCCGCGGTCTAATAAATAAGTCAACCCAAAAT